>OY748311.1:10000-570872 GCA_963556515.1 Nudaria mundana | reverse complement strand
GAAGAGAGTTGGTGACAGCACGGACCCCTGCGGTACCCCGGTATTCGGTGGTGGAAAAAAAAAAAGTGTACGGTGGTGGAAAAAAGAGAGGAGGTTCTTAATTCGTATGTTTTTGGTATGTTTGTTACCTCATATCTTCTAACTGGGTGAACACTTGAATTTTTTTAAGCTACTACTTTCCAGGTGGTCCCACTCCGACAATTATTTGGTCCCTTTTCGGTAAATTTTTGATGTGATTTTTTTGTATAATTCCAGCTCAACGTTGCAGTAAAAATGTCGAGTATGACAGCGAGCGGAGGAGACTCGAGCTGGAGCAACAGCTGGAGGCGGGACGACGTAAGGCTTTTGAAGTATATTATGTCCCAGCTCTCCCGGCGAACTTCGTATCGCATTCATTTTTCCTCCTCCTGATAATAACGAACACAACAAAAAAAGAATTAGCCAAATCGGTCCAGCCGTTCACGCGTAATGGCATGACCAAGGGAAATTGGCATTCATTTTTATATAGATAAGATAGATAAGGCGCGCTAGATGACAATGGGACGGCGGCCATGTTGGTGACGTCACAGTGACGTCATATAATTCTTTCGACTGGCGAACCGATTTTGAAAAAAGATTCCGAATTGATCCCATTTCAATTTGGTCTCATTCCGGTAATTTGATGTCGGTTTTAGAGTTTTCGAAACGAAAATCTCTTATACAACAGTAATGTCCGTCCGTCCGTGAACTAGGTACTTTTAACTCGAGAACGGTAAGAGCTAGAGACTCAGTGTAAACGCCAATCTACTCAGCATGGTCAAAGACCTCTAAAACGAACTTGAAATTTGACCTCTGATCTCAAGGTCAAAGTCAAAACGAGGTCAAATCGAGAACGGTAATAGTTAGAGACTCCAGACCAGCTGCAATCAACTCAGCATGGTCAAAGACCTCTAAAGTGAAGTTGAACAATTTTTTTAATTTTTTTTTATTTGAACTGCATGTCATGTTTTTTAGATTTTATGAAAAAACTTTCGAAAACTCTAAAATATATAGCAAATTTTTGCCATATTTTTAACTTGTTTGTGTTAATGTTGGACGTGTTCCTTTCTCGTTCCCAGTTCCCTTGGGAACACATTCCCGGGATATAAAGTAGTCCATGTTACTCAGGGATAATGTAATTACATATATCAATGAGAGAAATTAAAATCGGTTCAGTAATTACGGAGCCTATTCAGTTCAAATAGACTATCTAATCTTTCCTCTTTTTAACCGACTTTAATTAGTATTTCGATTGATGATTAAACATAATTAAGTATACACCTTGAATTTTTTTTTAAACGGTGTTATTTTCACGGTTGTTTTCACCGTGAAAATACCACCGTTTAAAAAAAAAATTAGGACTCAGTTTCGACAGAACCACTGGAAGTATTACTTTGAAAAACAAAACATCAGATTAATATATTGTAACGCCATCTCGTAGCGAGTAATAAGACTACCAAATTCAGCGCTATCTAGTAGCAAATCGCAGTACTACTACGTAACGCCTTTCTGGAATATTCTCTCAAGGTAACTTCTACGTGGACGCGTTTTCTCGACACATGTAGAAGTTTCGGGAGAGTGACAGAGTGTTTGCGATGATTCTCGGCTGAAACTTCTAGACCAATGAACGCCCTATATATGCCGAGCGCTTGGGCGGGAGATCATCAGTTTTCCAGAGCGATAATACGAGTTATACCTGCGAGTTCAAGTGCGATTAAAAGTATTCAGTGACTTTTAGTGAAGCTTATAGTGAAGTGTAAATTAGTGGTGTAATAAATAAAGTGTTTTCAGGTAGTTTCGATCGCATTTTCCATTCCGTAGAACCCCGGCTCGTAACAATTGGTGTCAGAATTGGGGATTAGGACAATGCCGGTGTTACCGAAAGAAGACACAGAGGGCGTCCGTACCAGGGGTCAGCGCCAGCAGGAGTTGAACAGCAGGCGCTTCGGATGTAATACGCCGGAGAGGTTGGGTGGTCAGCAGCAGCCAACGGTGGAAGCTGGCCCGCCCACGGTATCTCCAGCGCCAGCACCTCCAGACTTTGCTGCGCTGATGGCGATGCTACAGGAGCAAGCCCGTCCCCAGGAGGAGCAGGCCACCACCAGGAGGAGCAAGCCCGCCGGTTGAAAGAACAGCTGCTGCGGGACAAGGAGGAGCAGGCACGCCGCCAGAAGGAGCAGGCACGCCGCCAGGAGGAGCAGGCCCGCCGGTTATAAGAACAACTGCTGCGTGACAAGGAGGAGCAGGCACGCCGCCAGGAGGAACAGACGCTCCTCATGAAAAATCTTCGAGCGACTTTTGGCAAGGCGATGAATGTGATGAAGGATCAAGTTCATCATGTTGAGAACCGCATCACGGAAGCCGAAACTCGGATTGAAGATGTAAAAACCAGATTACAGATGTGAGGAAAGAGCTGGGAAATCTGAAAGCTGGAGATGGGATTGCGACTTCCTTACCTGCCGTACCTTCAGCGCGTGGATTTAAAGTACCGCCATTCGATGGGACATCTTCATGGTCGGCCTATAAAAAGCAGTTTGAGGCCGTTAAGAAGGCAAACGGGCGGAGCAAAGCCCAGGCAATGACTGCGCTTACATTGGGTCTGCGAGACAAGGCGTTAACCATCCTAGAAGCTCTCGGAGACGATGTATCCTACGAGCAGCTACTAGAAGCCTTGGAAGCCAGATACGGTGACGCTCACCTGGAACACGTATCGTGCGCAGCTGAAGGATCGTGTCCAGCGCACTGGTGAAAACTTGCAACAGTGGGCCCTGGAAGTAGAGAAGCTGGTACGGAAAGCATACCAGTCGGTACCTGCGCTCATCAATGGGAATCTGGTGCAAACATTCATCGACGGCATCCACGACCTGGAAGTCAGGGCTGCAGTGAGAGTCGGGCACCATGAGACTCACAAAGACGCCTTGGCTCATGCTTTGGAGGTCGAAGCCGTACGGAAGGATCATCGATCTCACCGTGTCAGGGAAGTTGTAGCATCACCGGCTCGCGACCGTTTCACGAGGTATAGCCCTAGGTGCTACACATGAGGTGAGAGGGGCCACCTTTGATCCAGTTGCCCAAAGCGGACTGCAGAAAGAGCAGAAAGTCGTTCCCAAGAAGATAGGGTGACTAACGTCACCGCCCAGCAATAGCAGGGAAAACGAATAATAGCCAGGACTGCGTGGCGGGTGCCGGCTGATGTTAGAAGAGCCCCAAAGGTTTCGATCTCACAAACCCAGGATGGGAGATCCTATGGCAATGCAGACGCATTGTCAAGAAGACCTTGCCCTGAAGACCGTAAGCACTTTGCCAAACAGGAGATAAAGGAAGCCATACCTGTGAAAATGCTTAAAACGGATCTGAGCGACGAATGGAAAGAAATCCTACAACATGCTTAACAGGACGACGCGGACATCAAGCCAATATTTGAGTGGATTAAAGCAAGTGCTCCTAAACCCATGTGGAGTGACGTCGCTTCAATGAGTTCAATCACAAAAAGTTATTGGGCGCAATGGGACAGTTTAGTTATTCAGGATGGAGTCTTGTGCCGCAAATGGGAAAATGCTCGAGGAGACAGCTGTCATTTCCAAATGGTCGTCCCTAAAGTTAAGGTCCCAGATGTGCTACAGCTCTACCATAATGGATATTCAGGGGGCCATATGGGAGTAAAAAGGACTCTGTTGAAGACACGTGAGCGGTTTTACTGGATCCACTGTCGCGACGACGTTGAGGACTGGTGTCGCAAATGTACGAACTGTGCTGCTGTGAAGGGACCTCATACACGGAGCAGAGGTGCACTGAAACTGTATAACGTTGGGGCACCATGGGAAAGGATAGCCCTAGATGTTGCGGGACCGTTTCCTGAAAGTGAAAGCGGAAACAAGTACTTCATGGTTGTGATGGATTATTTCACGAAGTGGCCAGAAGTCTTCGTTATACCTAATCAAGAAGCTACCACGGTCGCAGATAAATTAGTTAAAGTACGAAGTCTTCTGTCGTTTCGGGGTGCCTCTAGAAATCCATAGCGATCAAGGAAGAAATTTTGAATCTCAGATGTTCCAGGAAATGTGTCGGGTCATGGGTACTCACAAAACCAGAACGACCTCTTACCACCCGCAGTCAGGTGGAATGGTGGAGCGATTTAATCAGACATTGGAGAGATATCTGGCGAAAGTTGTGGAAAGCAGGCAAAGAGATTGGGACAAGCACATCCAACCGTTTCTTTTGTCTTACCGAAGTGCGGTTTACGAAACCACGTCAGTGACACCAGCTTATGCGAACTTTGGAAGAGAATTACGGTTGCCTGCCGACTTAATAACCGGTATACCGCCTGACGATCCACGCAATATCACCGATTATGCGAATGACTTGCGCAGCAGGATGAATGACATTTATGAGCATGACAATCAGGTCAACAAATGTCTGAAAAGATGAAGACCCGTTACGATCGAAAGACAAACAATAAGGGCTTCGATGAAGGTTCGTTAGTGTGGTTACATAACCCAGTCCGCAGTAAAGGGAAGTCTCCTAAACTGCAAGCTAAATGGGATGGACCATACCGAGTTGTGACCAAGATTAACGACGTCACTTACCGAATTCGGAAGAGTCCAAGAAGTGCGCCAAAGATAGTTCATGTGGATCGATTGGTGCGATATTATGGGCCTGACATGCTCGGGACGAGCATGTCTTAGGAGGCGGCAGTGTAACGCCATCTCGTAGCGAGTAATAAGACTACCAAATTCAGCGCCATCTACTAGCAAATCGCAGTACTACTACGTAACGCCTTTCTGGAATATTCTCTCAAGGTAACTTCTACGTAACGCGTTTCTCGACACATGTAGAAGGTTCGGGAGAGTGACAGAGTGTTTGCGATGATTCTCGGCTTAAACTTCTAGACCAATGGACGCCCTATATATGCCGAGCGCTTGGGCGGGAGATCATCAGTTTTCCAGAGCGATAATACGAGTTATACCTGCGAGTTCAAGTGCGATTAAAAGTGTTCAGTGAAGCTTATAGTGAAGTGTAAATTAGTGGTGTAATAAATAAAGTGTTTTGTGGTAGTTTGATCGGCATTTTTAATTCCGTAGAACCCCGGCTCGTAACAATATTTAAAACATGCACAAAGGCGTACTTAGTCAAACATGAGTTCTCTTCCAGCAGACCTTATAGTTAACAGGATAAATATGATACATAGGAGAGAAGAGAAGTTACATAAGTCAAAGCATAGGGTAGAAAGGATAGAGAATACAAGTTATACCTATAATAAAAGACATATACAACGATGTAGGTACACTTAAATCTAAAAGAGAAACAGTTATATAAATTTCTTAATATTTATGGATTTTCATTTTTTGTTTTGTTAATGTTTGTGACCATATATCTTCAGGTTTTGTTAATGTTTGTGACCATATATCTTCAGGTTTTGTTAATGTTTGTGACCATATATCTTCAGGTTTTGTTAATGTTTGTGACCATATATCTTCAGGTTTTGTTAATGTTTGTGACCATATATCTTCAGGTTTTGTTAATGTTAGTGACCATATATCTTCAGGTTTTGTTAATGTTTGTGACCATATATCTTCAGGTTTTGTCAATGTTTGTGACCATATATCTTCAGGTTTTGTTAATGTTTGTGACCATATATCTTCAGGTTTTGTTAATGTTTGTGACCATATATCTTCAGGTTGTGTTAATGTTTGTGACCATATATCTTCAGGTTTTGTTAATGTTTGTGACCATATATCTTCAGGTTTTGTTAATGTTTGTGACCATATATCTTCAGGTTTTGTTAATGTTTGTGACCATATATCTTCAGGTTGTGTTAATGTTTGTGACCATATATCTTCAGGTTTTGTTAATGTTTGTGACCATATATCTTCAGGTTTTGTTAATGTTTGTGACCATATATCTTCAGGTTTTGTTAATGTTTGTGACCATATATCTTCAGGTTTTGTTAATGTTTGTGACCATATATCTTCAGGTTTTGTTAATGTTTGTGACCATATATCTTCAGGTTTTGTCAATGTTTGTGACCATATATCTTCAGGTTTTGTTAATGTTTGTGACCATATATCTTCAGGTTTTGTTAATGTTTGTGACCATATATCTTCAGGTTTTGTTAATATTTGTGACCATATATCTTCAGGTTTTGTTAATGTTTGTGACCATATATCTTCAGGTTTTGTTAATGTTTGTGACCATATATCTTCAGGTTTTGTTAATGTTTGTGACCATATATCTTCAGGTTTTGTTAATGTTTGTGACCATATATCTTCAGGTTTTGTTAATGTTTGTGACCATATATCTTCAGGTTTTGTCAATGTTTGTGACCATATATCTTCAGGTTTTGTTAATGTTTGTGACCATATATCTTCAGGTTTTGTTAATGTTTGTGACCATATATCTTCAGGTTTTGTTAATATTTGTGACCATATATCTTCAGGTTTTGTTAATGTTTGTGACCATATATCTTCAGGTTTTGTTAATGTTTGCAACCATATATCTTCAGGTTTTGGGTGAACCGACCATTTCAATTTGGTCCCATTCCGACAACCATTTGGTACCATTTTGGTCGTATAAATTCGGTTGCTGACGTGTATTTTTCTTTTCCAGCTCAACCTCCAGAAGACACAGAATCTATAAACCTTTCCATAGTCTCCGACTCAAGTTCTCAAAGTCCAGACTTGCCACCAGCATATGCAGAGTGTAACCCCACTAACCCAACCCCAACCGGGGTCATTAACAAAACCCTCGATGTAACCACAGAAGACCTCCCACCTCCGTACTCAACGTGTCTAACTTCAGTAGATAAGGACGACACACACAATATAAATAAAACAAATATTGCCAATACAGACGTAACTCTAATCGAACCTCAAGTGAGAACTGATGGTAGTAGAGGTGATACGGTTATTAATATTGATGGGAAATAGAGGGGAACGGGAATTGTTAATATTAGTACAGAGAATATAGTGATGGGAGGTCGCGTGGAGAGGGGAGAGGGGAGAGGGGAGATATATACCTCACGACAGTCTGGAGACACAGGGAAGTATGCTTATGACTACTAGCTGATCGCCGCGACCCCGCCCGAGTGGTATAGCTCTCTCGTTCCCGGTTCCCGTGGGAACACAAGTAGCCTATGTCACTCAGGCATAATGTAGCTACATATCAGTGAAAGATGTTTCAAAATCGGATCAGTAGTTACGGAGACTGTTCGCTTCAAACAAACAAATGTTTCCTCTTTATAATATTAGAAGCAGTAACGGCAATAGGTTTGCCACCTAACACATGGGACCAATAACACTATACCTGATTATATGTATGTAATATATGAAACATAAGGAAGACATATATCCAATGGGTAACATATTATATCAATAAAAAGTGATTTTTTAAAGTATCATTAGAATTTTTTTATTTTTGATATGTCGACTCTGATTTTGGCCAAGCTCTGCCTCTGCCCTGGGATTGGTCCCCTGGGGCTGTACCTGGGGCATCCAGCAATGAACAGTAAGATGGCTAGTACTCGTATTTATAAAAATGGTCCTTCAAATATGTAATATTTTAAAAGACCTAAGTAGTCATATTGTTATTTAAGTTTTGAACTTACGTCAGTCTTGTTTAATTTGTAGTTAAGTTTATTTTATTTTATTTTTAGTGTCAATAAATCGATTGACTATGATAAATCGATCGATTAATACCTATTTACAGGTATTGGGTAGCCTGAAGTTCTGTAGATAGATATTTACTTAGTTAGTAGATATTTAGTAGGTATGAGGGTACATAATGTTGACACCATTTTAACCGACTACAATCAAGAAGAGGTTCGTTACCTCAGAATTTGCGACTGAACCGATTTTAATGTTTATTTTCTATTTGAAAGCTGGTGATTCCCGTGTGGTCCGATTTTAATTTTAATTTAGTCCAGTTCTGACAATTTGCAGTAAGTTTTTTTTGTTAAAATGATTACCTACGTAACGCGTTCTAGCATGTAACATTAATTATATGGTGTCATGTACTTGTAACGTGCCCGGTAATGGTATTAAACTGCCCTCTATTAAGAAAAATGCAGCTCTGCCTACCCCTTAGGGGATATAGGCGTGTTTAAACGTAAGTTATATAGTCCACAGCGGCTGGCACGTAAGATTTTGTTGCCTTTCATCAACATTTCACCGCAAGGCTTTAAATTTTTTCAAATTTACATAATAGGTAGATGCTACTTTTTATTAAATTCACTCGACCATTTTGGACATAACCAATTATATTAAGTGTGCCTGGTGACGGCAATAGGTTTGCCCCCTATTACGCGGGACCAAAAATACTGGCAAATTGTAGGTGTATAATGCACTTCTGTCTACCCCTTCGGGGATATAGGCGTGATATGTGTTAAATGTGAGTAGAAATGTAACAAAAGTTCTTTCTTTCTATTTTAAGTTGTAAACCGAATTAAGTTTCAATAAGACGTTAAGTACAATAAGTTAAGAAATATTAATGTTAATATAGTTTTGTAACGAAACAGCAGATTTGGTCAGATCTGAAAACATAATGTCGCTTTGGACTGCATTTTAATAAATGAAACTTTATTAGTGTGCCTGTTTTTATTGATTTTCTGAGATAAGCCCTTATTACGTGGAGACCGCTCCTGTGACTGACGATATGTGGGCATAGTACATACCTCTGTCTACCTCTTGAACGTCAACGCTAAAAGACTCTCCTCCTACTACGCGGGACCAACATTATGTGCTTTACATACAACTCGAGCGAGTACAAGTTTTTTATTAAATCTGTAAATGCAGTTTTTGTTTTTATACTAAAATCGATGACATAGTTGTTTAGAACAGATCTTGAGTTTCAGACTTTCCCATACTGACCTACTTAAGTGTTACACTGTATATTTTCCGGAAACGGGTGTTATTAGTAGCACAGAATAGAGAATAGTACTTACACACAGAACTTGCACTCCGACGATAATTAAAGCAACATTCTTGTGTTGTCAGGAAAGTACCAGCATAATTTAACCAATAATTATGACGTTAATGTCTCAATATCAACTCTATGGTCAATGTCGTGTCACAAATAAGAGACAACCCTTACTGACTTACAACTTCAAGTTGTATCTGACGTCACGTATTTTTTGCGGTTGTTAGGCGAGTGACTTAGGCCTGGTAATAGTACTACCAGCAGCAGACACTCGGGGGACTTTGTCGTGATGTCGCGGGAAGTTTAAAAAAATGTGTCTTTTGGGTCACGTGGTCGACACTTTCTGCGATATCATTGGTTATCAACTGAAATCGACAATGCCATGCTCGTAGAGCACTTATCCTGTCATGCGTGTGACATTGACTTCCACACGCTTTGCGGGCGAGATCCGAACGCTTGACAGGAAAAAGGATATAAAACAACAAGGAATAATAACAATATTAAATTGTAGTGCTTTTATTGATGTTAAATAAATATAAAACTAACCCTAAATTGTGTGGACTTAACTTAATATTTCAACCATTCTGTCTTTTAGTGTACATTATGTAAAAGACAGAATGATTATATTTATTTTACATCATAATATAAATGCATTTTCATTTGTATAACAAATTACATATATCTTTGATTTACGATAACAACCTTATGTACCTGTCGCACCTTGACTCACAAAGTGTCACAACTCAAATAAAAATACTTTTAATACACCAAAGTGTCAGCTGTCCTTCAGTTATAACATTAAATTATTAACTTAACTAACTGAACAACTCAGTCTGAGTGTTCAAACATGTTTAAATGTTTTGGAAAATGAAAATCTTGAAGATAATATTATTATTTTGTAACGCATTTTTGACTTGTGACCCTTTACAGTGTCAGAAGTCAAATAGTGTCATCATTTGAGCAGAGGTGGGAGTTCGATTTTTGCTGAGCGCGTGGCAGGTGGCTTTTAAGGTTACCTCTGAACAACGTTTCTTGTCCTGCAACTGGAGCTAGTTAGGAATAACTAGTTCTTCTGTGCGGGACTATCAACTTATCAAGCATTACCTTGACATTGGCGAACTTTAACGTATCGCAATACGTACGTGCTATGGGCACTAACTAGTCTAGCATCTAGGTCTAAGGTCTAAGGCTGTGACTTACCTGCGATATCGCTACATAAAACTATACTATTTATTTATCAGATATTTATAAGTTACGAAGTAATTTTACTTAAAAAACAGTCTTAATGTCACAACTACCAAATAGCACCATTATTGTAAAGAAATATTGAACTTACAATAATTATGTCTGTCGAGATGTCTCACCAAAGGGAACAAAGGCTGAATTGGCACGATAGTCGACTCTCTCACGATAAACAGTGACATCGCATGAAGTACAACGCTCCGACGCGACGGGAGAAGTGACGTTATATTATTTTCGTTTTAGGCCCGTTCGTTTGAAAAGAAATATCCATAAAAAACACTTTAAAATGCTTCTCCTGTAAAGTTTAAAAACTTGCAGAAGTGACGTTTTGTTCCCAGAGGTACGATGTGTCGACAGCCGGATGATTCTCGTTAGTAAAACTGTCAGCTTGTCCCATAGAACTATAGTTTCATGGGACAAAATTCTAATAGATCAAAAAACCATGACTTTTACCGACTGAAAAAAAGAGTAGGTATGTTCTCTCAACTCGACTGTGTTTTTTCCCCTATTACGTGGGACTAAAATAGTGGCAAATTGTGGGTGTGTAATGCACCTCTGCCTACCCCTTCGGGAATATAGGCGTGATATGTGTATGTGTGTGTGTTTTTATGTTTGGTTCCACAATTTATCTTTCGACTGGGGATTTCGAAAATGTTTTTTTTTATTGAAAGTCTGTGCTTCCCGTGTGGTCCGGTAATTTGAAGTCGGTTTTTTTTTGCTCGAATATTTTTTTGCACCATCACTAGCCATGGACCTCCGAATTTTCGATCACTTAATGCGAAGTTTTAGTCCCAGACCCATGAAACCAGTGTGAATCATCCGGTGCCACGTGTGGGGTCTAGTTGTCGATGGGGTAGGCAGGAGTCTACAGCTCGTTGTTCTGGCGACGTCGCACGTACCGGGCGAAGTAGTCCGGGCGCCAACACTTGCAGGAGCCGGGGACCAGGAACCAGTCGTAGTACAGGCGGACCTGGGGGGGTGCACATGTCTACTCACTAGTTTCAATATTATTTGTAGTAAATTGATCGTCATGGGACGAAAGTTACAGTAGATTTTTTTGGAAAATTATATGAAAAAAAAAGTGTGTGTGTCAGCTCCGACGCACGACTGGAGTTTACTCCTTAACTACGAGTATCTAACCATAACAAATTAGAAAGTTGCGCACTAGAGGTGCGCACCAAAAACGTGACACGATTTTCGTTACTTGTTAGTAGGTTTTACCCCTCGGATTTTTCTCATACCGGGCGCCTTATATATGAAAATCGATTCTTAAGGAGTAAACTCCAAAAATCAAAAAGACTTAATTTTTTTAATTTTTAATGAGTATGTCGCTTATGCTCGATGACACTCTCGTGACTGACAGATTAAATTTTATTCCTTACTCCGGTTTTTATAACTTATGTCAATGACCTTTTCTCAGTCAGCTGTGCCACTATTAAAATACATTTGAGTGAAATTGGCCAAATGGTTTGGGCTGTACGATTCTGAATGCAAAAAACTGAACCCGGACGAGTGTGGGGTTCGAAGCTTGGGCAGAGTCCACCTGACGACAAGCGGGCACCTACCTGGTAACATCCCATGTCGTCGTGTCCGTCGCAGTGCGCCGGCTTGTCCGTGCCGGTTGAGGATTCCGGCACCTGGCCGGCACGGTTTTGGGCGAACGGCTGGTAGTCCTGGATATGTTACAAGTTATTTTTGTAGTAGGTGTTCACAGCAGATACAAGACTTCACCTATATCCGAAGCACCTAGTATGGGCTGCCAATGGATTAGGCTCTAGCTAATTAATAGCTTTGATAAGATAACAGACAGACAGATCTGTTTCTCCAGCCCTTGACATTCATACTTTGCATCTCTTTCTAACCATATTACTTTTTTCTTTTCCTTTATTTTGTCCAATAATTCCATCCGCATCATGATAAATGGTCCGGAATTATGTAGGTATTTAATTGTTAATAAAAAAATCTTCGTTTTCTTTAAAAAAAATCCCTTTCCTAAACAAAAATACTGATTGCGCAGCAAATAATGACCTCAAAATATATAAATTTTAGCATTCATTTAAGTTCGTGACGAATGGCTATCCATTTATTTAAAAATTTGAAGCTAACCTAACCAAGTCGGATTGCCCTAAGACTTGAGTAAGTTTTGCTCAGGAATCTGTATATTTTGATCCGCAAATCATATTTATTTTACGTTAATTTGAAAAAAAAATACAAGTACTATTGATGTATTTTGAATTATTTCTAGTACTAGTATTGTTAAACAATTGGTTTGTCGGGGAAAAAAATTAAAAAAATGGTTATCTGATGCTTATAAATTGAGAAAGAAATATTTTTGAACATTCTCACACAACGTCACCTAGCCCAAATTAAGCTACGAGTATAAGCTTGTGCTATGGGATCTAGACGACTGATAAACATACTTATATATTTCTAAATACATACATATTATACATAGAAGATACCCAAACTCCGAAACAAACATTTGTGGATCACACAAAAAATGTGATTCGACCCAGAATCGAACCTGGGACCTCAGGGACGGTAGTCGCATACTCATGCCACGGAGGCAGTTTAATGAAATGAGGGGCGATAAATTTTTTGCTGCATATTTGAATAGATCTCGTTTTGAAACATCCTCGGCTAGAACACATGAGCTAGAGAGTACCCTCTGGCCGGGCGGGTAGTGCAGCTCCGCCACCAGCAGCGACACCCAGCGCGGCGAGCTGAGGCAGCCGCCGTCCAGGTAGTGGCAGCGCGACTGCATGCACCTGGACCAACACGTTACTGGCTGTTATTGTTCATATTATGTAACAACGTATCTAATCCTACTCATATTATACACGCGAAAATTTGTGAGTAGGTCTGTATGTATGTATGGATGGATGTTTGTTACTCTTTCACGTAAAAACTACTGAATGGATTTTAATGAAACTTTACAGTAATATAGCTTATACATCAGAATAACACATAGGCTACAATTTATAAAGATATTGTGTGAATTGTTCACAATATGACGCGGCGCGACGGGAACGGGAAAAAATCCAAATTACCACGCGGACGAAGTCGAGGGCGACCACTAATTAATTATATATCTTTGATCTAATGATGTATGAAGCGCCATCTATTGTTACATCTTTGTAACTAATTGTCATTGTCTATTCTTTAGGGAATAAATTCTGTGTTGTCTGTTCGAAGCTACCAAGTGTGTTTTATTAGTTATACACTGGGTCACGGTTTTTTTGACCTACTTCAAAAAAAGAAAAGGTTCTAATTGTTTTTTAATTTTTTAGGTTTGTTACCACTTTCGATAGGGTGTGCGATTTTTTTTATGGAAAGCTGATTAAAATTATAGCATGATAATAGACGGGGTTACATTTTATTAACTGACTTCAATAAAGGAGGAGGTTCTAAATTCGATTGTATAGCTTTTTTTTATTTTTGCGGTTTGTTACCTCTTTCAATTGAGTGAACCGGTTTAAAAAAAATTTTTTTTTTTGAAAAAAACGATTTCAAATTACCGGAATGGTACCCGAGAAAAAATAACTTTAAATTTAAAAAAAAAAAGCAATTCAGCTCACGCAGTCGAAAGATAAAAAAATACAGTCGAATTGAGAACCTATATAACTGACATCTTCCTTTTTAAAGTCGTTTAAGAAAAAAAGCGTCGAGTCATTCATTCTACACAAACGAGTGGTGAGTAGAGTAGGTCACCTGGTGAGTTCGACTGTCTGCGTGAAGTATCCCTCGTACGGGATCTGCACGACGTAGCGCCACACGCCCTGGTAGTTGCGCGCGAACACCGGCGTGGCGTACTCCACGCGCGCCGGGCAGGGCGTGGGGGGACCCTGGACATACACTAACTATTTAAAAAAACTGAATAATTCTGGGTAAAAAGGAATGGAGATGTCGATTCGTGTAATAAGTCTGCCCTAAATAGCGCTCGGAAAAGTTTGTCGATAACTATAATAATATCGCAGGAAATCTCTAAATAGAAATGGGGAATGTACCCCTCCTTAGCTCTCGAGAACTGCTTGTGCTCCAATGATGGTTGACCCCTCTATGGATAGCCCTCGATCTGGAGGCAAGCCAAAAAAATCGAAAATTTGACCTAGCCCTAAGGGGTCAAAAGTTGTTGGCCAAAATCTTGGCATCCGCCAAGACACCGTACTAGTTTAAAAGAATGTGTGAATATGGGGTCACGTCACCGATTCGATATTATTGGTTAGCGACAAACCATTTCGTCCATCACTTAACAGTTTTCAAAAATACTAGATACCTACGTGGCCCTACTGCCCGTGTCGCTTTAAGATATGGACACACCTGCATAATATATTTGCCCCAGTTATATTCCACGAAATGAGATGCAAGAGGATACACCTCACACTCAGCCTACACATGACTGACCTCGTATCTCTGCGAGTGCGCGGGGCCGGGGTCCTCGCGCCGCTCCACGCCGCTCGCCGCCTCACTGTCGCCGTTGATCGCTCGGTACAGCATACAGAACCTATAACATTCATATTATGTAATTACTGACTGTTAGACCCCTGTTAGGATCAAATACTGCAGATTTGCAGCAGGAAACCGGAGTGTGAAGGGGCCCATCACTGGGCCGCTAACTTGAGTACCACTCGTGTGCTATGAAAGTGGCCCCCAATCGCTAGACGTCAGGCCCGGGCGGCGCGTGTCGGGCGGCGTCATTTTAGCGCCACGATATAAAAATTACGAAACCAACAACAATGGGAAGTATGAAGTTTGACGGTTGGTCGTCACGTCGTTGTGGAACAGTTTACATTAAAAATAACATGAGTTCTTTTGGACCACTTAAAACACTAGAATAAATGTAAAATTCAAAATAAATATTAAAAAAGAAAACTCGAGTAAATGCACAATTAGCGTAAAACAGAACGGAACTGTCTCTTTGGCAAATTAACAAGTTAACTGCATGCATTTGACATTTCGTTTTTTAGGTTAGAGTTGGAATTTTGTGTAAATTGAATAAAATAAATGCATTTAAAATACTCAGTTGTGTTAAAATGTCTTCAGCATTAGTGAGACAGGCTCTCGAACTGGTTGATCCGGAAGGTACGGGGGTTTGGTTAACTCGTTTCTTATATTTTATGTAACTTTCATAGTAATGTGTTGTTTTTAACTTTTATAGATTGTTTAACTAAGAAACGTGGCAAAGGCGTGCGGCGGCCAGCAGGTCAAGGTTCGTAGAAGTTATTGTAACGGTGTAGATTTTGGATGATTTTGGTAGAATGATTTGGTAGAATTTCACAGACGGCAAAAGGCTCGTCTGCAAATCAACAAACAGGTTTAATGCTGGCAACCCGACACGGACATCCCAACGGGTAGCCATTCGCGTCTATGGCTGATCGAAAGGGCAGACGTGAATCGTTTTATTCCTTGTTTAAAGATATAACAAGGCTTGATGGACGGCAGAAAGGACTTTAGGGGGCTGGGGCGTGCTACATGAGGTATGTATTTGGAATTCCCAGTTTTCGTGTGAGTTGTGGCATCTCGCTGTGACATGTGCTAAAGGAAAGTTCTATGTTCTTTGTTCTAGGCTTTTACCATATGGCACATTGTTGGAAAGAGGTGGGAAAATCGCATAGGCGTGTTGATCGCCGGATAGCGGTAAGTATTTCGACACCGGCATGCTAGGCGTCGACACCCGTTAAATTAGGTCTCATCTCCCACGTGTGTTTTCAGAGGGAATCAATGCCATAAGCATCAACCACATCAATCTATATTAACATCATAACGGCGTCGTCGAAATGATAGGTTAACGTTTGAGTAGAATATACTATCTCACTTTAGTCAAGTAGTTAATTCTCCACATAGTAATTTCGATAACCTTTCGCCGGGCTTGTTACTGCTCTTGTTTGCATGTAAGATTTTACCTAATGTTTATATGAATGGTTCTCAGTGCACACCATCTAACTTCGACCCCACAGTCTCATGCGTTAGCTAGAGTTCGATCCTAGTTTATATTTATAGGATAATAAATGATGTATTCTGGATAAGGTGTGTTAACTTATTTGTTTTCCTCTAGTCTGTAAATAGTAAGTACCTTTATATATATAGACCTTGTAACACGCGTCCCACTGTGAGACCCACCGGGCAGGAATCGCTGTGGGTACGCAAGCGTCCTTGTACATGTTCATAAGCAATATTTCAGCTACAGCATTTGCCATGTTTAAAATCATCCTTTTTTATACTTACATCACTAGCTGATAACTGGAGTAGCCAATAGCATTCAGGGATAATCATCATTCACCGAGCCTTTTCCCAACTCAGTTGGGGTCGGCTTTCCAGTCCAACCACGATTCGGCTGAACTTCGATATTTTCCGTGAAGCGACTGCCATCTGACCTTCACAACCCATGGGCGATGTCGAAGTTCTGTAGTTAGACCGGTCGGATTTTTTATTTAGTGCTCCAACTACCCCTATCGACTGCCATAGATGTTTGAATGACAACCGGTACCGACGGCTTAACGTGCTCTCCGAGGCACGGAGGGGTCCCAGTGTCTTAAGAAATGGTCACCCATCCTAAGACCGGCCTGACTAGATGTTGCTTAACCTTTGCAATGTGTTAACATTGTCGGTTACCACTAGACCACGAGCCCCTATTCAGAGATAATATACCTACATATTAATGAAATAATTTTCAAAGTTGGTTCAGTAGTTCAGAGCCTATTCAATGCAAACAAACAAACATCCAAATCTTTCCTCTTTATAATAATAGTATAGATTATTACCCTAGCGGATCATTGGCTGCCTTAAAATCCATTGTTGGATGCCCCAGGCTTAGCCGGGTTATTAAATCAGGTTCACTATCCATTTGCATAAAAAGAATAACCATAAAATATTTTGGCATATTATGGTAATTTAGATTAATGATATTTATGCATCATTTTTTTATCCATACCAAATTTAGCATATTTGTCTTAGTCATAAATAAAATTAGCATAATCATATATTTAAGCATAAAATTTATAAGCATAGCTTTATATTAGCAATGTTTGGGAAATCAAACAAAACAATCTCTTTTTTCTATTAATGCAAGTAGTTTCTGGCACTCGCCGGCCGCTGCCGCGGAACCGCTCGCTTCGCTCGCTC
The DNA here is from genome assembly GCA_963556515.1 of Nudaria mundana. Classification (NCBI taxonomy): domain Eukaryota; kingdom Metazoa; phylum Arthropoda; class Insecta; order Lepidoptera; family Erebidae; genus Nudaria; species Nudaria mundana. The sequence continues at coordinate 553,577 of OY748311.1, read as the reverse complement.
GGCTCGTGTGTGGTCACAGTTTTAACCTAACCTACCCATTTTGTTTAAAGAAAAAAATATGCATAAATATATTAGACCTAAATATAATTATGCCACAGTACATTTATGCTGCTAAAAATCAATTATGACCAAGTATAATTATGCCAAAAAAAGTATGCCAAATTCATTGTGCTAAAACATTTTAGGATTACATTATATTAACGAAAGGTATACCATTAAAACATTGTCATTTTTGAAGAACATAATCTATTTTATCGTGTTATCATCTATTATCATTATATTGTTATCGTTACATTCATCAGGGCGTTCTGTATATCTTGCCCAACCTTGAATACAAATGGGTGTTTGTACAAATTCAATTTTAGATTTGGAGTGCAATTCAAATATTCCACTATATTATAAGTATTGGATGGAAACAGGCGTTACCTGGCGAAAATCCATGACAAAGTAATGGTAAGTAAGATGTTAAAACTTTTTAAAATATAATAGCATTAACTTCTCAAAATTAATTTTGCGAAGTTAATGCTACTTTAATATTATAAGTATTATTATTTCCAACGGGGACGCTGGCAGCCGGACGGACGATACACCCCTGGCTCTTGCGGGCCATTTCGTCCAGTTCCCCAGAATATTATAAGTAAAACGAATATCTTTATAAATCTATAGTAGGTACTAATATTCGAAAGAGGCAAGATTTGATTGCTGAATAGGCTCTGTAAGTTATATACCGATTTAAAAAATCTTTTACTGATATGTAGGTACATTATCCCTGAGTACTATAGGCTACTTTTTATCCCGGTAATGTGTTCCCACGGGAATTGGGAACGGGAAAACTATATTATATGAGCGCAGCGGCTATTCGTAACTACATGAATGACAATGAAAAACTTATTGCCATGATATAAATGTAAATTATATCTTAGTATTTTATATTTATGGTACTAATCATTTGCTGCCTATAATCCTTATCCACGCATGCCATTAAAGGAGGTTAGTGCTGCTACTTACGATATTGTGTCGTTATCGTGCAATGTGAAAACGCCCAATCTTGTAATCATATCTGATACATCTTCAAGTACCGCTTGTGCAATATTTGAGCAAAGCTACCTATCTGTCTGTCCAGAGCCTTATCATGTATGTGGCTTGGTTGGCCTGAGTACCAGTTTATTAGTTGTTATTTATTTAGCAATATTGATTTTACAATCCTACAGTGATGTATACCAGTATACATAACTCAACAAATATTTTAATTTATTTCAGATAGTGGAGCGAGCGATCAAAAAAGAACCACTCGCAGACAAAGAGGAAACCAAAGTAGAAGAATACAAATCTATACTATTCCCAGAGGGAACGGAAACATTTGAAGAATTTGAACAAGAATTATTCTGCAGTTAAAATTAGACTTTATTGTAAATTTTGTAAACCTGTGAAAAGTTTGTTTCAACAGTGGAATTGAACTGTGTATTGTAAGTGTATTAAGGTTAAATATTGGTGTTTGTGACAATGCTTATTTATGGATGTGTCTGACTGTTTGGTCGGAAAGTTGGTGTTAGTAACTACTACGTTGATATTCCTGCTGTTGACATTTTGGATCAACACCTACCCATTTATTGACAAAGGTAAAACTTATTTTTTTAATTAGCTAACATACATGTCACCGTAGGATTGAAAAAAAGGTTGTAATTAAGTACGGAATTATTATGTAGATTCTTCTCTCACACCCCTAAAAACTCACAATAGCACTAAAAACCATGAATACCGTCAGGTTACAGGCAGTCTCTGAAAACTGACACAATAAGTGCAATTACTGGCGATTTGTAAAAAAATTGCCGTGTTTTTATGGTTTTTAGAGGTAAAGCGTGTGAGAAAAAAACCTGACAATAAAAACTCAGGGCTACTCTTTTACAATCGCCAGGAATTACAATCAATCATCCTAGTGTTATTGCAATATAACGTATTTACAATCCTACAGTGAAACATGTAACTCTTAGTTGATTACCGCAGCTTCTCGTGGTTATGTCACTCGGAGATAATGTAACGACATACCTATTAATAATCCTGGAGGATCTAATCTAATATAACAGATATTAGATTAAATACACCAGGAACGGCTCTCAAAAAAAATGTTACATGTTTTTTTTTTGCTTTTTTGGTGTTATATAATAATTCATCACAATAAATCATAGCTATTTTTACATTGTTAATGTATTTTGAACATTTCAGATTCATCATTATACTGCTTTGTAGCGGACCCCAAGTGGTTTATACTATTTTGCGGCGCTCGGGGTCTTTTTTTCATCGGGGGCTTGATGTCCTTTACACTGTACCAAATGTATATATCCCAGTAAAGCTTAGAACTACCACCACAAAGTCAGATAAAACAATGTCCATTTTAAAGCACATTAACGATTGGATAGTTATAGGAATATCTGGAGTCACTTGTGGCGGAAAAACATCACTGGCTAACCAATTAAGGACAAGAATAGCACCAGTGTATCTGTTCCATCAGGATAAATACTTTTATCCGGACGACAGTCCTCATCATGTGAAGTGCGAGGGGTTAGATCACAATAACTATGATATTCTCTCGGCTCTGAATATGGAAGCGATGTACCGAGATGTTTGTGCTACTATTGAAGGAGTGAACAAGTCTCATGAGAACAATGTTGACGGCTCAGAAAATTCTTTAAGGATATCAAATAAGAAGTTTCTGATTATCGAAGGTTTTACTGTGTTGAATTATGAGCCGATTATTAAGCTGTGTAATTTTAGGTGAGTTTTTCGTTTATTTTAACTGTTCTGATGATAATGTTTTTGAATAATGATTTGCAAAATTATGTTTTTATCTCTGAAAGCTGACATTGTGTACAAGATTTCAAAATAAAAAAAAATTTGCGCTCGGGGGACCCCCGTCAGGAACGAAGTTTTTTACGCAACTGCAACGCAACCCCACCTGGGTAAAATAAATTAAATTAAAAAAAAATGGACCATATTTTGGTTTCTGCGGACTAGTTGGGTACTATTTGTTGAAATCGCCACGGCCGTAGCCCCCTGTCTGCCCCCTTTGTGAATAAAGACGTGATTTGTGGCTGTAATTTATTGAAGATGTAACATTTTGGATTCTATATTTTTTGAAATTTTAAATTTTTCAATAAAAATCCATAAAATCAACAATTTTGATCTTTCACCTTGAATACCGTATTGGCGCACATTGGATCGATGAAGATTTTGATAATACATAATCATAAATCCATTCGCTGTTTGACGTCTGCGCGGCCCATTTGACCCACGAATGGTGTCTTCCATCATATCCATCATCATCCACAAGAAAACTAGTACGTTGTCTTGCGCGGTGCTTCGCGCCGCACCACGCCATAGGTTTTGGCCTATAACCTTTGACCCCTTAGGGCTAGGTCAACTTTCGATTTTTTGGCTTGCCTCCAGATCGAGGGCTATCCATAGAGGGCTCAACCATCATTGGATCATAAGCAGTTTTCGAGAGCTAAGGGGGACATTCCCCATTTGTATATATAGATAGTGTTGCTCCCCCTCTCCGTAGCTACTACTTAGTAGTCCTTTACTAAGGTTTAAGCGCTACCCCCCTCCCCAGCTACTACTTCACGCTGGAGTACGGCGAGTGCGCGCTGCGGCGCTGCTACCGCGTGTACGAGCCGACCAACGTGCCGGGGTACTTCGAGAACTGTGTGTGGCCCGAGCACCTCCGGTACCGAGCTATGGTGGGTATACGTGCACACACAGACGGACAGACACACTCACACACACAGCTGCTGTCACCTACATTTCACCAGGCAATTTGAGTATATATTTGAGACGGAGCGAGCTAAGCGTAATCAATTTTGATTTTGATTTATGAATACGAGACTGGACAATTTTGTTTTCGTTTGTTATTCGATCTTTATGAAAAGTGGCAATAGTGGCCCACAATTTAAAAAAAAAATTATTATGAGGGTAATGGGCGCAGAAAGCCCAAATATGTAATGCTTTCATTGTTCGGATTTTATTTTGCCTAAACAAAAATGCTTAGTGAAATACACCCGGTTCTACAGGATTATTTTTTTTTATGCTTGTCCGGCACATTTTGTATTTCGGCCAAAATGAATAAATGTAATAAAATAATAAAAAATAAATAAATGTTATTGAACATTCTCACACAACGTCATCTAGCCCAAACTAAGCTATAAGCTTGTGCTATGGGATCTAGACAACTGATTAACATACTTATATGTTTCTAAATACATACATAATATACATAGAAAACACCCAAACTCCGAAATAAACATTTGTGGATCACACAAATATTTACACTACCGACCACGCCACCGTCCTTTCTAAACATGTTTGAAATATTTTTTTAATATTTCCAGATAGAGAAAGACAAACGAGTCACAATGTTAGACGGCACAGCGCCTGACTCCGTGAACCTCGTCCTCGCCGACATCAAAAACATCAACGAGCGAACTGTCCACTAGCCACTGTCCACTGGCTGTAAGTAAGAGTTGCACAAACACGCCGCTAGATGGCACTGATATAGATATTGGAGTAGCACGAATACACCCCTAGATGGCGATGTTATCAATCCTAGAGTATTCTAATATTTCACTTGATAAATTTTGAGTACTTTGTAGGTACTGAATTATGTATTAGGCACTTGGCTTTGAAACAATGTTTAACCATATGGGATTTAAATGAGAGTCAACTTTTAAACCTTCGCGTTTCAATATCATGGTGTACTAGTAAAAGGTTTTTAAGTGTAATCACTGAAAAGCATCCCGGGTAGGGCAAGATTGCTAGCGTGGTTTCTATTAAATGTTAGGGTATATTGGTGAAAAGACCAAAGCTGTGTATTTTACCTATGACTCAATAATTATTTATCATGTTTCTTTCCCTTCGGCCGCCATCGTAACAACAGGTTCGTAACCAGTTGAAAACGAGGAAAAAAATATACGTGTTCGAAACCAGTTTCGATAGAAGAAGTTTTTTTCCTTACACGAAACCACTGTTTTTCTTTCGTAACTGGACGAACAAAGAATATTTATGTTTTGTACGATACTTGTACTGATGAGGAGATTCACTGTAAGGAGACTTCCGACTAATTATTATTCTCCCGCCTATGAAACTTTGCAGCAGATCAAAATAGTTAACACAACTTTATTTCTATTCTCTATTTCTTTGATGTAGGTACTACTTAGAATTACTTATGTAAAAGTATTCAATTCTTTTCACTTTCAGAGACATCCCAAATTATTGTTTTAGCATTTGGACTGTAATTTCTACTGAAAAGTTTGTCTATTATTTTTTGTTGGTTTTCATTTGCTTACATACATAATAACTTTAATAAGTTATATCAACCAACAAAATGACTCAACTCCTGATATAGGCCGCACGGCTGGCTAAAGTACGCTGATGCGAAAGTTATCCTTACGAGGTAGTACAAGGAACAGGGGGCAATGGACGTTAAGGACAGCAAAAAAATGTAAAGGCTGGCCAGAAATATAATACACCCGATCTCACCTATTCTGACAAATTATCAGCATCCACTGAGCTTTTTTCGACCCAGCAGTAATAGTTATAGTATAATAGGTACGGAACCCCAAAACACCCCAACTATAACTGTAAGTACCTACCTACTTACCTCCTACTACAGCTTCCGTGGTGGACAGCACGTCAATTGATTATCAATCGACACACACAAATAATAAATTCTTTGATCGTAACCATGGTTTCGTGTAAGGAAAGAACCTTCTGGTTTTGAACACGGATCATTTTTTCCTCGTTCTCAACTGGTTACGACCCTGTAGTTACGATGGCGGCCGAAGGGGTTTTTTTATTATGAAGACTGTATTAAGCAAAGTAGCTTTCCTTATTGCGTGTAATCATTATGTAAAATTTGATGTTGTTTAAATATTAAGTTCTTAGCTCACGCGCATAGGAAAATTAGAATAGTTTTTTTGTGTTTGTTGTAAATGAAACTGAGTGGCAGGCAATGATTGTTTCTATTCTAAAAATAGTTCCTCCTTAACAGATTCTTGCGACTGACTGATTATGGGTTTGATGTAACTTTAATAATGAAAAAACAATGGTAAGTAAAAATTTTTTTAAGAAAAAACTTTTTAGCATTAATTAATAGCATTAATTTTTCGCAGAATCAAAAGGACAACAAAACGTCGACAATTGTTTCGCCTCTAAACGAGGCATTATCAAGACTGTCTCAGAGAGAACAGCAAAATTCGTGGTTGGAACGTGTTTGCTTATAAGTAAACGCGTGCAAATTTCATTATCGCGATGTAGGATTCTTTACAATAACCAATGTGGGTAGAAACCTCAGATCATGCTAACTAAGTTCCAAAAATAGGTATTCACCAATACTTGACCTTATCTGTTTGATTTAATTACTGTCTCTTGATAAGTTGCATAGAAAACCCAAACAACACATACAAACCAACAACAGTTAATGTGTCTGTCTGTTCGCAAACAGATTAAGTAAGGGAGATGTGTGAAAATCTATTTGTTCATTGAGTAAGGTGTCCGCATCTCTTCTAACTATTTCTAGCCTTTCCCAAACACTTAACTTGAACCCTTTCTCACATAACCGTAAAACTTTAAAAGTGTTACTATTGTTCAAGGAATGACCAGTGTCAAGAAGATGCTTCGCGAAGAGGGACCTTTCGGGACAACCATTGCGGGACGCCGCTCTATGTTCCTTATATCTAATATCGAAGGACCTGCCAGTCTGTCCCACATACTTCAAACCACATTCATCACAACTCAACAAATAAACACCTGATCTGCGTGAGACCGACACCGAATCCTTGCCATTACACAGCTCCCTCAAGGCATTCTGAGTTCTAAAAGCAACAAATATATTACTTTCCCTCATGATCTTAGCTATACTCAACGAGACGGGACCCACGAACGGCAAACAGGCCGTGTACTTCCTAGGTGGATCTTGAATCGGATATAATAAATGAAAACTAGCCTTTCTACGTTTTTTATTTAATAATGAGTGAACCATTCCTACGTCATAGCCATTACTTTGTGCTATGTAGCAAATGATGGACAATTCTTCACCAAATGCCTGTGGGCTCAACGGTACCGCCAGTAACCTGCTCAGTAAGCTGTGGAAAGCTGCCATTTTATGTTGGCAGCTTTCCACAGCTTACTGAGCAGGTTACTGGCGGTACCGTTGAGCCCACAGGCATTTGGTGAAGAATTGTCCATCATTTGCTACATAGCACAAAGTAATGGCTATGACGTAGGAATGGTTCACTCATTATTAAATAAAAAACGTAGAAAGGCTAGTTTTCATTTATTATATCCGATTCAAGATCCACCTAGGAAGTACACGGCCTGTTTGCCGTTCGTGGGTCCCGTCTCGTTGAGTATAGCTAAGATCATGAGGGAAAGTAATATATTTGTTGCTTTTAGAACTCAGAATGCCTTGAGGGAGCTGTGTAATGGCAAGGATTCGGTGTCGGTCTCACGCAGATCAGGTGTTTATTTGTTGAGTTGTGATGAATGTGGTTTGAAGTATGTGGGACAGACTGGCAGGTCCTTCGATATTAGATATAAGGAACATAGAGCGGCGTCCCGCAATGGTTGTCCCGAAAGGTCCCTCTTCGCGAAGCATCTTCTTGACACTGGTCATTCCTTGAACAATAGTAACACTTTTAAAGTTTTACGGTTATGTGAGAAAGGGTTCAAGTTAAGTGTTTGGGAAAGGCTAGAAATAGTTAGAAGAGATGCGGACACCTTACTCAATGAACAAATAGATTTTCACACATCTCCCTTACTTAATCTGTTTGCGAACAGACAGACACATTAACTGTTGTTGGTTTGTATGTGTTGTTTGGGTTTTCTATGCAACTTATCAAGAGACAGTAATTAAATCAAACAGATAAGGTCAAGTATTGGTGAATACCTATTTTTGGAACTTAGTTAGCATGATCTGAGGTTTCTACCCACATTGGTTATTGTAAAGAATCCTACATCGCGATAATGAAATTTGCACGCGTTTACTTATAAGCAAACACGTTCCAACCACGAATTTTGCTGTTCTCTCTGAGACAGTCTTGATAATGCCTCGTTTAGAGGCGAAACAATTGTCGACGTTTTGTTGTCCTTTTGATTCTGCGAAAAATTAATGCTATTAATTAATGCTAAAAAGTTTTTTCTTAAAAAAATTTTTACTTACCATTGTTTTGTCATGGATTTTCGCCAAGTAACGCCTGTTTCTATCCAATATTTTAATAATGAAATTAATATTGTCATTACAAAAAAAAAATGTTTCCTTAATTTTTAGATTTGCTATGGTTCAAAATGTATTGTACTGAGTTTTATTCGATTGGCAATCGATACTGGAATTATAGTATTTTTCTATTCGATTGTCGGTCATTCCATACATCCCTATTTAACTTATAATGCAAGAGATGTTCTTTAAGTCAGCGGATTGGGACGGTCTACGCGATTATTATGCGTCCGTCCCCTGGAGCCAGCGCTGCTTTGTAGGAAAGGCTCCTTCGGATAGTGCTTCTGCTATTGCTGGCGAGATCAGTTTAGGGATGGATTATTACATCCCTTTCACTGATGTCGCCAGTATCCGCAGAGCCCGTCCCTGGTTCGGGCGAGATTGTGCCAAAGCTGTTCGACAAAAACAGTCGGCATATCGCGCCTGGATCAGGGCCCGGGCTGTGCGCGACCCAAACGTGGGCCACCTCAAAGCAGCGTACAACCTGGCCACAAAGTCGAGTAAGAGGGCCTTTAAGAGAGCGGATGCCCAGCGCGTCGCGCGGCTTGGTCAGGAGCTCACTTCCCATCCCACGGGCAGCCGTGGATTCTGGCAACTGGCCAAAGCCGTGCAATCTAACTTTTGTCAGCCCTCGCTGCCACCACTGCGTTACCCAGATGGAACACTGGCTCACAAAGCCCAAGAGAAAGCGGATATGCTCGCAGACCTCTTTGCGGCTAATTCCCGGGTCGACGACCGTGGCCTGCAGCCCCCCGCCATCGCCAACTGTGGCCACACAATGCCTGATATTGTTATCAGGCAATGTGATGTACGGGCAGTACTGCGGTCACTCGACACGCGGAAAGCCAGTGGCCCTGACGGCATTCCGGCGGTGGTGCTACGAAAATGTGCAGCTGAGTTGTCTCCAGTATTAACGCGTCTGTACCGCCTGTCATACTCTTCAGGGCTCGTGCCGGAGGTCTGGAAGGAGGCTAACGTACAACCGATCCCCAAGAAAGGGGATCGGTCCGATCCAGGCAACTATCGACCCATAGCTGTCACCTCAGTCATTTGCAAGGTGCTTGAGCTCCTTATAAATAAGCAGCTCATGCAATTCCTAGAGGATCACTCGCTAATCAATGATCGACAATACGGCTTCAGGCCAAAGCGATCAACGGGTGATCTTCTGGCATTCGTAACGCATGTCTGGGGTGGGGCTATGGAAAGGCACGGCGAGTCCTTGGCTATTAGCCTGGACATCGCCAAAGCCTTCGATAGGGTCTGGCATGCTTCGCTCCTTTCCAAGCTTCCGGCATATGGTCTACCTCCTCAACTGTGCAGCTGGATTGCCAGTTTTTTAAACGAGCGCCGAGTGCGGGTCCTCTGCGATGGCCAGGCTTCTCGCTTCTTGCAAGTGAATGCCGGGGTACCGCAGGGGTCCGTACTATCACCAACTCTCTTTCTTCTGCATATCAATGATATGCTATCCCTCGGGAACATTCATTGCTATGCAGATGACAGCACACTGCACGGGAGTTACTCGGTTCGTCCGACGGCGGGGCGATCTGAGATTGAGGAGGAGAGACGACGACTCGTGGCTGATCTCGACCGTAACCTCGACAGTATCTCTCAATGGGGTACCGAGAACCTGGTCGAGTTCAATGCCCGCAAAACACAGGCGTGTGCATTTACTGCGAAGAAATCCCCTTTCCTTCCCCTACCCTCTCTTCAGAATGCAATATTACCAATGAAGGACAACCTTGATATCCTTGGCATAGACGTTCGTCGAGAGCTCAATAATAAAAACTACATCGAAAGATGTATAGGGCTAGCTTCGCGGAAACTAGGAATACTGAATAAGGTAAAGAGATTCTTTACACCGGACCAGAGGTGTCTGCTGTACAAGACGCAGATTAGACCCTGCGTCGAATACTGCTCTCACCTCTGGGACGGCTCCGCGAAGTATCTGCTGGACGCTCTCGACGCTATGCAGCGACGGGCTATCCGTATTATAGATTGTCCGGAGGTAACGGGAAGCCTTGAGCCGCTAGTTCAGCGCCGAACAATAGCTTCCTTGGCCGCATTGTACCGTATTTACCACGGCGAGTGTTCTGAAGAGCTCTTCAATCTGATCCCACCCTCTTCCTTCCGATCCCGAACGACTCGTGCCGGGCAGAGATGCCACCCCCACACAGTGGATAGCATGTTCGCGAGAACCGAACGTTTTAAACGTTCGTTTCTCTGCCGAACGATAGTGGCCTGGAACGCCCTGCCTGTGCACGTGTTTCCTCCCACATATAATCCTGGGTTCTTTAAGCGGAGCGTGAAGAGGCACATCAGTAGGTCGTCAAGTTGAGGGCCACTCTCAATAGTAATGTGTGCTGTGAGAGTGGCCCACAATCGCTAGACGTCGTCACGACTTACCACCAGGCGGGCGGCGTCAATTTGTGCGAACCAAATATAAAAAAAAAAAAAAAAAAAAAAGTTTAATCAAATACGTTGTATCGATATTTTACGAAAATGTTCAACGATTTTTACAAACTATTCAATGTAATTCTTTTTTTTTTGCGAAATATAGGTAAGTACAGAGGTATTATATTATTATAGTCGTAGTTTATAGTTCCACCATATTTCCGCCAACTTACTCGCATGCAAAATTAGCTGGCATAATGAAGTTAATTACAAAATCCATCTGAATTGCAATGTCTGATTAACTATTTTTACTATCGTCACTTATGCTTGTTGTTATAAACTACGATTGGTACAGTTATCTATAGTAGACGGAGTTATTTAAAAAGAAAGTTTAGATTTTGAATAAGTATGTTAAAGGAACAAAACGTGTAAAATATTTTACTTTAACACGGGATTTAACACGAAATAAGGCGTAGATCTATATATAGAAATGGGGAAAGTCCCCCTTAACTCTCGAGATCTGATTATGCTCCAGTGATGGTTGACCCTCTATGGATAGCCCTCGATCTGGGGGCAAGCCAAAAAATTTAAAATTGGACCTAGCCCTAAGGGGTCAAATGTTATAGGCCAAAACCTATGGCGTGGTGCGGCGCGAAGCACTGCGCAAGACACCGTACTAGTAGATTATAAAACGCGAAAGTTTAAAAGTTAATAATCTAATATGTTATGTAAACACGTGTAAATCCGATGCGACAGAGTATTTTTATAAGTAGGTAGGTACTAAATCGGTTGTAACTTTGTAAGACTAAATGAATTTATCGACATCGTTCAAAAGCTTCGATATGAGTTTTATTTGGAAAGTCACTACCTACACTATTTAAAATTGTGAGACGTTTGGTTACGTATTGCAAATTATGTAGTTTTAAACTGGTGTCTGTTAAATTATTATTTCTTAATAAATGTATTTTATTTTGAACTAGATTATTATATTTCACACAAATTATACACAAAAACCTTCCTCGAGAACCACTTTATCCATTGGTGAAAACCGCATAAAAATCTGTTGCGTAGTTTTAAAGATCTAAGTATTAATAGGGACAAAAGCGACTTTGTTTTTTACTATGTTATGATTAAGTCACTTATTCATCCCTGCAGGGGTAGACATGGGCATTAATATGCCAGTTACTTGTCCAAGTAATAGAGGGCGAGACTATACTCATTTCCCGGTACAATTTGGATATAGTCAAAGCCTCTGTCAGCTGGAGCCCGCGTGCAGGTAAGGCTGCAGATAAAACTTGACTGTACCTGTGCTCAGACTGCAGAGATTCTATTTAGTGATACTATGCCCCTTAATGTAGCGCTCGGAAGAGTTATACTCAGTTATATCGCAGGAAATTGAAAAAAATATGTTAATTGGATCACGTGATCGACAAGTTCAGCGATATCATTGGTTATCGACAAACTCTTTTGAGACACACGAGGAACGTGCTGCCAACTGACCAAGACAAACATTAAGTAAACTTTTAATTTATAATTTTTGTACATACACACAAACAAGAAACAGAAGTACCTACAAAAGAATAAAGTTATTATTATATAAGTAATTATAAGGAAATACTGCAGATTTGAGCGTGAAGAGGCCCAGTACCACTCGTGTGCTATGAAAGTGGCCCCCAATCGCTAGATGTCAGGCTCGGGCGGCGCGTGTCGGGCGGCGTCATTTTAGCGCCACGATATAAAAATTACGAAACCAACAACAATGGGAAGTTTGAAGTTTGACGGTTGGTCGTCACGTCGTTGTGGAACAGTTTACATTAAAAATAACATGAGTTCTTTTGGACCACTTAAAACACTAGAATAAATGTAAAATTCAAAATAAATATATAAAAAGAAAACTCGAGTAAATGCACAATTAGCGTAAAACAGAACGGAACTGTCTCTTTGGCAAATTGATTGACAAGACAAGTGAACTGCATGCATTTGACATTTCGCTTTTTAGGTTAGAGTTGAAATTTTGTGTAAATTGAATAAAATAAATGCATTTAAAATACTCAGTTGTGTTAAAATGTCTTCAGCATTAGTGAGACAGGCTCTCGAACTGGTTGATCCGGAAGGTACGGGGCTTTGGTTAACTCGTATCTTATATTTTATGTAACTTGCATAGTAATGTGTTGTTTTTAACTTTTATAGATTGTTTAACTAAGAAGCGCGGCAAAGGCGTGCGGCGGCCAGCAGGTCAAGGTTCGTAGAAGTTATTACGTCACAATTTTCGTGTTCAGTGTGGTATTTCTTTCATATCATTAGCGGTTATCGTATGTCTTTACAACACGGTATTACTTTTTATAGCTAAACATTTTATTACAAAAACTCAGCTTAGATAATTACTGAAAGGTTCAAACTTCTTTAAAGATATTACCCAAGTAATGTACAATAGTTTGCTGTAATATTGTTTACCATTTGTAGGTCACTGTCATTTATCAAAAAATAAAACTAAAAGAAGCAATAACCCAATCAAGTCTAAACAACAAATAGCTGAGGAAAATATTAAAAAGTTGTTGGCATTATCTAAACCAACAGCTGATTCTTCATTTGCTGCCAAGGTAAGGTTCTATTTCACAACTTATAAGAATTACTTCTGCTATGTACATGTTCATTAGCAATACTTCAGCTACAGCAAGTGCCAAGTTTAAAATCCTCCTTTTTTATACTTACATCTGACCATCTGACCTTCACAACGCATGGGCGATATCGAAGTTCTGTAGTTAGACTGGTCAGATTTTTGATTTAGTGCTCCAACTACCCCTAACGACTGCTGTAGATGTTTGTATGACAACCGGGACCGACGGCTTAACGTGCTCTCCGAGGCACGGAGGGGTCCCAGTGTCTTAAAAGTTGATTCAGTAGTTCAGAGCCTATTCAATGATAACCAACAAACATCCAAAATCTTTCCTCTTTATAATAATAGTATAGATTAGTGCCCTAGCAGATCATTGGCTGCCTTAAAATCCATTGTTGGATGCACCAGGGGTATACCTTTCGTTAACATAATACATGTAATCCTAAAATGGTTTGGCACAATGAATTTGGCATACTTTTTTTTGGCATAATTATACTTGGTCATAATTGATTTTTAGCAGCGTATGTACTGTGGCATAATTATATTTAGGTCTAATATATTTATGCATAGTTATAATTTGCACAATGTTTTTAGGCATAGTGTACATGTACTTCGCCTAATAGTATATATTACTAAAATTTTATAGGTATAAATTAATGAAATGAATGAAAAATAAAAAAGTTACTTTAACCAGTATTTCCTATATTATATAGTGTCAAAGTAGGTTTAGGTGCGGCGGGGGTGGCCCTTGGGCCACCCCTAAGCCGCCTTTTAATTATTTTACATAGTTACTTATTCTGCCTTAGATGATTATGACTATATTCATTATAGTTTGATACGTTTTTGCCTTTATAAAGCTATGCTTATAAATTTTATGCTTAAATATGATTATGCTAATTTTATTTATGATTAAGACAAATATGCTAAATTTGTTATGGATAAAAAAATTATGCATAAATATCATTAGTCTAAATTACCATATGCCAAAATATTTTATGGTTATTTTTTTTATGCAAATGGATAGTGAACCTGCACCAGGTTTAGCCAGGTTATTAAATCATTGTCATTTTTAAAGAACATAATCTATTTTATTGTGTTATTATCTATTATTATTATATTGTAATCGATACATTCATCATGGCATTCTGTATATCTTGCCCAACTTTCATCAGGGCGTTCTGTATACAAACACCTACTGTTTGTACAAATTCAATTTTCGATTTGGAGTGCAATTCAAATATTTCACAATATTATAAGTATTATTATTTCCAATGGGGATGCTGCCAGCCGGAAGGACGATCCACCCCTGGCTCTTGCGGGCCATTTCGTCCAGTTCCCCAGAATATTATAAGTAAAATGAGTATCTTTATAAATCTATAGTAGGTACTAATATTCGAAAGAGGCAAGATTTGATTGCTGAATAAGCTCTGTAAGTTAAATACCGATTTAAAAAATCTTTTACTGATATGTAGGTACATTATCCCCGAGTGCTATAGGCTACTTTTTATCCCGGTAATGTGTTCCCACGGAAATTGGGAACGGGAAAACTATATCATATGAGCGCAGCGGCTATTAGTAACTATATGAATGACAATGAAAAACTTTATTGCCATGATTTAATGTATATTATACATGTATATATGCCCCCCTAGTTTATGTAAGTTTATTTACTTGCACTGCACACGCGTCACCCTCTCACCCCTACATCTCCGTTCAGGCCTGCTGTAAGAGATTCCTCTAGGAATAAGCATTGCCCTTGTACTATGCTCACTGTTTTGTTTGTACTACTGTTTTTGTTTTCTTTTTTCTATATGTGTTGTACATAAATAATAAATAAAATAAATATATGTATTATCTTAGTATTTTATCTTTATGATACTAATAATTTGCTGCCTATAATCCTTATCCATGCATGCAATGGGAGTTAGGCCTAATCTTGTAATCATATCTGATACATCTTCAAATGATTGTTGTAGTATACCGCTTGTGCAATATTTGAGCAAAGTTACCTATCTGTCTGTCCAGAGCCTTATGATGAAAGAGGCTTGGTTTATTTAGCAATATTTGTTTTACAATCCTACTATGACGCATACCAGTATACATAACTGAACAAATAATTTCATTTATTTCAGATAGTGGAGCGAGCGATCAAACAAAAACCACTCGCAGACAAAGAGGAAACCAAAGTAGAAGAATATAAATCTATTCTATTCCCAGAAGGAACAGAATCATTTGAAGAGTTTGAACAAGAATTGTTCTGCAGTTAAAATTAGACTTTATTGTAAATTTTGTAAACCAGTGAAAAGTTTGTTTCAACAGTGGAATTGAACTGTGTATTGTATGTGTATTAAGGTTAATATTGGTGTTTGTGACAATGCTTATCTATGGATGTGTCTGACTGTTTGGTCGGAAAGTTGGTGTTAGTAACTACTACGTTGATATTCCTGCTGTTGACATTTTGGATCAACACCTACCCGTTTATTGACAAAGGTATGATTTATTTTTTTAATTAGCTTACATACATGTCACCGTAGGATTGAAAAAAAGATTGTAATTACGGAATTATTGTGTAGGTTTTTCTCTCACACCCCTAAAAACTCACAATAGCACTGCAAAATCGTTAATACCGTCAGGTTACAAGCAATCTCTGAAAACTGACACATTAAGTGCAATTACGGGCGATTTGTAAAAAATTAGCTGTGTTTTTATGGTTTTTAGAGGTAAAGCGTGTGAGAAAAAACCTGACAATAAAAACTCAGGGCTACTCTTTTACAATCGCCAGGAATTACAATCAATCATCCTAGTGCTATAGCAATCCAACGGTATTTACAATCCTACGGTGAAATATTTAACTCTTAGCTGATTACCGCAGCTTCTCGTCGCTATGTCTTTCGGAGATAATGTAACGACATACCTATTAATAATCCTGGAGTATCTAATCTAATATAACAGATATTAGATTAGATACTCCAGGAACGGCTCCCAAAAAAATTCTTAACATTAATAAATGTTAAGATTTTTTTTGAGAGCTGTTACATGTTTTTTTTTTTGCTTTTTTGGTGTTATTCATCACAATAAATCATAGCTGCTTTTAAATTGTTAATGTGTTTTAAACATTTCAGATTCATCATTATACTGCTTTGTAGCCGACCCCAAGTGGTTTTTACTATTTTGCGGCGCTTGGGGTCTTTTTTTCATCGGGGGCTTGATGTCCTTTACACTGTACCAAATGTATATATCCCAGTAAAACTTAGAACTACCACCACAAAGTCAGATAAAACAATGTCAATTTTAAAGCACATTAACGATTGGATAGTTATAGGAATATCTGGAGTCACTTGTGGCGGAAAAACATCACTGGCTAACCAATTAAGGACAAGAATAGCACCGGTGTATCTGTTCCATCAGGATAAATACTTTTATCCGGACGACAGTCCTCATCATGTGAAGTGCGAGGGGTTAGATCACAATAACTATGATATTCTCTCGGCTTTGGATATGGAAGCGATGTACCGAGATGTTTGTGCTACTATTGAAGGAGTGAACAAGTCTCATGAGAACAATGTTGACGGCTCAGAAAATTCTGTAAGGATATCAAATAAGAAGTTTCTGATTATCGAAGGTTTTACTGTGTTGAATTATGAGCCGATTATTAAGCTGTGTAATTTTAGGTGAGTTTTTCGTTTATTTTAACTGTTCTGATGATAATGTTTTTGACTAATGATTTGCAAGATAATGTTTTTATGTCTGAAAGGTGACATATGTACAAGATTTCAAAATAAATAAAAAATTGCGCTCGGGGGACCCCCGTCAGGCACGAAGTTTTTTACGCAATTGCAACGCAACCCCACCTGGGTAAAATATATTAAATTAAAAAAAAGGACCATATTTTGGTTTCTACGGACTAGTTGGGTACTATTAGTTGAAATCGCCACGGCCGTAGCCCCCTGTCTACCCCTTTGTGAATAAAGACGTGATTTGTGGCTGTGGCTGTAATTTATTGAAGATGTACCATTTTGGATTCTATATTTTTTGAAATTTTACATTTTTTAATAAAAATCCATAAAATCAACAATTTTGATCTTTCACCTTGAATACCGTATTGGCGCACATTGGATCGATGAAGATTTTGATAATACATAATCATAAATCCATTCGCTGTTTGACGTCTGCGCGGCCCATTTGACCCACGAATGGTGTCTTCCATCATATCCATCATCATCCACCAGAAAACTAGTACGGTGTCTTACGCGATGCTTCGTGCCGCATCACGCCATAGGTTTTGGCCCATAACTTTTGATCCCTTAGGGCTAGGTCAACTTTCGATTTTTTGGCTTGCCTCCAGATCGAGGGCTATCCATAGAGGGGTCAACCATCATTGGAGCATAAGCAGTTCTCGAGAGCTAAGGGGGACATTCCCCATTTGTATATATAGATAGTGTTGCTCCCCCCCTCCCCAGCTACTACTTGACGCTGGAGTACGGCGAGTGCGCGCTGCGGCGCTGCTACCGCGTGTACGAGCCGCCCGACGTGCCGGGGTACTTCGAGCACTGCGTGTGGCCCGAGCACCTCCGGTACCGAGCTATGGTGGGTATATACAAAAAAAAAAAAAAAAAAAACGTTGGTGGTCACGTATTGTTTGTCCATTGTTTATCATATAATATTGAATTTAAAGTAATAGTTCTCACAAGTGTCGTATTTCATCTTGTGCGCAGTGATACCGGGAGTGGGGTGGTGTTGGGGATTTCATGAATACTGTTCCATTTGTGAAAATATATGTGAAAACATAATATTTTAAAACGTCAATTTAACACTTTTTTTTTCGTACTACCCACATCCATCAATCTGCGTAGGGCTGTGGACTGGCGCGTAAAGCGGACATTTTGGGCATTTTGGTGTCACCGGGCCTTTCACACAGGAGTGTTTTGGGACAAAATTTAATAAGACTGGTGAGTGAAGCGGACATCTGTGGCAACGGGCCCTTCACACAGGAGCGTTTCAGGACACAAAATGCCGGCTAAGGTTATGATTATTAATTGTGCTGGGTGTCGGAGTATTATTGAGGATCGAGAATATTTGAAGTGCAATAAATGCATTAGCATCTATGACCTCACGTGTGCAAATATGCCCGATAAAAAAAACCTTCAAGGCAATGACTAAGGACCAAAAACTAAAATGGATTTGCCAGGAGTGTAAGAGTAAGCAACCAAAGGTAGGCAACACTAACACGCCTGTGCGTGGTTTGCGGGATGACGGTGCGGCGTCGATTTGTCTGGGGATGCTGCCGGGTCGGATGGTTTTACCGTAGGCAGGAAGAAAACTATTAGCCCTATGGGAGTTCAGTCGGTTAGCCCGCTTTCTTTGCGCTGCGCGCAGGATGGTGATGATGCCTTTCTGTCTGCCATAAGCGACCAGGTCCTGAAAGCAATTAGAAACGAATTGCCGAGGATGATTTCCGACATACTAAAGTCCGAACTGTCATCAATCAAGGCTGACCTGCAGAACTTTCGTCAGTCGATGGATTTTCTGAGCGCAATGCACGACGATATGAAGAATAGGATGGATCTTCTAAGTAGTGATAATTCCATATTGCAAAAAGAGAATACCGACCTCAAGGCGAATGTGCGAGATTTGTCGGATCGCCTTAATAACCTGGAACAGCACTTGCGTGAAAACAATTTGGAAATACAGGGTGTGCCTGAGCACCATAACGAACACCTACCTAATCTGCTGAAGCAGTGCTCCCAAGTGGTTGGCTACAATTTGATAGAAGACGACATAGTGAAGTGTAGCAGAGTATCAAAGCTGAACAAGGAAAATAAATCACCTCGCTCTATTGTGGTCAAGTTCAGAAACGTAAGGAATCGAGATGAGTTTTATTCTGCAGTGCACAGATATAACAAAGCACACCCCACAAATAAACTCAACACTGCATTGCTGGGAATGGGAGGTAAAGAGTCACCCGTGTACGTGTCGGAACATTTGTCACCGGCGAACAAATCGCTGCACGCTGCGGCGCGTATAAGGGCCAGAGAGTTTGGGTACAAATATGTGTGGGTAAGAAATGGGCGTTTTTATGCCAGAAAAGACTGCCAGATTGCCAGATGCCAGATTCATACTAGTTAAAAGTGAGAATAGTCTAGGCTTAATTTGTTAGTAGTATTAATATCTAAGTATTATTTACTATATTTGTAT
Organism: Nudaria mundana; assembly: GCA_963556515.1. Classification (NCBI taxonomy): domain Eukaryota; kingdom Metazoa; phylum Arthropoda; class Insecta; order Lepidoptera; family Erebidae; genus Nudaria; species Nudaria mundana. Next base: position 534,108 of record OY748311.1, on the reverse strand, counting down.
GTGGTACTATTGCTATTCAAATGTATTTATGCATTTATTACTAAAATTTAAGGGGTATGAGGACTAAGACTACTGACATTTACAATACTATTATATGTAATGATTTTGATATCATATGTTTCTGTGAGACCTGGATTGATGACAATTTCTTGTCATCTGAACTCGTTGATGACAGATATTGCGTTGTGCGAAGGGACCGTGAAACCGAGTACAAAAAGCGTACTCGGTTTAACAAGGATTATGGCGGTGGTGTGATGGTTGCCCACTCAAGAAAACTGCAGGTGTCTATTAGGGATGACTGGCGATCAGATAGCTTGGAGGACCTTTGGGTGCAAATAAAGGTGCCAGGCTGGCGCACTGTAAATCTATGTGTAGTTTACTTACCCAGCTATCTGCCTGCGAATATTGTATGCGATTTCCTTGATAGGTGTAATGTTACATTTAATGAGCTTTCCAATCAGACCACCTGTATTATAGGAGACTTTAACTTACCTGGTATAGATTGGTTGAGTGAAACGGGCACTCCTAACAATTATTATTGTGAGAAATCTAAGGCATTGTTTGATCTTTTTAATTGTACGACTATACGTCAGCTTAACTTTACAGTTAATAGTAATGGGAGGATACTAGATCTGGCTATAACAGCCAATCCAGAATTATTTACTATAGTACCTGCAGCACCTATGAGTCGGTTGGACAATAATCACCCGCCTCTTGAGTTGATTCTCCAAGGACCACCTGAAATATTGGCACCTAACGTTTCGTTACAAAAACTATGTTATCGCAGAACTGATTATGATAATTGTAAAAAAGATATAAACGAGGTAGATTGGGCAAAACATGCGGACACTCTTGGATGTGATGATTTTGTACAGTTTTTCTATAACAACATTTACGCCATAATAGAAAAGCATACGCCTTATACAAAAGTGTCTAGCACTAGGTACCCAGTTTGGTTTTCTAGGAACTTAATCAGATTACTGCGACAAAAAAGCAAGGCCCACAGTAAATATAAGCGCTACAACAATCCTCGGGACTATGATACTTTTTCTGTATTGAGAGTCCGAGCCAAGAGGGTCACTGTTCAGTGTTTTAGGGAGTACATAGAAAAAATTGAGGATGACCTTACACTTAACATAAAAGCATTTTGGCGTTATACAAAAAGCAAGCGTGTCACTAATAGCATCCCTAGTAACGTGTACTATCAGGACTCGGTGGGGACAACCGGGGATGAGATTGTAAATCTGTTTGCCAGTTATTTCTCATCTGTTTACTGCGCGGCCCCAGACAATGAATTTTCTCCCAACTTTCAGAGCTCTAACTATTCAATTACCGATATTTCTCTGTCGGACGATGAACTTCTCAAAAGACTTCGGAACGTAGATCTCTCTAAGAATGGTGGTTTTGACGGCATACCGTCGATATTCATCCGACTCTGTGCGTCCAGTCTTGTAACACCACTACAAATTATATTCACAAAATCACTTGCGGAGGGCATATTCCCTAGTATATGGAAAATTGCCAAAGTAACACCTATATACAAGAGTGGGGATAGATGTAGCGTTGCCAATTATAGACCAATATGTATTCTTAATTGGTTTGCTAAAATATTTGAGGGTATCGTTTATAACCATCTCTATAACCATCTCAGACACGTATTGAGCCCTCTTCAGCATGGCTTCATGTCTGGTAGATCTACAAGTTCTAACCTCCTTTGTTACACAAGCTACATATGTGAGTCTTTTAATAATAGACAGCAGATTGATTCCATATATACGGACTTTGCTAAGGCTTTTGACCGTGTGGATCATATGATACTGTTGTCAAAGGCTCAACATCTTGGAGTGCATGGGAACCTGCATAGATGGCTCATGTCATATTTGGTCAATCGCAGTCAATTAGTTGTATTGAGTGGATACGAGTCAGTCCCATTCCTGGCAACATCGGGGGTGCCACAGGGCTCAAATCTTGGTCCACTCTTGTTTTTGCTATTTATCAATGACCTGCTCAATAAAATCGACAGTCAATGTCTGGCATATGCTGACGATATTAAAATTTATAGAAGAATTCAGGACCTTGGCGATTGTGAGGCCCTGCAGGCAGATATAGATACAATTGTACAATGGTGTGATGAAAACTTTATGTCCTTGAATATAGCAAAATGTCAAGTCATCACATTCACAAAAAATATAAATAAACTGGTTTATAATTATAATATCAAGGGAGTCAGTATTGACAGAGTAGGTGTTATTCGCGACTTAGGTGTATTGTTTGATACTGCAATGTCTTTTAGGCCTCACTATGACTATGTTTGCAGCAAAGCCCAGCGCATGTTATCCTTCATACTACGCACTGCCAAGCCCTTTCGGCGGGATAGATCCCTGATAACCTTATACTACGCTCTAGTGATAACTATAGTTGAATACTGTTCATCCGTCTGGTCACCTGGTGGACTCGGTGGGGACAACCGGGGATGAGATTGTAAATCTGTTTGCCAGTTATTTCTCATCTGTTTACTGCGCGGCCCCAGACAATGAATTTTCTCCCAACTTTCAGAGCTCTAACTATTCAATTACCGATATTTCTCTGTCGGACGATGAACTTCTCAAAAGACTTCGGAACGTAGATCTCTCTAAGAATGGTGGTTTTGACGGCATACCGTCGATATTCATCCGACTCTGTGCGTCCAGTCTTGTAACACCACTACAAATTATATTCACAAAATCACTTGCGGAGGGCATATTCCCTAGTATATGGAAAATTGCCAAAGTAACACCTATATACAAGAGTGGGGATAGATGTAGCGTTGCCAATTATAGACCAATATGTATTCTTAATTGGTTTGCTAAAATATTTGAGGGTATCGTTTATAACCATCTCTATAACCATCTCAGACACGTATTGAGCCCTCTTCAGCATGGCTTCATGTCTGGTAGATCTACAAGTTCTAACCTCCTTTGTTACACAAGCTACATATGTGAGTCTTTTAATAATAGACAGCAGATTGATTCCATATATACGGACTTTGCTAAGGCTTTTGACCGTGTGGATCATATGATACTGTTGTCAAAGGCTCAACATCTTGGAGTGCATGGGAACCTGCATAGATGGCTCATGTCATATTTGGTCAATCGCAGTCAATTAGTTGTATTGAGTGGATACGAGTCAGTCCCATTCCTGGCAACATCGGGGGTGCCACAGGGCTCAAATCTTGGTCCACTCTTGTTTTTGCTATTTATCAATGACCTGCTCAATAAAATCGACAGTCAATGTCTGGCATATGCTGACGATATTAAAATTTATAGAAGAATTCAGGACCTTGGCGATTGTGAGGCCCTGCAGGCAGATATAGATACAATTGTACAATGGTGTGATGAAAACTTTATGTCCTTGAATATAGCAAAATGTCAAGTCATCACATTCACAAAAAATATAAATAAACTGGTTTATAATTATAATATCAAGGGAGTCAGTATTGACAGAGTAGGTGTTATTCGCGACTTAGGTGTATTGTTTGATACTGCAATGTCTTTTAGGCCTCACTATGACTATGTTTGCAGCAAAGCCCAGCGCATGTTATCCTTCATACTACGCACTGCCAAGCCCTTTCGGCGGGATAGATCCCTGATAACCTTATACTACGCTCTAGTGATAACTATAGTTGAATACTGTTCATCCGTCTGGTCACCTATCTATAAAGTACATACGGACGATTTGGAAGCGATCCAAAAACGATTTGTTAGGATTTTATGTATTAGACAGGGGCTGAGGCGGGAGATACCGGAATATGAGGGTAGGCTTGAGAGGTTTGATATTATGAGTGGAGAAGAGGAGATGGATCAATGACCTATGTGTTCTTTATAAACTTCTCAATGACCTTCTTGATTGTGATCTTAATAAATATGTTAAAATCAAAGTGCCAACACGATCTGTGCGCATTCCTCAGTTGTTTGCCATACCTCTAAGTCGAAATAATGTGTCACAAAACAGCCCAATCAACAGAATGTGTACTCAGTACAATATTATTTGCTCACAAGTTGATGTATTTTTTGATAATTTTAATAGCTTTAAGAAAGCCTTGGCAACTATTAACAATTGATGTATTAGTTACAATTTACAATACTCAAGTAGGTTTCTTTTTGTCTTTCTTTTTTTTTTTTATAACCTTACCAACGTTTTTTTTTTTTTTTTTTGTTTTTCTTTTTGTTTTGTGCTTTATTAGTTTTAAATGTTGAGTATAGATTTAATTGGACGCTAGATTAACAACTTGTATACTACAATGTTATATTGTTTTTTCCATAATTTGGTGTCTGTTTCTGTACCTATTAAATAAAATAAAATAAAAAATAAAATACGTGCACACACAGACGGACAGACACACTCACACACACAGCTACGGTCACCTACATTTCACCAGGCAATTTGAGTATATATTTGAGACGGAGCGAACTAAGCGTCATCAGTACGAGACTGGAGAATTTTGCTTTCGCTTGTTATTTGATCTTTACGAAACGTAAATAATGCTTTCATTGTTCGGATTTTATTTTGCTTAAACAAAAATGCTTAGTGTGAGATACACCCGGTTCTACAGGATTATTATTTTTTTATGCTTGTCCGGCACATTTTGTATTTAGGCCAAAATGAATAAATGTCCTATCCAAACATGTTTGAAAGAATTTTTTTAATATTTCCAGATAGAGAAAGACAAACGAGTCACAATGTTAGACGGCACTGCGCCTGACTCCGTGAACCTCGTCCTCGCCGACATCAAGAACATCAACGAGCGAACTGTCCACTAGCCACTGTCCACTGGCTGTAAGTAAGAGTTGCACAAACACGCCGCTAGATGGCACTGATATAAATATTGGAGTTGCACGAATACACCGCCAGATGGCGTGTTATCAATAGTAGAGTATTCTAATATTTGACTTGACAATTGTTTTGAGTACTTTGTAGGTACTGAATTATGTATTAGGCACTTGGCTTTGAAACAATATTTAACGATATGGGATTTAAATGAGTCAACTTTTAAACCTTCGCGTTTCAATATCATGTCGTACTAGTGAAAGGCTTTTAAGTGTAATCACTGAAAAGCATCCCGGGTAGGGCAAGATTGCTAGCGTGGTTACTGTTAAATGTTAGGGTATATTGGTGAAAAGACCAAAGCTGTGTATTTTACCTATGACTCAATAATTATTGATCATGTTTCTTTCCCTTCGGCCGCCATCGTAACAAAAGGTTCATAACCAGTTGAGAACGAGGAAAAAAATATACGTGTTCGAAACCAGTTTCGATAGAAGAAGTTTTTTTCCTTACACGAAACCACTGTTTTTCTTTCTGATAGAGGCACCCGATCTCACTTATTCTGACAAATTATCAGCATCCACTGAGCTTTTTCCGACCCAGCAGTAATAGTTATAGTATAATAGGTACGGAACCCCAAAACACCCCAACTATAACTGTAAGTACCTACCTACTTACCTCCTACTACAGCTTCCGTGGTGGACAGCACGTCAATTGATTATCAATCGACACACACAAATAATAAATTCTTTGATCGTAACCATGGTCTCGTGTAAGGAAAGAAACTTCTGGTTTCGAACACGGATCATTTTTTCCTCGTTCTCAACTGGTTACGACCCTGTAGTTACGATGGCGGCCGAAGGGGTTTTTTTATTATGAAGACTGTATTAAGCAAAGTAGCTTTCCTTATTGCGTGTAATCATTATGTAAAATTTGATGTTGTTTAAATATTAAGTTCTTAGCTCACGCGCATAGGAAAATTAGAATAGTTTTTTTGTGTTTGTTGTAAATGAAACTGAGTGGCAGGCAATGATTGTTTCTATTCTAAAAATAGTTCCTCCTTAACAGATTCTTGCGACTGACTGATTATGGGTTTGATGTAACTTTAATAATGAAATTAATATTGTCATTACAAAAAAAAAAAATGTTTCCTTAATTTTTAGATTTGCTATGGTTCAAAATGTATTGTACTGAGTTTTATTCGATTGGCAATCGATACTGGAATTATAGTATTTTTCTATTCGATTGTCGGTCATTCCATACGTCCCTATTTAACTTATAATGCAAGAGATGTTCTTTAAGTTTAATCAAATACGTTGTATCGATATTTTACGAATGTTCAACGATTTTTACAAACTATTCAATGTAATTCTTTTTTTTTTGCGAAATACAGGTAAGTACAGAGGTATTATATTATTATAGTCGTAGTTTATAGTTCCACCATATTTCCTCCAACTTACTCGCATGCAAAATTAGCTGGCATAATGAAGTTAATTACAAAATCCATCTGAATTGCAATGTCTGATTAACTATTTTTACTATCGTCACTTATGCTTGTTGTTATAAACTACGATTGGTACAGTTATCTATAGTAGACGGAGTTATTTCAAAAGAAAGTTTAGATTTTGAATAAGTATGTTAAAGGAACAAAACGTGTAAAATATTTTACTTTAACACGGGATTTAACACGAAATAAGGCGTAGATCTATTCAATTCAATTCAATTCAATTCTTTATTTTTTGCGAAATACAGGTAAGTACAGAGGTATAATAATAGTTTTAGTTCCACCATATTTCCGCCAACTGGCAACAAAATTAGCAGGCATAATGCAGTAAGTAATTACAATGTCTGATTAGTCTAATCTGATGAGTCAACATTATGATTAATTAATTTGTAAGTATAATTCAAATAAAACAAAATTTTAAATGTCAGATAAGCTGACATCATAATTATGTGATTAGGTACACAACAAAATAAATGTAAATTTCAATGTCAAATTAGGGTGTTTTATGATAAAATATAGGATAATAGCACTTCAGTCAATATGTAATATAAATAAAATAAAATTTGTATGTCAATGTAGGGTCACACCTTCTCATTTAGGAATTCATCAACTGAGTAATAACATTTTCTCATCAATATAGATTTTACACTACCTTTAAATAAATCTATTTTATCTATATTTAGCACTTCCTTTGGTAACTTATTGTATAGCCGAGGGGCCATACATAGAAAGCTCTTATTCATATACTCAGTAGTAGTCTATGTATAGAAATGGGGAAAGTCCCCCTTAACTCTCGAGATCTGCTTATGCTCCAATGATGGTTGACCCCTCTATGGATAGCCCTTGATCTGGAGGCAAGCCAAAAAATCCTATGGCGTGGTGTTGCGCGAAGCACTGCGCAAGACACCGTACTAGTAGATTATAAAACGCGAAAGTTTAAAAGTATATAATCTAATATGTTATGTAAACACGTGTAAATCCGATGCGACAGAGTATTTTTATAAGTAGGTACTAAATCGGTTGTAACTTTGTAAGACTAAATGAATTTATCGACATCGATCAAAAGCATCGATATGAGTTTTAACTGTATAGTCACTACACTATTTAAAATTGAGACGTTTGGTTACGTATTGCAAATTATGTAGTTTTAAACTGGTGTCTGTTAAATTATTATTTTGTAATAAATGTATTTTATTTTGAACTAGATTACTTTATTTCACACACATTATACACAAAAACCTTCCTCGAGAACCACTTTATCCATTGGTGAAAACCGCATCAAAATCCGTTGCGTAGTTTTAAAGATCTAAGTGTTCATAGGGACAAAAGTGACTTTGGTTTTTACTATGTTATGATTAAGTCACTTATTTATCCCTGCAGGGGTAGACAGGGGCATTAATATGCCAGTTACTTGTCCAAGTAATAGAGGGCGAGACTATACTCATTTCCCGGTACAATTTGGATGAACCTGGGCGTTGGAGACAGTTTGACTGTACCCTGGTGCTCAGACTACAGATTCTATTTAGTGATACTATGCCCCTTAATGTAGCGCTCGGAAGAGTTATACTCAGTTATATCGCAGGAAATTGGAAAAAAAGTGTGTGTGTCAGCACCGACGCACGACTGGAGTTTACTCCTTAAGTACGAGTATCTAACCATACCAAATTAGAAAGTTGCGCACTAGAGGTGCGCACCAAAAACGTGACACGATTTTCGTTACTTGTTAGTAGGTTTTACCCCTCGGATTTTTCTCATACCGGGCGCCTTATATATGAAAATCGATTCTTAAGGAGTAAACTCCAAAAATATGTTAATTGGATCACGTGATCGAAGTGTTCTGCGATATCATTGGTTACCGACAAACTCTTTCGACTGACCAAGACAAACATTAAGTAAACTTTTATTTTATAACTGTTGTACAAACACACAAACAAGAAACAAGAAACAGAAGTACAAAAGAATAAAGTGAGCATAGTACAAGGGCATTAGTTATTCCAGCCGGCGCGGCCTGAGAGGAGAAGTAAGAGTGAAAAGGCTAAGTGTGTGCAGTGCAAGTAAGCTATGTAAAGAGGACAGTTAATGTGTTTTGACTACTTTTCTTTCTTTTCAGTCGCTACCGCGTTGATTAATTTTGCGATTATCAAAGTTATCAAACTTCAATTTTCCTCTTTAACCAATGAACTTTGCATAAATCAAAATCTTTTGTAGGATTCACGAGCACAGACGAAGCCGATATACTTATTTTGTTGTATCTGTTCTAAAATAGGACTATTCTGGTAAGAGTTCATCAATTGCATGGTGCAGGCCAGCATTGTGCAGGCGCCTCCTAAAATGCCGTAATTGTAGCATATTTTGTACTTAGGTGTTTTTAGTTGCATTATACACGCTTTTTGATTTTGACACGAGACCAATGTCCACATAGTCTTAAGAAAATGTGTAAATGAGTCAATTGTTGAAAAAGAGTGACCGAGAGTTTTATTGCCAGGTTCTTTCTGTCGGTTCTACTTATTGCTTTGCGAATCTGGCAGTACATGTAAATATAGAAGCAATGACATTTTTTTATTTTAAGTACTTACTGACGTTTGTAAGAGTTATTTAGTGACCTATACAAATAAATAAATCATTTCATTTAATTTCAATTTTAGGTTCAATAGTCGCTGCCACCATGTAGTGATGGTGAAGAGAAGATAATAATGGAACAGTGTATAGCAATATCAAGAGAGAGTCGAGTCGACGATCTTTGAATAGTTTTTGACAGCTCGTTCGGAAACCGAAACATCTTGGCGTCTCTGGTTCGAACCAGGAGGTATGTCCAGTGGCGCCCGGCTCAGTTGACCCCTGTAGAAGAAACAGTAAGTATACTCACACTCCGCCTCCGTCGCAGAACTTCCTGCTCTCCCGGGGCGCGTCCAGCGTGACGTCACCGCCTCGGTGCTCGGCGGGCAGCGAGGCGGCGGGCGAGGCGGCGGGCGAGGCGGCGGGCGAGGCGGAGCGGCGGCGGCGGGAGCGCTCCTCTAGCCTGCGGTGGACAGTCAGACAGTCGGGCTATTATATGAGTTCGGCCTACAGTCTACATACACCACGTTGGCCAGACGGATTGATATACGGTTTTCTATCGAGTTTTCCTTCTATACATAAAAAATACTCAAACTCCGAAAAAGACATTTGTGGATCACACCAATATTTGATTCGACCCGGTAGCTCGGGGACGGCCGTGTCGCATACATACGAGTATACCACTGCGCCACCGAGGCAGTATGGGCTAGTTATAAACTAGGTATGCCATACGTTCTGCTGTTGCAATAATTGAGCTGAGTTTGTCGATCCGGGTCGAACTCCTAAACGACTGGACCGATCTTTATGAATTCAGATATATGCACTCATGGTGATGGTCACTATGAACGTGCCAAATTTCAAAAAGATCGGTTCAGTCGTTTAGGAGGAGTTCGATCACGAACGAAATACACGAGTCGCCTAAGAAAGGTTAATTTAACACGACCCTATTTAGTCTCAAATTAAGTAGAACTTGTAGTAACACCTATATAAATTGATACAATTTTTTATACTTACTTAACTAGCGGACGCCTCCCCTCTTCGCCTGTTTGACAATTTATTATACTAAAACCTTCCTGGAGGACCACTCGAGTGTACCTATATTACATAGGTACAGGTTCAATGTAACTGATAAGTGATAGGTATGGTAAGTCATTTTGTACAGAAACCTACTGGAGTTGAACATTTCTTGTTATGGTTATATTTTACATCTTCCTTCTCTAAACAATCGAATATGAGACAGTGCATTCCGATTCAAGCTCGATTGGCTACTGGAAATAGTTACAAAATAATATTTTCATCACTTCTATCCAAAAAGTGATATTTTGTTCCTACATAAGTGCGCCTAAAGTAGCTCTTTTTTGTTCAGAGACTTTAAGGCGGGCAATAATGAGATTTGAATTTGGAACATGAATCTTTCAAAATATAATAATCCAACCGAAAAAAAAACAAAACGCGTGAAGTTTTTACATCGCTAGTACATTTGTTTTTTTTTCATAGAAGTCGATAAAATAGTAGTTTTCATGACAAGGTAGTAAAATGATATATTGTTGTAGAAGGCGCTATTTTGAATCCAAAGCGAAGCGGATTCTATTCTAGAGTAGAATCCCGAGCGTAGCTAGTTTCTATGGTAGATACGTGAACGTAGCGAGGGATTCAAAGACCGCTGCTTGAAAAAAAAATTTGTCAACAATATGTCATTTTACTCCCTTGCCATAAAATCTACTATTAAGGTTTCAATAGAACCACCAAGATGCGTTGCCGACGTCTTAAAAACCATAATGCCAGAATTAAAGTAAGAAATAAAACTAAATTGTTACGTTCAGTAATATTTATTTCATGAAAAGGTCTCTATTTTGATTTCTACTTCTGAGTCAGACGCTGGCGAACCCTGTGACGAGTTATAGGGACTCGAGGGTCGCGGAGGTCTGACGACAGAAGCTCCAGTGTAAGAGCCTGATCGATGTAATGGTTGTCCATTTCCTTGTCGTTTCAGATTTAACACCAGATGATCTATTTCTAACATGGCTATTTCTCGTGTCTCATCCTGTAAACCTCTCAATTTTTCTGCTAATAAATCACAATACATAGAGGATACATCTTTTTGTGGCATTTTGTGTAATTTTAGAGAGTTTTGAGGATTTTGAGTCTCATCTAATTTTCTTTTTTTCTTTGGGGTTTTATTTGAAGTTTTGAATGCAATGTCTTGTTCTCCATTGCTTTCTAAATTTTGAATTAATTCATTACAATCGTCCTTAATGTTACTATCGTATTCACTCTCATCTGACTTCTGAAAGTAATCGAGAACGAAATATAATGCCAAGGAAGTGTGTACACGGAGTAATGCAAAAAATAATGTCGGTCTATATTGGATTTACCTACCGCAATATGAAACGTCATTGACCGCAATATGAAACGTCATTGACCGCAATCAGATGTTTTACCATTACAAGAAGAAACACGACACTTAATTTGCAATTTTGTATAATGTTATAAATTAGTGACCAAATGGACATAGGCAAAATCAGTAGTAATGTCGCTCAGACTAAAAGAATAACATAGACGGAACGAATAGAACTAGCGAGTGAAGCCGCCAAAAGGGATACTATATAGCAATGGGATACCATTTCGCTCACCACTCCTTTGTGAGCAGCGAGTGTGTACGCACGTGCGATCACGGTTGAACAAAATATTATAAATATGCCGTATTGTGTGGTGAAAAGGTGTAAAAACACTTCAATTATTCATAGAAAGAATGCTGGATTATCGTTTCATAAGTAATTAACTATTTCTTATTAGATTTCATAACATTTTTCTAAATATTTTAGTTGCACAAACTAGGAACACAAAACCTCCACCATATCATACAGAGTTGCCATATTTTTTTCATAATTTAGCAGTATTTATGGGAATTTATAAAGTACTGAGTAAAAAAAATCAGTGTCATCAATGTTGACAACCTCGATGTTTCTAATCATCATCATCATCATTCGTGCGTTAGTCCCGAACTCCCGATCACATGTGTCCGGGATCTACTTAATACGTGGCTTGGTTATTTCGGCAATCTTGGAATTGACCGCTGTCTGACCTCCCAGCCATCCTATATATTTATGTTACTGTGTCAGTAGTTTAATTTCAGTCTAACACTACAAAGGCCTCAGTCTTAACCTAATGACTATTGATATCTACTTCATGTATAGTCAACGACAAAAGTAGCTTAACCAATAATTCTTATCTGTTGATCACTATAGCTGTTAAACCGATCACAAAATCATAAACAAAACACGAAATATATTAACTTTGTCCTTGGGGATTATAAAATTACTAGTACATTGCTGTGGCACATGCATTGGGATGTAAAAAAGAATAATAAATATTTTTGTGCTAATCAACTTTTGTTGTTGACTGTACTTTGTACTTACACTGGAATGAAGCTTTGTTCATTCATCTTAAAAAGGATTATTTTAATTATGAGAAATTTTTTTAAAGCTAGTAATTAAAGTGTGTTTACTCAGTGTTTATCACGTTTTTATTTATTTTAACACTTCCCCATTTTAGGCACTTATCATAATAATCATTTGTGTAAATGACAAAATAATTGCAGATAACATTTACTATAACAAATATTAATTTTCCATATGTCCACTATATAGATTTTTAGGAGATTTTTTCATTTGCTGGCAACATTACGCACACGTCGTTAGTGGTATCGGTACACGGAAATCGGAGTCACACGCACACATTGAAAGTGTCATTTGGCTTCACGTGTTTATTCTACATGTTCCGTCTATGTTATTCTTTTAGTCTGAGTAATGTCGCATCTGTGTGAACGTCACATAATCTAGGGGACTCAGACTAAAAGAATAACATAGACGGAACGAATAGAACTAGCGAGTGAAGCCGCCAAAAGGGATACTATATAGCAATGGGATACCATTTCGCTCGCCACTCCTTTGTGAGCAGCGAGTGTGTACGCACGTGCGATCACGGTTGAACAAAATATTATAAATATGCCGTATTGTGTGGTGAAAAGGTGTAAAAACACTTCAACTATTCATAGGAAGAATGCTGGATTATCGTTTCATAAGTAATTAACTATTTCTTATTAGATTTCATAACATTTTTCTAAATATTTTAGTTGCACAAACTAGGAACACAAAACCTCCGCCATACTATACAGAGTTGCCATAATTTTTTCATCATTTCCACAAAATATTTTGCAGTATTACTACTATTATACTATAACAAATATTAATTATCCATCATATATGTCCACTAAGATTTTTTGGAGATTTTTCATTTGCTGGCAACATTACGCACACGCCGTTAGTGGTATCGGTACACGGAAATCGGAGTCACACGCACACATTGAAAGTGTCATTTGGCTTCACGTGTTCATTCTACATGTTCCGTCTATATTCTTCTTCTAGTCTGAGCTAGGGGACTGTTGTCTCCGATGACGTCATATTGCGGGTTCGTTGGTTATTGTAATAAATACTCGTATATTGACCTGTAACAATACTTGTCTTACCATTTTTGTAGTTTTATTTCTTGGTTTATAAACGTCATCCAAAAAGTTTGCTATTATATCGTAGAACGGCCATTCCGGTATATAAATATCGTCGGTGCCTTTATCCTTCATAGAATCCTTGATTTTCCCTTTCAACTTTCTGTACGTAGACATTAAATTTTTCCTAATTTTCCTTTTTCTTTTTCAACTCTGTGACAGGTTAAATATAATTCCATTTTTTAAATTAGCTTTTATTCGTAACCACGCTTCATGAACGTCGTTTCTGTTTTTATGTTCCGGTAACGAGTTATTCCAAAGGGTTGGTTCATTTTCGTAGAGAGTTAGAAACTCGTATATTAGGTCGTTTGTCCACTCCATTGTTGTGTGTATGTTACGGTGCTGACAAAATGTAATGAACCGACGTAGACAGACGCGAGCGTGCCTCTACGGGCGAGGGAGGAGCGGTACGCGGCGAGGGAGGGGCGGCGCGGGGTGGGAGAGGGGTGGCGCGGGGCGAGCACAGGCGGCGCGGGGTGAGGGAGGGGCGACGTGAGGCCAGGGAGGGGCGGCGCGGGGTGAGAGAGGGGTGGCGCGGGGCGAGCACAGGCGGCGAGGGGCGAGGGAGGGGCGACGTGAGGCCAGGGAGGGGCGGCGCGGGGTAGAGAGGGGCGGTGCGGGGCGAGCACAGGCGGCGAGGGGCGAGGGAGGGGCGACGTGAGGCCAGGGAGGGGCGGCGCGGGGTGAGAGAGGGGCGGCGCGGGGCGAGCACAGGCGGCGAGGGGCGAGGGAAGGGCGAGGTGAGGCCAGGGAGGGGCGGCGCGGGGTGAGAGAGGGGCGGCGCGGGGCGAGCACAGGCGGCGAGGGGCGCGAGCGCTCGCTCGGTCTGTGGAGTGTCGAGCGAGTGTCGGGCCAGTCAACGCGCGATTTTCAGCCGAATACTGAAACGTCACTCAAATAAGCAGATAGGTACTCAAAGTGACGTTTTTGTATGAAAAATATAAGTTTAAGTGCTGCTCAAGCATTTAAACAGCACTTAAACATTTGAGTGAGGTTTTTTTAGTATTCGGTCGTAAGTCTGTAAAATAACGGATCGTGGTAACCGTGATGAATTAGTTGAATAGCAACATTAATTTGCTTAAAATACACGAGTATTTTATTACTAATTTTGTCGAAGTAACGATACGATAAGTCGAAATACCGCTATCCGAAGTATGGCCGTTATATATTATTATGTAATCTAATGTTCACACCACTAGGTCTGCTTAGTTTGAGACACAAAGACGACCTAATGTTATTAGAGCTGCTGTATCCAGAAGAGACATAAGTACTCACCGGTTGTGCTGCAGGGCTCCGTCGTCGGCCAGGGAGGCCAGGGAGGCCAGGGAGGGCGAGGGAGGCGGCAGGTGCGCCACGCGCGGGAGTGTGTCGTCGGCGCGCAGCACGGGGAGCGTGCGCGACAGGAAGCGCAGCGTCTGGTTGCGGAGCAGCTCACTGCAGCCATACCATAAGGGATGAATTATTATATTAGGGGACCCACAGTCCACCAGTGACCACCACTCTAGTAACAGGGTCGAAACGTCGGGTAATAAAGAAGTATGTATATATCTCATTAATCGCGTAAAATACTCGTTGGTCTTAAGTTTATAAAGGTAAGGCTGAAGTTGGGGGAAAATCGTTGATTTAACTGACGGGTCAAGTGATTGACACTTTCTGAGATATCATTGGTTGTCGACTGTAGCCGAACCTGTCGTGCTCATAATACAGCACACAATACTAATATTTACGCTTCTAATCATAAAATAATACATAATAATCATGCCTGTATCCCTGCGGCGGAGGTAAATTCCACACCACATTTTATGAATAATTTTATCGGTCTCGCATAGTACGACGGAGCCAGCCTATTGCCGTTACCAGGCACTGTTGGTGCAGTAGAAAATCAATAACCGTTCTGTAATCCGAATCTAAATTCCAATAGCCTACAATCTCTGCAGAACAGGATGGGTTA
Source organism: Nudaria mundana (assembly GCA_963556515.1). Lineage (NCBI taxonomy): Eukaryota > Metazoa > Arthropoda > Insecta > Lepidoptera > Erebidae > Nudaria > Nudaria mundana. The sequence goes on along the minus strand of OY748311.1, from coordinate 518,730 downwards.
TTCCTCCTATTTATCCGACTTCCAAGTATAAGTTATGCTTTACATGTTTAAATGGAAATAAAGTACACTTACAATGGATATGGTTCCCCATTAGGATTCTGTCCCATAGGGTTCTTGGGAATGAGCCCCTTATTGAGATCCCCACACAGGTTGTTCGCGGAGACGTGAGGACGCGTTGACTCCGCGTCCGGACACGGCGTCGCCACTTGGCGATAAGGCGGTGGCCTCACTCTGTAACGAAAATTGTATTTATGTAGTTATAAACGTACTCATACTTACAAGTTTTTTTTAAATTAGTTTATCATTTTTTTTTCAATTTAAGACTTCTGCCTAAATCGTATGGAATATAAGTTAGATACCTGATTAAATATTGATTGTTTGATGATTTTTTTTCACCTACCCGATAAACTAATGAACATTTGGCAAACAGTTCCGTCAAAGGGTTAGCGTCTAAATATGCCTCTGCCTAACGCTCAGGGGAAACAGGCGTCACTATGTCTATGCATACAGATAAAGAAATATGGCAAATACCATACAGTTTCTACAAATACGTAGGTACATTACTGTTGCGCATCGTCGATGTCGTTATTTTTTAAACCAGTGAAAGTGCGGTCACTTACGGTTCTGGTGGCCATACGCAATCTGTCATTAGTGTCACTATTCATTCTACAGTGTGGTATACTAGTGATGTGAATTCAATGTGCGACTCGGGTGAAAGTGATGTATTGTATTGCTTAGAGATGTTAACAATGAATATCGTTGGTAGGTCTCGTTAGATGCATGTGACAATTGGCCGATCACACTGGAATCTCGTAGCCAATATTCAGTAGTGAACAGCGAAAGGCGAAAAGCGGTGATATGATGATAATACGGTAAATTACCTGGGTGGTGTAGCATTAGGTGATTCAACGAAGGCGTAGTACCCTTCTGGCGGTTCTTCACTGTCGTCAACTGAGTCATCTCTTGGTTCTCCGTTAGAGTTTGAAGATTCGGAGCTGGATGGGGTTGAGGAAGTAGGCTCTGGCAAGACTAGTCGAGCGGATATGCAGAATATCTGCAAGTAAATAGAAAAACTACTAAGTTGTATTATAAAGCTAAAGAGCTTGTTTAGTTAGACACGTTAGCCTTAAAGCTGAAACTGTTAGTTCTAATTGAAGTAATTTTTGCGTTGCATAGTCCATCACTGGAATGCTTTTGATCACGGTGATTTATTCCCGTGGAATTAGGAAAAGAGAAAACAGCAGATATATACAAACTACATTAGTCAGTCGCTTCGAGTTGAAAGTACCTAAATATATCTATTTAACGTGTAGAAATTTATCCATTCTAGTTAACAAATACCTTTGAATAACAAATTAGGCAGGTGCGTCACTTGTAAGAACATAGTAGAACAAACGAAACAGAGGCAGCTTCCTATCAACCAGCAAAATTGCACACAGACAATGTACGACGGCGACGCACTATGTACAGCTTCTAAAAAATTTAATAGCTTTAAATCTTAGGCTCCAAGCACACGTACCACAACGTCACGACAACCACAACCCACAAATCAACGCAACGAACGTGATCTCACACAATTTGGTGAAAAAGCGACCCAGACTTTTGTCGTTGAAGGCAACCGTCTGGTTGGTACCGACAATTATTAAAATTCAAATGGCAACTCAACAATCGTGAATGTGTAATCCAGTGCCATGTCATTTGTAGTTACTACCTATACCGCCACTGCAATAAGTTGAATTTGCAGTGACACCATTCACATGTAAACACTTGTTTGTCGCTGCGATGTTATGCGCTTGTCGTAAAGTTGTGTTCCGTGTGCTTGGAGACTAAGATTGTCCACTGGATTTATGCGTGTAGTCTCGGCGCGTACGCGTGATTGTAGTGGTACGACCGATTTCGGCATTAGTTCTTAGCTAAATCTCTGTTCAGTTTATTCTACTCTGTATGTACAACCACTACACGAATGTACAGCTATTGTGGGTGACAAGTGGAGCGCACAAATGGGCCACTGGCACAACAAGCACTACAAGATTTCGCTTGTACATCAGAGCGCATTCGCTGTGACGTTAAACGATTTCTTATTATTTATCTTATACTACTACTTTGGGTACTAAAGGACCCTATCAACGTCTTTGAGTTCCAAGTCATAATCAAGACTCAGTGGAAATACACGAATCCGCGGTGCCCAAGTGTTGTGTGGAAGAGAGAGGCGAAGATAGCTAGTAGCGATAAGTTTGCTAATTTTAAGCGATGTCTCATTATTTCTTTGGTTTATTATATTTTGTTTGTTTGCAACTACGGAGAGATAGGTAACCTAACGAAAAGGAAACGCTTGCTTGAAACCTTGAGCCCTGTTACGTGGATGGAACATGGAACCGACAAAGCGACTAGCAAAATGTGGCTGTAATAAACTTCTCTAAGTGATTCTGGTTATTTGAGAATCAGGAGCTAGAATACCAGTGTACCAGTGTAAATGTCTGGACGGTCAATGTATGCCCCCGGTAGGATACCTAACCCCATGGTGTCGGCGAAATTTAGCCACCTGTTCAGCCTCAAGGGGAGATGACCTACACTAAGTTAAACATTAGTATCCATCGCGTTCGTGGATCGCTCCACTTTCAAGCACCTGCACGTCTGAACGCACGCACCGTTAGCGCACCACACTGACCCGCATACCGGCGCGCGCGCTCACCCCCTGTCTTGTTACCTTGTTAGAGACGTGTCTTACCTTGTCAGTTTAGGATTTAATTGTTTGCATTGGATAGGCTGCAAAACTACTGAATAGGTGGTTAAAAGGGGCATGCCCCTCACGGGAATGGCCGAAGTGACTCGTTCGAGAACGGTAACTCTGGAGATATGTGAGGCCTCGGAGAAGTCACCGCCGGTTTCTCCATGAACCACACCCGAAATGTATAAAATAATCAGCTGGTTATCTAAATAAATACGTAGTGGTTTTGCCAAGATCTTAGATGCTAACCTCACATGCAAGTGAACCTGCCCATCAATGGACGAAGTTCTGGCAATCATAAAAGTGCCCGGTTAGCGGCTAAACGCCTGTTCATCATCCACCGAGCCTTTTCCCAACGCAGTCGTTGGGCTGAACTTTGATATTTATTTTCCGTGAAGCGACGCTATCTGACCTCCACAACCCATGGGCGATATCGAAGTTCGTGAGACCGGTCGGATTTTTTAGGGGTTCAACTACCCCTAACGACTGCCTTAGATGTTTGTAAGACAACCGGGACCGCCGGTTTAAAGTGCTCTCCGAGGCACGGAGGGGTCTCAATGTCTTAAGAAATGGTCACCCATCCTAAGACCGGCCTGATTAGATGTTGCTTAACCTTTGCAATGTGTTAACATTGTCGGGTCCCACTAAACCAAACGCCTGGTATTCACGTTAAATCCCCAATAGATGTAGTGCAGATATGATATTAGTAGTAGTATTTCGATGCAGGCGTCTGTGTTCATACTCGTACATTATTAGTAAGTGTAATTATTAGGCAGACACTATCATTAAATGTTACATTTTTAATATTCCCGATGGAACAAAATGATGACTCCGATAGCTTGCCGGAAATAGCTTTTGTAGAATACGTAATACAAGTAAGTAATTGCTACATAATTCGTACGTAGAAAGTTCTTGTCATTCTGTGCTCACTGGAGCTGTAGTTAGTATTGTCTGGCTATTGTTTAGAAGAATCATTTGATATTATTTGTTGGATTTCACCGATTATAAGTGGACAAATAGCTTAGTTATTTAGAAAGTTTGTGGCTATTTGTTGGTAGATGACTCGTATCAACTACTTTCCTGTTACTCTTTCTCCTTTGAGATACATTTGCACATCTATACTCACGTCTTTATTCCCGAAGTCAGAGGCATGTATTACCTACGTCCACATTTCACCAGCCTATTGCCATTGCCGGACTCTTTGGATATCCTATTCGCTAGAGCCTTGTTAATCTGTCACCTGTCAATATCCGTAGCCTAGGTTCCTACCCTGCAGTACACCGTGTACTGCAGGGTAGGAACTTAGGCTCCAGATATATTGATAGGACGCCTAGCACCCGCTACATCATCATCCACCGAGCCTTTTCAATCGGCTTCCAAAAAAGCAGGAAGTTTTTTGGAAGTCAATGTTTGTTACCTCATATCTTCAGACTGAGCGAACCATTTTTTTTTTTAATTGAAAGCTACTACTTCCTATGTTCCATTTCAATTTGGTCCCATTCTGACAATTATTTGGTCAATTTCGGTAGCTTGAAGTTGGTTGTTTTGTCAATTTTTGACGAGTGTTGTGTCCAACCCAGTTGAGCTCGGCTTTTAACTGCGATTGGGCTGAACTTCGATATTTTCTGTGAAGCGACTGCCATCTGACCTCCACAACTCATTGCTAATACCGAAGTTCTGTAGGTAGACTTCAACTACCCGTAACGACTGCCTTCCATAGATATTCGTATGGGTACCGGGAGCGAGGGGGCAGGCTGCTTAACGTGCTATTTGAGGCTGTGTGTTAAGAAATGGATGAGTGCATCCGAAGACGGACCAGGCTTGCATTTGCTTAACTTTTGCTAGCAACCACTACAAACACTAGAGAATATGATATGCCATAAACAACACTTATACAAGAAAACTGAAAATCACAATCTTCTCCACGCCTCTGTAAGTCCTTTAATGTCACCAAACCTACATACTCAATTGGGTGTAAACATCAGCATCAGGTTTTGTAAACGGTAGCCTCAGGTGCCTCAGGGTAGCGGGGTGCGGGGAGCGAGGGGAGGTTGGCGAGGTGCTCGGGTTGAGACATAACTGTAACTGTCGCACTCGGTTACTCGCGGTCGCTCATTATGATTACACACTTAGATACACATGCTACGAAATACCTGAGATTGAAGGTGCCTTTAGGGATAAGTATTCGTATTTTTTTGTTCTAAATTTCATATTCTATTAATCGTGAATTGGCCAATGTGATGATGCCTAATACTGGTGTTGCCTGGATGCCAGTAACGGAACAAACGAACAGACACACAGACATAGGTAGATACTGACAAAAAAACATTAGAAAATTTATAAACCTTTTCTCGAAGCGTTTCGTCGTATTTTTGTAGCCTTATACTCGTAGATTCAGTGTTTATATTTTTTGTCATACCTAAAATTTCTTGATTTCGTCACTCACTCTGCAATCCTTTCGGGTACTTCGTACCTAACGAAACAGCAAAGCCACACTTACTTAATATGCCTAAATTGTAGTTTGTTGGTAAATTAATAGTAGTACTCACACAGATGGGGGGGGGGGGGGGGGGTCTAGTGGTAACCGACAATGTTAACATATTGCAAAGGTTAAGCAACATCTAGTCAGGCCGGTCATAGGAAGGGTGACCATTTCTTAAGACATTGAGACCCCTCCGTGCCTCAGAGAGCACGTTAAGCCGTCGGTCCCGGTTGTCATACGAACATCTATGGCAGTCATTACCCCGTTGGTGCCCTTAAAATGGGTTGTGGAGGTCAGATGGCAGTTGCTTCACGTGAAATATCGAAGTTCAGCCAAATCTCAGTTAGACTGGAAAGCCGACCCCAACTACGTTGGGAAAAGTCTCGGTGGATTATTAGATACACAGATTGCTATACGCTAAGATAAAGGAAAGTTACGTTCGGACGTGTAGAATTAGGACCTAAGCTCTCCATTAGATCTGACAACTTTTTACAGTAAATTGCCTGGCCTGAATTGACATGAAATGTTTTTGGTGGGAAATGCGTGGGAGTTTTTCTTACCAGGTTCTTTCCTCACAGGCTCTACCTGTTGCCTTGCGAATCTGGCGGTAAATGTAAATGTAGAAGCATTTTCTTTTTTTTTTGACGTTCATAAGTGTTACTTTGTGACCTACATGAATAAAGATATTGATACAGATACAGACACTTCAATTTCATTTATTTCTGTAAATTGTTAAATTAATAATGGGCATAAATTTCCGAACAAAGCGAAATACGATTGGTATGTTATCTATGGTATCATATTGTTCCTTATATATTTATCCATCATTCATCCATTCATTAATTCTTACATTCATAGAGCATCTAATTACGGTACCGCAAATACCAAACTCAATTAACTTGTCAACTAAAGATCGCCTTCAAAATAACTCTCGGCCGAAGCTTACTTCGCCTCATGATGAACCGTCTCTCGCGGCTTTCGACGAGCTGCGGTCACATTTTAACGAGCTGTTTGTATGTGTGGTCTTGTGTTTACTAAAAAACCGATTTAGTTATTCTCTGTAGTCTTGATAACATTCCAGCACAAACTCAGCCTGCTTTGATTGATAAGGATTTTAGGATACACTCACTGGCGAAACGATATTAACTTTCTTCTTCTTTTAAGTGCGCGGCTCCATCGTTCATCGATGATTTTGCCAATATCAAGGTAATGATTGATAATACTCGGCACGTAAGAACTAGTTACTCCGAACTGTTGTTCGGTATTGCAATTGAGCGTTTGGAACTCGGTTTACGCTGAGCGCGTGAGGTAACCTAAAAAGCCACCAGCCATACGCTCAACAAAAACCGAACTCCACCCTCTTAATAGTTAAAACCGCAAATGTCTGAGCAATTTTTCTCAATACTACAGAACCCATTACAAAATAATTTTTTTAAAGCCATTAATTACTTATATCTTTTACAAAAGAGTATTTTTTAAACCATTATTTATATCTTATGAAAGTGTAATTTACAAAAAAATCTATGTCATTGATGCCGCGGCCGTCGACGGCGAGCTTCCGAGACTACGGCGACAGCAGCTTGACGTGCTAAAGATGAAATGAAAGGGATCCATCTTCCGCTGTTCAATAGTTCTATGGTTCTATACAATAGTGCATCAAATTACAACCCATTTGAACCGCTGATAATTGCAGGAATAATAGAAGACGGAGCTAAAAGTAGGACAGGCATACGTTTGAATTGAGAAATCACTACTACTACAGTTATTAGTTATTTATTAAGCATTTTTGTGTCGACTTTAGAAATCGAGAATGTAATTACCGTGCATGTGATGTAGACTTGTAAATTGTTTATTTTCCGATGAGACCTGTAAAATTTACATAACTGTTGCATTTTTAGGGATGCTGAACATAAACATTCGGAAAAGATCAGAAATATTGGAATTTCTGCCCATATAGATTCCTTTTTTTTTGTCCGGTTTGTCGTGTTAAATATCTACTTTAAATTGTTATAACCACTGCATTCTCGATCAATGATCAAAAGCTCCAAATGGCTACGGGTGGAGACAGCCGGAGTTGCTATCTTCAATAATAGAAATATATAGTTGAATAGAAAGACAGAGGTTCCTGAAGGAACAGTGGCAATAACCAAAGCTTTAACCCACACGTCAAATTAAATTATGTAATTTTCAAGACAATTTATTGCAGCAAAGAGCCCATGAAGACTAAGAAGTGTGGATACTATTATATAAAACTTTTTTAATTTTCTACTATAATCTTCTTCCATGAGTTGATGTGATTTTTCTAACATTTTTCATTGCTACTCTTCAGACTTAGAGGTATGTAACTTCTGTCCTGACTGTAGGCATTTCCGGTTAATGTCAGAAACGGCTTTTTACGATAGATATATATTAACGATAGGCTACTTTTTATCCTGGGAATGTGTTCTCGCGGGAATTGGGAACCATGAAACTGTTCCACGCGTGCAAAACCGCGGGCGTCCTCTAGTCAATTATCATCATCATTATTTCAGCCGAGTGACGCCTACTGCTGGGCAGAGCCCTTCCCCAACGAATGCTACGACATTCGGTATTGCGCTTTCTGCATCCGATTGATTCCCATAAACTTTACGATGTCGTCAGTCCACCTTGTGTACCCACGCTGCGTATCCCACTACGCGGTCGCCACTTGAAGACTTTATGGCCCCATCGGCCATCAGTCCTACGAGCGATGTGTCCTGCTTACTGCCACTTAAGCTTGGCAACTCTTTAGGCTATGTCGGTGACCCTGGTCCTCCTTCGGATCAGTGGGTGATGCATGTACTCGTCGTTTACGTTGATGCCGAGTCCTTCCCAGTCCAGAACCTTAAATACGTCTTCCAGTGCAGCGGTTAATAGTTTTGGAGATATGAATGACGTCTCCCTGTCTCACTACTTTTTGCAGCTGGATAGGGTTCGAGGTCTGGTTTTGTAGTCGGACTGACATAGTGGCGTTTTTGTACAAGCACTTTTAATGTACTGATAGTTGATTTGACACCGCTGCCTGGAGGGAGTGCAGCACTGCCCAAGTTTCAATCGAATCGAAGGCCTATGGTCCACAAAATCCAGGCATAGAGGCCGGTTAAAAACTTCGATTTTTTTTTGTAAAACCTGCCACAGCATATGGATGTGGTTTCTGGTACTATAGCCTTCTCAGAAACTGGCTTGCTTGGAAGGTTGGAAGTCGGCGAACCTGCGAGTGAGACGATTCGTAATAGACATGGCTCAGAAGTGAGATAGGTCTATTGTTCTTCAGTAAGGTTTTATCGTCTTTTTTGACGAAGAGAACCACCTTCATTTGCACCAATTCTTGAAAAAAAAAACATGAACAGCTGATCCCAACAATAAGAAAACAACCAGCTAAACCAAGTGTGTCAGACACTTCCATATGTTACAATACAACCTTTCCACCTACCCACGCGGTCGCATTATCCTTGAACGTCCGAGTTGAGTCACTGTCCCGTTAGGCTTTCTCCACACATTCCTAAACAGTTATGGAATTAAGGCCACGTCCAACAACAGACAAATGTTTTTAAAACTTAAAATAATAACTTAATTTATGTGTTTAGTCGAGTATTAAGAGCAAGTCAATTAAGAAAGTCTAAAATTGGCAAATGAAAGCTTTAAAGATGATTAAACACTATAAATGAAATTACTTTTAACAGATTGTACTGGCAATAGGTAGCTTTCTGTTACTTCTCCTTAAAACTCCTCTACTTATAACCTCAGATAAAAGACCAGTTGGTTTAACAGCAGCCCCATCCTAAAGATATTGGGCCGTTCTGTAATACGGTGGCTATTTCCCTAGCGACTGTCATTTACGTAAAATTGTCAAGATTTAGTTTGTCTTTCGACAAAGTGTAAGTATAATAATTATACTTACACTTTGTCGAAATTAATTATGTACATCTTCCCCTTTTATAATAATTGTCAAGCATGGTCGACCTAGGCGAACGTACTATGACCAAATCGGAGAGGTTTTGACAAAAGGCCAGGTCAAGAGTACCTACCCGTAACCGGAGAGCTTGCATGAAGATTGTTATGAAAGTGGAAGAAGCGAAAGAAGTATGCCAGGATCGTAGCAAGTGGAATTCCATAGTATCTGCCTACCCCAATGGGAAAGAGGCGTGACTGTATGTATGTATGTATGTGATGCATGTATGTACTCTTACTGACTTTCCGACAAATCATCTCCGATTTCATCGAAGTACCGGTGGTACCGGCCTGTCCCTTCACACTCGCCTTGTGTTCTGTCAATCTCCTTACATTTAACTTCCCTACATGACCGAACCATCTAAGCATCCCTTTTTCTATCTGGGTCACTACATCCTGACACACCACAACGTTTCCTCACTTTATATTTTGTGAGTGTGTGTCACAGGCAACTTTTCATGCTACCACTTTATACGGCTAGCCTATTGCCGTTACCGCCTGCCGTCACCATACACCTACAATAGAACATCATTAAGTATACTGTAATCGTAATACGTAAGTTACATACCATACAATCTGTGCAGTTCAGGTATTTAGGTCACAAATAACACTTATTATGCAAGTCATTAAGAGTGATTCTAATATAAGTACATTTACTGCCAGATTTGCAAAGCAAATAAAAAAGAAAAAGGTCTAGCCTGTGTGTAAGAATCTGGCAAGAAATCTTACGGGAAATTGTAGGTACGTACTTAACATAAGATTTGGGTTGTTTATGGAGACACAGTGTAATAGGCACTCATTCAAGGACGTATTACTTCCTACTCGAGGTCATGACCTTCACTCAATAGCGGTTAATGCTATATAACCGGATAATGGACTTAGTAACATAAACTGTAGACTTGTTCTATTGGAATTTTGTTGTTTTGGGTTATATCTATTGAAAGCCTTCGTTGGATTTACTTTTATTTATTTTACCGGGGCAAGCTTACGGGGCTCTATAAAAAATTTGCCCACTATTTGCCAATATTTTTAGTCCCACGTAAAAGAGGGCAAGCCTATTGCCGTCACCCGGCACTCTAGAAAGTGGGTTATGTCCAAAAAGGCCGAATTAATTTAATAAAATAAGCAGCTATGTAATAATTTTGAAAACTAAATTTGAAATTCGTTGCCTTGCGATGAAATGTTGATGAAAGGCAACAAAAAAGGTTACCTGGAGACGAAATAGTCTATATCTGATCAGGGGCACTTCGTTAGACTTTAGTTAAGAGTCATATCCAAACTAGAGGTCTACAAAGTAGGCGCCATGCAGTTCATTGCCCCTAACGTCCGCGTCGGTAATTAGGTGAAGGTCACTGCTGCACCGGTAACTGTAAACTTAACTTACCAACTAGTGACGTCACACGGTACTCACTACCGTTTTGTGTACTTACTATAACACTGTTAGGTACATAAAACTTTATGCTGGATTTTCATAAATTAACAACTGTCTAGGAAACATATGTAAGTACTAGCTGTTGCCTGCAGCTCCGCCTGCGTGGTATAGTTTTCTTGATCACCAGTTACTGATTTATTATGTATAGCTGTTGCCCGCAGCTCCGCATGTGTGGTACTTTTAGATCGAAATAACTTTTTTATTTATGAACCGATTGAAATAAAACAAACCTTAAATGTTAAGTTGAATAAACCACAACGCATTACTAAAAACTGCATTCAAATCGGCTCAGCCGTTTCTGAGATTAGCGTGTTCAAACATTCAGATAAACAAAAATTCTAAAAACCATTGTTTTGGGTACTATTGCGTTCATAAAGCCCCCTTACAACAGTTTCTCTATTATACTCGTATCTTCGATATACAGACATCGACCACTTACAATTTTATTATATGTGTGTAATGCAGATGTGTGGTTTTAGTTATATAATTTAGATAATATTTTGATTGTGTTTACTAGGATAACTAGTGTTCATTAACTTCGACTTTTCAACAAATTGAACCTTAATGAGCAGGTTGATTTATACAATCAATCTCTCCTTCTTTAGTTAATTAAAACTACTTAATGTATAATTTTCATATGTATTTATGTAAGGTATATATGTATTTATGTATATATGTATTTATGTATGTTGCATGTAACTGTGTGCTAATCCGAGACGCCCAGGACTTTAATTGGCTTTGCCATAGCGGCTGGCACGTAAGATTTTGTTGCCATTTCATCGGGTTTAAATTTTTTTTTCAAAATTTCAATAAAGAAGAAGAGAATTCTTATGAAATAAGTGGTGCTTTTGTACTGTTAAGTTAGTATTCCTCTTCTCTTTTCTATAACTTCATGTGTGTACATAAACGAATAAATAAATAAAATAAATATATAAATAAAGCTGCTACTTTTTATTAAATTTATTCGGCCATTTGAGACATAACCCATTATAAATGTGCCCGGTGACGGCAATCGGCTTGCCTCCCTATTACGTGGGACTAAAATACTGGCAAATTGTGGGTAAGTAATGCACTTCTGCCTACCTCTTCGGGGATACAGGCGTGATATGTGTGTGTGTGACTGTATGTGGAGGCTTATAATTGACATATTATTATATCCGACCACATTTGGACCTACTTTGTAAAATTAGCCGTAAGCTCCCCGAAGATAAATAAAATTAAACATGAGGATCGTCATCAATGAAATATACCTTTATTTGTTGTTACGATCTTATCAATTATGGATTGGTAAAGGCGGAAACGTCGTTTGGTGAAGGTGAGCGCTGAAATGTAGAAAGGAGGCCACCCTAAATCTACAACTGAGTCGCAAGTCTCAGTTGCCTGCGATGTATGCTTTACCCATGCTAAACTAAACTAACTTTGACTACCTCGGTGGCACAGTGGTATGAGTGCGACTATCGTCCCTGAGGCACCAGCTTCGATAGTGTGATTTACAAATTTTTGTTTTGGTGTTTTCTATGTACATATTATAATTATGTATACATACAAGTTAGTTGTGAATTATTAATAGTAACGTGTACAGTTTGTTACCGCTCTGTTTGTGCTACAAGTAACGGTTACCAATTCACAAGCCCCCGCTAACTGGTAACGAGCAAGTAATGTGCACTTCACTTACTACTTATTCGTTATTTAGTTTTACACAGAAGCTACCAGCTCGATCATTTTATTATTTTCTAACGACTTCCAAATAAGGAGGACATTTCTCAATTCGAATGTATGTTATTTTTTAATTATTAGTTTGTTCCTCATGATATCTGTGCCTCATGTCTCTGGACTAGGTCACAGATATAAGAATACTATAATACTAGGTAAACCGATTTTGATTTTTTTTCGATAACACGTTGTCTTGCGCGAGGTGAGCCGCAAATTGTTTGCGGCTGATTCCATGCGAAGGCTTCGTAACTTTCCTCCAACGTCTACCAAAATTGCACTTGCTCAATCTCTTCTTCTTCCCCTCCTAGACTTGGCCGATGTCAGCTATCTCGATGTCACTGAAGAACAACTTGACAAGCTTGAGCGCCTTCAAAATTTCTGTATTCGATTCATATTTGGTTTACGTAAATATGATCATGTCTCAGAGTTTCGCAACCAGCTCAAGTGGCTCCCTATCCGACTTCGACGGAATGCTCGTATTCTTTCCATGCTGTATAGGATTCTTTTCAACCCCACAAACCCCTGTTATTTAAAAGAACGTTTTATGTTCCTCAATGACATACATTCAAGATCTTTGAGGTCGTCGGTATCCCTGGAATTAACAGTTGCTACTCTTTCCCGACAAGTCCTTTACGGTCCAAGCTGTTAGGTTGTGGAATGCTTTGCCTGTCGAAATTAGAAGGGCACAATGCCTAGCTGTTTTCAAGGGACTGGTCAAGCAACACTACCTGGATTCTTGAAGTAACTTGTATATATTATGTATGTATATATTTTATAATTTCCACTTAATATTATGTACTGAACTATTCTTATTCCCAACTCAGTTGGGGTCGTCTTTTCCAGTCTAACTGCGATTCGGCTGAACTTCAATATTTTCCGTGAAGCAACTGCCATCTGACCTCCACAACCCATAATAATATATTTGTAATATATAACCTTAAATAACGTATCTAGATTTATTATAATAATTATTGTGTAATAGTTGATTTATTAAAAAATATTTGTGATTATTGTCACTAAAATGTTACCCACCTTAAAGCTTGTCTCTCTAAATACCTGTCCATCCTAAGGTTGCCTGTAAGATATTGCTTTTAGCGATAAGGCCGCCCTTTGTACATCCTGTATCTGTTGTATCCTATGATTTTTAATTGGTGTACAATAAAGTTTATTCTAATCTAATCTAATCTAATACTTCCCAAGTGGTCCCATTTCAAATTGGTCCCATTTCAATTTGGTCTCATTTCAATTGGGTCCCATTTCAATTGGGTCCCATTTCAATTTGGTCCCATTTCAATTTGGTCCCATTTCAATTTGGTCCGAAGTCGGTAATTTGAAGTCGGTTCAATTTTTGATGTTTATTTTGCGATGTACCGGTACTACTGCTCGGTCGGTAGAGAGAGATACTATTACTATTTAGTGGTATGTATATGTAACATCTATCCTGTCTGTTGGGATGAATTACAGACTGGTTATAGATTTGATTTTCTGCATACTGGTGACGGCAATAGGCTTTTTACCAACAAAATTACTACCTAGATTACGGCTAGTTATCCAAAGTAACACACTTAATTTGAAAATCTTAATCTTAAAGATCTAAGTGTTAGTAAAAACATGTAAAACAATGGGGTAAGATGTTGATTTTTTTTATATAATTGCACTAATTTCGCTAAATAGAAGACATTATAAACGCGACATATGTTTCACCTACTCACGAGGCATTCTCAAGACTGTTTCAAAGGAACAGCTGTTCTCTTTGAGACAGTAACATAATTATGTCGACGTTTATAATGTCTTCTATTTAGCGAAATTAGTGCAATGATGTAAAAAAATTCAACATCTTACCTCATTGTTTTATCATGGACTTTCGCCAGGTAACGCCTGATTCTATTCAATAAAAACATGTAACCCTATATCTAAGACTACGCTGTCCGTCCGTCTCTCATCAGGCTGTATCTCATGAGCCGTGATGGTTAGAAAGTTGAAATGTTTAACAGATGATGTATTTCTGGTGCCGCTATAACAGCAAATACTAAACAACCGATCGCATACAACAAACGTGATTTTTTTGTTGTTTTGTTACAGAACCCTTTGTGCACAAGTCCGACTCGCACTTAGCTGGTGTTTTTAACTGTCGCACGCGCAGACTGTGCGTGACTTATCCAGTACAACCAGAATTACAACCGCAACCAATGGTGAATTGAAATGAGTTTAAGTCAGTTTGGGGCTAAAATTAAACCGTTGTAAGTGAAGCAGTGGGTCACTGGGGCGCACGCGCGCTTTATCATGAAACAATAGGAGATTATAGATAGTAATATAGAAAGAAAGAAAGAAAGAAGAAAGAAAAAAGAAATTATTCCTCTTACGATTTTTTCGAAAAAATGCGTTTAAAAGAAGTTACAACCATTTTAAAGCGCAAAAATGGTTACATTCAACATTTTTTATCTCGCCTAGTTTTGATCGAATTCAAAAAAAACCTGCGGCAGAATACTTATCAGATAATATTGGATGGAAACAGGCGTTACTTGGCGAAAATCCATGACAAAACAATGGTAAGTAAAATATTTAAAAAAAAATGTTTTATTTTTTTTTAAAATTTCTAATAGCATTGTTTTCCGCAGAATTAAAAAAGACAACAAAACGTCGACAATTGTTTCGCCTCTAGACGAGGCATTATCAAGACTGTCTCAGAGAGAACAGCAAAATTTGTGGTTAGAACATATTTGCTTATAAGTAAACGTGTGCAAATTTCATTATCGCAATGTAGGATTTTTCACAATAACTAACGTGGGTAGAAACATCAGATCATGCTAACTAAGTTCCAAAAATAGGTATTCACCAATACAAGACTTTATCTTCTTAATTTTTAATAAATTGTGTAGAAATGCCAAATGACACATACAAACCAACAACCAACTAATGTGTCCGTCTGTTCACAACCAGATTAAGTAAGGGAGACGTGTGAAAATCTATTTGTTCATTGAGTAAGGTGTCGGCATCTCTTCTAACTATTTCTAGCCTTTCCCAAACACTCAGCTTGAACCCTTTCTCACATAAGCGTAAAACTTTAAAGGTGTTACTATTGTTCAAGGGATGACCAGTGTCAAGGAGGTGCTTCGCGAAGAGGGACTTCTCGGGACAACCGTTGCGGAACGCCGCCATATGCTCCTTGTATCTGATCTCAAAGGACCTGCCAGTCTGCCCCACATACTTCATATCACATCCATCACAACTCAACAAATAAACACCCGATCTGCGTGAAACCGACACCGAGTCCTTGCCATTACACAGCTCCCTCAAGGTGTTCTGTGTTCTAAAAGCCACGAATATCCTATTTTCCCTCATGATCTTACTATACGCAACGAGACGGGACCCACGAACGGCAAACAGGCAGTGTACTTCCTAGGTGGATCTTGAGTTGGATGCAATAAATGAAAACTAGCATTTCTGCGTTTTTTATTTAGTAATGAGTGGACCATTCCTACGTTATAGCCATTACTGTCTGCTATATAACAAATGATAGACAACTCCTCATTAAATGCCTGTGGGCTCAACGGTACCGTCAGTAACCTGTTCAGTAAACTGTGGAAAGCTGCCATTTTATGTTGCCATGGGTGATTGGATGAGTAAGGGATAACAGTGTCTGTACATGTTGGTTTCCTATAGATACGAAACTCATGAATACCATTCCTCCTAGTAATTGAAAGGTCTAAGAAATTGAGAGTGGAATCTGACTCCTCCTCTAACGAAAAATCAATTCTAGGGTGTACTGAATTCAACTTAGAGACGAGAACGCTGAGTTGACGCTTTGTTCCTGTCCAGCAGATGATAATGTCATCCACGTATCTAAAGTAGTACAAGACATGAACGTTCCCAACTATGTGGTTAGTCTCGAACGCATCCATAAATATTTCAGCTATTAATCGGCTCAGTGGCGACCCCATCGATAAACCACTTTTTTGCAGAAAAAAATTATTGTTAAACTGAAAATAATTCTGTGTCATACACAATCTTGTTAGGTTATAAATTTCTTCTATTTTATTAAAATTGATCCTTTTGATTGTTAATTTGTGTTTTAAAATATCTAAGACTTCATTGTAAGGTACGTTCGTGAACAAACTTTTCACGTCCAAAGACAGACACTGTTATCCCTTACTCATCCAATCACCCATGGCAACATAAAATGGCAGCTTTCCACAGTTTACTGAGCAGGTTACTGACGGTACCGTTGAGCCCACAGGCATTTAATGAGGAGTTGTCTATCATTTGTTATATAGCACACAGTAATGGCTATAACGTAGGAATGGTCCACTCATTACTAAATAAAAAACGCAGAAATGCTAGTTTTCATTTATTGCATCCAACTCAAGATCCACCTAGGAAGTACACTGCCTGTTTGCCGTTCGTGGGTCCCGTCTCGTTGAGTATAGCTAAGATCATGAGGGAAAATAGGATATTCGTGGCTTTTAGAACACAGAACACCTTGAGGGAGCTGTGTAATGGCAAGGACTCGGTGTCGGTTTCACGCAGATCGGGTGTTTATTTGTTGAGTTGTGATGGATGTGATATGAAGTATGTGGGGCAGACTGGCAGGTCCTTTGAGATCAGATACAAGGAGCATATGGCGGCGTTCCGCAACGGTTGTCCCGAGAAGTCCCTCTTCGCGAAGCACCTCCTTGACACTGGTCATCCCTTGAACAATAGTAACACCTTTAAAGTTTTACGCTTATGTGAGAAAGGGTTCAAGCTGAGTGTTTGGGAAAGGCTAGAAATAGTTAGAAGAGATGCCGACACCTTACTCAATGAACAAATAGATTTTCACACGTCTCCCTTACTTAATCTGGTTGTGAACAGACGGACACATTAGTTGGTTGTTGGTTTGTATGTGTCATTTGGCATTTCTACACAATTTATTAAAAATTAAGAAGATAAAGTCTTGTATTGGTGAATACCTATTTTTGGAACTTAGTTAGCATGATCTGATGTTTCTACCCACGTTAGTTATTGTGAAAAATCCTACATTGCGATAATGAAATTTGCACACGTTTACTTATAAGCAAATATGTTCTAACCACAAATTTTGCTGTTCTCTCTGAGACAGTCTTGATAATGCCTCGTTTAGAGGCGAAACAATTGTCGACGTTTTGTTGTCTTTTTTAATTCTGCGGAAAACAATGCTATTACAAATTTAAAAAAAGTTTAAAACATTTTTTTTTAAATATTTTACTTACCATTACTTATCAGATCTTAAGCTTCAGCTGACTATTTTTCAAAATGAGAAAATATACATTTTTCACATCGTAAAATCTATTTATACACATAGCGTTTTTTTAGAGTTCCACAATCCGGAGGCAGTGAGAAAGTTCTTAGATAATTTTTCAATGATTTCCAATTAAAAAAAAAACAATATTTTTTTTTTTCGTTATTTTTTTCGTTTGGCGTTACTTATTGTTGCCCGTTTGAATCCTGTCAAATTGCAGGCGCTATATTATACGAGTTGACGCGACGCTACACGCGTATAATAGTGTATCTTAACTCGGAAAAACGCTACGGTATTTTACGATGTGAAAAATGTATATTTTCTCATTTTGAAAAATAGTCAGTTGAAGCTTAAGATCTGATAAGTATTCTGCCGCAGGATTTTTTTGAATTCGATCAAAACTCGGTGAGATAAAAAATGATGAAAGTGACCATTTTTGCGCTTTAAAACGGTTGTAACTTCTTTAAAACTCATTTTTTCGAAAAAATCTCTAAGTAAAAAGTGTTCTATTTTGCCCGTTTTACCCTTAGAAATAATTTTCCAATATAAAAACCAACTTTTTATCAGTTAACAAATTAATTTGATTATAACTATAAAATAGCCCAACCGCACAAATTTTGTTTTCTTACCAATCGACGCCTTTTGGTCCAAGGTTTACAAAAAGTACAAATTTGTATTGGGGAAATCACATTTTCACTGATTGGTCAGTCATTTTCATTTCTAAGCACTTTTTCAGGGGTTTGCCGCCTATATATAGTATTTCTGTTGCCGCTAAAACAACAAATACTAAAAATCTGACCAGATTTTTTGTCAGTTACGGTCCTAAGAGAAGAAGATGTCCTTGGAGGACTCCCAAAGTTTTTATACATAAATCGTACGGAACCCTTCGCGTGTGAGTCCGAATCGCACTTTGCCGGTTTTTTAAGTGTCTTTCAATTTTGACAATATAATATTGGTGTCACCCATATAAATAGAACCGAAATTCTAGATTTGTATAGGTCACTAAATGGCTCTTACAAACGTCAGTAAGTACTTAAAATAAAAAATGTCATTGCTTCTTAGGCTTAGTTTAGACTCCAGATCTCCTATAAATTTCAAATTTTTTGAATATAACCACACATGACATCAAGCTATGGAAGTAACCAAAGTAAACTAGCCTCCGTCTCACAGCATATGCAGCAGAGCTAAGCTTATTAGCTAAAATGGTGATATGGCCACCCCATTGTACAATTGTATTGTCCACCTGTTGAACAAAACAGAGTCATATCAAAGAATTGAAGTAGGTATACATACTGAATCCTTCTTCCTACTAATATTATAAAGGCGAAAGTTTTGATGGATGGATGTCTGAATTCCCACGAAAACGACTGAGCAATACTTCTCAGGGCCAGAAGGCTGATTAGTTTCTGGCATAAAACACACCAAGAATCCATAAATAAAAATAAAAATAAAATAAAATAACGTTTATTATCTTTGAAATTTTCAGAAAATTATTTAGATTCGTCAGAAGTTGGTGTGACTCTACCGAGGGTTCCAAAATGCAACGAGACTGAGAAGAGCCCTCAAGAAACTCAGCTCGGCTTTTTTCAAAATATTTCATCTTAAATCTAATACAGAGTTATTTAGAAAGGAGCAATTCGTTACGTTGTTACAACCAGGCCGCCTTGTCATCTAAGAAATCATTAATACTATAATAAGCTTTATGGCACAATTTACTTTTTATTAGTTTTTTAAATTTATTGACAGATAAATTTGCTATTTCGGTTGGCAATGTATTGTACATTCGAATAAAGTTCCCCGCAAAAGAATTACTCACTTTATGAAGCCTAAATTTAGGAACAGCCAGTTTATCCTTATTTCTTAAGTTTAGATTATGATTATCACTATTTTTCACAAACTTACTTTTGTTCTTGTGGGTATACAATAAAATTTCATAAATATACTGTGAATACACTGTAAGGATGTTAATATGCTTAAACTTATCTCTTAATGACTCCCCATTCCATAGATAGTCCGGACAGCCCTCTTCTGCAACACAAAGATGCATTCAATATCGGCAGCGTTACCCCACAGTAGTATGCCATATGTCATGATACTGTGGAAGTAGCTGAAGTAGACAAGACGCGCCGTTTTAATGTCTGTAAGTTGTCGGATCTTTTTGACAGCATAGGCTGCTGAACTAAGCCTGGCCGAAATTTTCCCGATATGAGGCCCCCATTGCAATTTGGAGTCTAACGTTATGCCTAGAAAGACAGTGTCATCGACCAATTCTATTATATCATCCCTAACCTTAACACTGGTTTTAACAAGTCTTACATTAGGTAAGGTGAATCTTACACATTTAGTTTTATTTTCATTTAATAATAAATTATTAGCACAAAACCAGTGGACTATCCTAGAGAGGGCAATGTTTACATCGTCAAGTTCGCGCTGTCCACGTTTAACTTTAAATATTAAAGAAGTGTCATCAGCAAACAAAACTACCTCGTGGTCGTCTCTTATGAGGTGAGGGAGATCATTAATATATACTAGAAAAAGAAAAGGTCCCAAAATTGAACCCTGCGGTACCCCCATTGCTACAGGAGAACCAGGTGACTGTTTACCATTGATCACTACTTTCTGGACCCTATCACTTAAGTAAGAATTGACGAAATTCAAGGCCGTCCCCCGGATTCCGTAATGATCAAGTTTCTTAATTAAAGTCTGGTGCTGAACGCTATCGAAGGCCTTAGATAAGTCACAGAATACACCATAAGCATCATATGACTCATCCCAGGCCCTGTATATACACTCTAATAATTTAATTCCGGCATCAGTGGTGGACCGACCACGAGTGAAACCGAATTGTTTTGTATGTAATAGTTTATTAACGTTAAAGTGATTTTGCATTTGATTGAGCATAATTTTTTCAAAAATTTTACTAAATGTAGGTAGTACAGAAATGGGACGGAAATTGGACGGATCTGAAGTACTACCCGATTTAAACAGGGGAATTAATTTACTAGATTTCATTAAATCAGGGAACACACCACTATCAACACAATTATTAAATATTATTACTAGTTCAGGAGCAACCATTTCAATAAAAGAATTTACTAAATACACAGAGATGCCCCAGAGGTCAGCTGTTTTCTTGATATTTAAAGATTTAAAAGTTTTTAAGATAGTGTTTATGTTAACTTTACTGAATTTAAATATATCGTTACAACAAGGAACGTTTGCTTTTAATAAAGATTCTGCAATGGGGGTTGAAGAGCCTAGGGTTTTTGTCAAATCTACAGGAATTCGGGAGAAAAAATTTTCAAATTCGTTAGCGACCTCGAAGTCTGATGTAGTTATTTTACCATTTATATTAAGTTTAAAATGATTATCATTTAATTTTTGTTGACCTCTTTCCGCGTTTATAATTTTCCAAGTAGATTTAACTTTGTCTGCACTATTGAGAATTTTATCACTTATATATTTTGATTTAGCTGCTAAACAATCTGCTTTAAACTTTTTTGAATAAGTTTTAACATAATCTAGAAATTCAACTGATCTATTAAGCTGTCTTTCTGAGTATAGTTCATAAAGTTTTTGTCTACTTTTGTGTATACCCTCAGTGGCCCATTCACTGAAAGTAGGACTATCACTAATCATGACCTCCTTAGACTTGAATATGGAGTTGAACTCGTTGTAAAAAGAATCAAAAAATAATTTATACATTACATTTGGATCTAAGCTAGTGTCTAAGAATGGAATTTTATTGCAAAGTCCAACCCTCATACGTTCCAAGCGCAGCAGTTATTGGTCTACATAATATTTTACGTTTTATAACTTTTTCTTTAGTGATTTTAAAAGATGCTATTTGCCCACAATATGGTCTGAATCTAGCTTTTTTATAATACTTTTACTTTCTGGCAACATATCGCTGTATATATTATCCAGGCAAGTGGCTATTGTATTACAATATCTAGTAGGCTCCAAAAATAAGTTTGTAAGATTGTGTGATTTAAATAAATTTAAAATATTATAACTCATAGGCGTATTAACAAGTAAATCGACATTAAAATCACCACATACTATTAGGTACTTATTAGTTTTTCCAAGTTTACATAGAACTTTGTCAATAAGTTCCTCAAATTCGGTTCCTCAATCCGGAAAACATTTAGTTCGAGCTTCAAGCTAGGCCCAGACTCGAACCCGAGAATCAAAAGCGGATGCACTGCCGACTGTCGCCACCGGAGCAGTCTAATTGGAAATTAATACCCAATTAAAATTTTATATGTGCATAAAATCAATATTTTAATAGCGAAAGTTGCATAAAATGTAATTAAGTAAGTATACTAAACCTAACTTGTTTGTGCGTAGTCGTTCAAAAAGTGGAAGTCTTTGGCGCCAATTGTTGCAAGAGAAAGTTTGTTTATGTGAACTGTTCTCAAAAACCCAAATGATTCACATAATTAAGCCGATATAGGAAGAAAACTAAGAAATTATAATCAACGGACTTCAAAAAAAAAGGAGGTTCTCAATTCACCTGTATGTTTTTTTTATGTTTGTTACTTTGTTACCTCATTTGTATGTTTATTATCTTCGGACTACGCGAACTTTTTTTTAATTGAAACCTAGTACTTCCCAAGTGGTACCTTTTCAATTTGGTACCATTTCGGTAGTTGGAAGTCGAATGTTGTGTCCATTTTTGACGTGTATTTTTTTTAAATCTGATATAATGAATTGCACTTTATCTTTTATTAATTTACTAGCAGAAGCTTGCGACTTTGTCCCATCAAGCCGATATCCCCGAAGGGGTAGGCAGAGGTGCTTTACACACCCACACTTTGCCAGTAATTTTGTTGGTCCAACGTAATACGGGGCAAGCCTATTACCGTAATACCGAGCACTATAGTAACTCCATAACCAACCTGTAAATCAAACCAAAATTTCAACAGCCAGGAAATATAGGTATTTTAACTATAATGGTCGATTACATTACTATTGGAGTTATCGTGAAATGTAAACGTAGGTTTGAGTTCTTCCGTGATCATGGCGCTTGCAACAGCGTCGAAATATCGGAAACTCTTTTTCTTCTTCTTTCTTTAAAAACGTGGCTCCATCGATGTTCATCGATGATTTCGCCAATGTCAAGGTAATGCTTGATTAGTTGATAGTCTCGCACAGAAGAACTAGTTATTCCTAACTAGCTCCAGGTGCAGGACAAGAAACGTTGTTCGGTATGAGAGTGTCTGGAAACCCGATTTTTGCGGAGTGCCAGAGGTAACCTAAAAAGCCACCTGCCGTGCGCTCAGCAAAAATCGAACTTCATCGGAAACCCAAACCAACGTTACATGGTAAATATCCCGATAATTACAATAGTAAAGCCAGGAAAGATGTTACATACGAGCATATCACGGACATTCTATTCCGTGAAAAGAATCTCTGCAGTCCGGGCAAAGTCAACGACGTTCATGACACCCCCTTTTTACCAGTGGGTTCATTGGGCCCACGTAATACAGCCAATTGCCGTTACTCTACAATGGGATCAGTGGATGATGTATTATACATATTTACACCATGTCCGCCTGTGGTTGGCCAAGTAAATTCAAGTTAGTAATTACATTTTGCTCAACTAGTAGAAGTGTGAACATATATTATTATTTGCTTTCTCCCACAAAGGCGCGCGTCGCCGCCGCCCTACTAAAGTAATGCGCTTATTACGAGTATAATTAAGTTTAATTCGAAGAATTATTCTTTTTAAGGCCTTTGTTCAAACATATCATGAGAAATAGTTTTAGATGTCGAAGTATATAATTTGTGGAGTTTTTGATTTCTTTCGTTGGAAATCGGTGCCGAAAGGGCGGTCGTTATGCGGTGTGTGAAGTCATTGGTGGGTTTTCTATGTAAGCAACGGAATCCATCATCGCTCTCTAAGAAACCGAGTCAATTTATTAACAAGCACAACTTTTTAGAGACATCAGTTCCCGCTGATTGAGACGTTACTGCTATCTTAGGAAACCAAAGCCTTGAATTTGTCCATGACCAAACACCTAGAGATCTTTTTTTTGCTTATCATAATAATTGACTGAGCGAGCGAAGCGTCTATATTTCGAGATTGGACAATGTTGCTTTCGTCCGTCTGTCTATATGTGTTCCGTGCTAGCAGCCACAGTTATTATCCGATCTTCGAAAAACTTGACACACGTGTTCTTTGATTTAATAACATTTTTTTTTCGTAGTGTTAAAATAGGGTAATAGGGCGACCACTAGTTATACATCTAACTAGAGAGAATAGAGTACAACAGTACCTACCGAATTCGGCTATTTTTTTTTTTTTTTTTTTTTTTTTTTTTTATATTTGGTTCGCCAAATTGACGCCGCCCGCCTGGTGGTAAGTCGTGACGACGTCTAGCGATTGTGGGCCACTCTCACAGCACACATTACTATTGAGAGTGGCCCTCAACTTGACGACCTACTGATGTGCCTCTTCACGCTCCGCTTAAAGAACCCAGGATTATATGTGGGAGGAAACACGTGCACAGGCAGGGCGTTCCAGGCCACTATCGTTCGGCAGAGAAACGAACGTTTAAAACGTTCGGTTCTCGCGAACATGCTATCCACTGTGTGGGGGTGGCATCTCTGCCCGGCACGAGTCGTTCGGGATCGGAAGGAAGAGGGTGGGATCAGATTGAAGAGCTCTTCAGAACACTCGCCGTGGTAAATACGGTAGAATGCGGCCAAGGAAGCTATTGTTCGGCGCTGAGCTAGCGGCTCAAGGCTTCCCGTTACCTCCGGACAACCAATAATACGGATAGCCCGTCGCTGCATAGCGTCGAGAGCGTCCAGCAGATACTTCGCGGAGCCGTCCCAGAGGTGACAGCAGTATTCGACGCAGGGTCCAATCTGCGTCTTGTACAGCAGACACCTCTGGTCCGGTGTAAAGAATCTCTTTACCTTATTCAGTATTCCTAGTTTCCGTGAAGCTAGCCCTATACATCTTTCGATGTAGTTTTTATTATTGAGCTCTCGACGAACGTCTATGCCAAGGATATCAAGGTTGTCCTTCATTGGTAATAATGCATTCTGAAGAGAGGGTAGGGGAAGGAAAGGGGATTTCTTCGCAGTAAATGCACACGCCTGTGTTTTGCGGGCATTGAACTCGACCAGGTTCTCGGTACCCCATTGAGAGATACTGTCGAGGTTACGGTCGAGATCAGCCACGAGTCGTCGTCTCTCCTCCTCAATCTCAGATCGCCCCGCCGTCGGACGAACCGAGTAACTCCCGTGCAGTGTGCTGTCATCTGCATAGCAATGAATGTTCCCGAGGGATAGCATATCATTGATATGCAGAAGAAAGAGAGTTGGTGATAGTACGGACCCCTGCGGTACCCCGGCATTCACTTGCAAGAAGCGAGAAGCCTGGCCATCGCAGAGGACCCGCACTCGGCGCTCGTTTAAAAAGCTGGCAATCCAGCTGCACAGTTGAGGAGGTAGACCATATGCCGGAAGCTTGGAAAGGAGCGAAGCATGCCAGACCCTATCGAAGGCTTTGGCGATGTCCAGGCTAATAGCCAAGGACTCGCCGTGCCTTTCCATAGCCCCACCCCAGACATGCGTTACGAATGCCAGAAGATCACCCGTTGATCGCTTTGGCCTGAAGCCGTATTGTCGATCATTGATTAGCGAGTGATCCTCTAGGAATTGCATGAGCTGCTTATTTATAAGGAGCTCAAGCACCTTGCAAATGACTGAGGTGACAGCTATGGGTCGATAGTTGCCTGGATCGGACCGATCCCCTTTCTTGGGGATCGGTTGTACGTTCGCCTCCTTCCAGACCTCCGGCACGAGCCCTGAAGAGTATGACAGGCGGTACAGACGCGTTAATACTGGAGACAACTCAGCTGCACATTTTCGTAGCACCACCGCCGGAATGCCGTCAGGGCCACTGGCTTTCCGCGTGTCGAGTGACCGCAGCACTGCCCGTACATCACATTGCCTGATAACAATATCAGGCATTGTGTGGCCACAGTTGGCGATGGCGGGGGGCTGCAGGCCACGGTCGTCGACCCGGGAATTAGCCGCAAAGAGGTCTGCGAGCATATCCGCTTTCTCTTGGGCTTTGTGAGCCAGTGTTCCATCTGGGTAACGCAGCGGTGGCAGCGAGGGCTGACAAAAGTTAGATTGCACGGCTTTGGCCAGTTGCTAAAATCCACGGCTGCCCGTGGGATGGGAAGTGAGCTCCTGACCAAGCCGCGCGACGCGCTGGGCATCCGCTCTCTTAAAGGCCCTCTTACTCGACTTTGTGGCCCGGTTGTACGCTGCTTTGAGGTGGCCCACGTTTGGGTCGCGCACAGCCCGGGCCCTGATCCAGGCGCGATATGCCGACTGTTTTTGTCGAACAGCTTTGGCACAATCTCGCCCGAACCAGGGACGGGCTCTGCGGATACTGGCGACATCAGTGAAAGGGATGTAATAATCCATCCCTAAACTGATCTCGCCAGCAATAGCAGAAGCACTATCCGAAGGAGCCTTTCCTACAAAGCAGCGCTGGCTCCAGGGGACGGACGCAAAATAATCGCGTAGACCGTCCCAATCCGCTGACGAGTAGTGCCATAGTCGTCGTGACGTTTGCACAGGACGTGCAGGAGGTGACACCTTCATGCCAGCGTGAACAACACAGTGGTCGGAACTACCCAGTGGGGCTCCCACCGAAACACTGTACTGGGCTGGGCGACTCGTCAGCAGTAGATCCAGCAGAGCGGGCGCGTGATCTGACCTGTCTGGTATCCGGGTGATCCCGCATACCATCTGGGTCAGACCGTGGGAGAGAGCGAACGCATGGGCGGCTCTACCCGCATGATCAGTCTTGAGACGTTAATAGAAGCTTTGAGCTGTGCTTTGAATGCCAAGTATCACCAAGTTCAAGTTTATCAAGCAACTAACGTTACCTACACTATTGCCTATCTAGAGCGTAACTGTTACGTTGGTACATTCAAGGAAGAAGACTTGGCCCATTACTGCGTTACCATAAACAGTAGAGTTGCGTTCTAGTTTTATACTATGCAGGATGTAGACGCGGGAAAGAATCATCGTTGGATCACAGACGTAGAATAACGGACTACAATTACTTGATCTTCTTTTTCTTTTATAAATAAATATGAATTGCCATTCGTTTGTCTCGCTAAAAATCAAGAACGGCTAGACCGATTTTCCAAATATTGCTGCAAAAATTGTAGAAGTTCAGGGAAGGTTTAAAAGATTATTTTAGTTTAAAGTATCAATATCTCCGGGACCTGAGTTAGTACATACTATACATTGTACTTGTAACAGAATATCCAAAGAGCCTGGAAACACCAATAGGCTCGCGTATTCTACACCAACAAAGTGACTGAAGTTTCAGAGATAAGGACATAATCATAACATAGGATAAAACAAAGTCACTTCCGTATCCGTTCCTTAAGTATGCTTAGATCTTTAAAACTACGCAACAAATTTTGATGCGGTTTACACCAATGGATAGAGATGTTCTCGAGGAAGGTATTAATGTATAATTGGCAAGCGGGCAAAGCCGCGTGCGTCCGCTAGTACTGTATATAATTAACTGTCTTTGGACGAATATTGACAACGATTTCATCGCATTAAAATTTTTATGACTATAAATAATTAATAGTTAAGTACCACGTTAAGTTGTTTCAGAGGCACTTTCTATCTGACAACGTCTTGAAGTAAAATCTAACCGGCTACTTTCTTGTAGCCGGTTAGATTTAGTAGTGACTTACTTAACATAAAACATAATTACACACTGCCTAGAAGAGGTTGTATTAAAAACGAAAAAACTGCACACTGCATAGATAAATTCAAAATTTAGACGTTTTTTTACGTTTTATAAATGCATGGTGAAAAAGATTGTCTAGAATTTTAGTTTCATGTGAAGGGAGATCGCTAGTAATTAAATTAAAAACTATACTTTAAAAACTATACTTTACTTTAAAAAACTTACTTTAAAAATCTATACTTTAATTAAATAGAAAATAAACTATACTTATAGGTAAACTGAGTATACATCAATACAGTTTTTTTAATATATATTGGACGTACTCATACAACGTAATCTAGCCCAACCTAAGCCTAGCTTGTGCTATGGGATCTAGACAACTGATAAACATACTTATATATTTCTAAATACATACATAACATATATAGAAAACACCCAAACTCCGAAACAAACATTTTGTGGATCACACAAATATTTGATTCGACCCGGGGATCGAATTCGAGACTCCGGAGTCGAAAGCAGTTAAGGTGCATTGGTTACTACTATTTATTAATTAAATTCAAACTTACCAGTAATAAAAGCGTATATCTCGCCATTTTGAACGGTAATACCGTGGAAATATCACAACACTAACTGAAAAGTAGCACAATTTCACTTTTACATGAACAAAAATTATTAAAAATCGACAAATGTATAAAAATGGTTGAAAACTGCCCAATTGGCGCGCCTGGAGCAATGGCGCGGATTCTTTTTTTTTTGGAGGCGAAGGCCGCTGTGCTCAACGCGTTCGGCCGGCGCGTTCGGCAGTGATGCACTGTTGATTCTAGCGGGACACCAAAGAGCGAAGAAAACGGGAAATCGAAACTAGCGGAGAGAGGACACCACATAGAGCTGTTCAAAACATTCTTTAAAACCAGTTTACAATACGAACAACTTTTGTTTTCATTTATTCAAAATTATTTTTAGTTTATTTTGCTAACCGACTTGAGAAAAGTTCTCAACTCGACTGTATTTTTAAAATTTTTGTTACCTGTGAACTTTGAACTGGGTAAACCGATTTTTATGATTCTTTTTTTAGACTATTACTGAGACTTCGCTGTCCGTCCGTCGGTCCCTCCGTCTTGCGCTGTATCTCATGAACCGTATAGTTAGAAAGTTGAAATGAAATTTTCACAGATGATGTATTTCTATTGCCTCTATAACAGCAGATACCAAAAAACAGAATATAAATATTATTTAAGGGGGCTCCCATACAACAAACGTGATTTTTTGTTTTTGGTACGGAACCCTTTGTGCGCGAGTCCGACTCGCACTTGGCCGGTTTTTATTTAAAAACTATTGCTACCCATGTGGTTCAATTTAAATTTGGTTCAACTCTCACAATTTGAAATGTTTTTCTTTTTGCTAAAATTATGCAAAACCCGGGCGGTTACGTCGAAATGAATAAGACGGAGAACGTAATCAATAACTCAAAAACTATAAAAGCCACATACACCAAAAGCTATACAGCAAAGCACGTTAATGTGTTCTATCTGCAGCCAAATTTCAAGTCGATAGATTTAAAATATCGGTTTACATATATTTTCGATAGGGACCATCTCAGAGAAGAGTCCGCTACGCTCCGTCTTAATTAAATATTACTCGGTTAAAATGAACACACTGCAGAGATTCTATTTAGCACCCATGTAACACCTGTCCTGGCTATTGGAAATTTGGTTTAAATTACAGAGTGGGTGTGTAAAGTACCTTTGCCTACTCCTGCGGGGATACAAGGCGTGATGTAATATGTATGTATCAATTAAAACACTTTTGTAAACAAACAACTCTATACAATTACTTTTGTCATAGACAGTAACTTATTTTTACCACAGAATAGGGAATAGTATACTTACATACAGAACTTGCACTCCGACGTTAATTAAAGCTCATTAGTTTGTTTACAGAGAACATAATTCGAACGGTAGGGTTGTCCAGTAAAGTAAAATATATACCAGCATTATTTTTGACCAATAATTATGAAGTTAATGCCTCAATATCAACTCTATGGTCAATGCCGTCTCACAAACAAGAGACAACCCTTGCTGATTTACAACTTCAAGTTGTCGCTGACGTCACGTATTTTTTTGCGGTTGTTAGGCGAGTGACATAGGCTTGGTTTTACTTCGAGGCAGAATGTTTATCTGTCCGATGCGATGCTATGATAAGTATGTCCTATGCTAACAACTCTAACAAGATCATTAAATGACGTGGGCGGGGCCGCGGTACTCAGCTAATAGGTATTCCATAAACAACGAGGTTGGTGCTTTGCTAAGTTATGCATTTATTTTTATTTATTTATTGTTTATTTTTAAGTGTGTTAATAAGTTTACCAGCTGTCTTGTAAGTTTGTGTATGACCTACTTCACTCTGTACCTACTCTGCCACATTGTATACTTTTTTAAATATATATTTTTAATTTATTAGTATATTTAATACTAGCTGATCGCCGAAGCTCCGCCCGCGTGATTTAGTTTACTCGTTCCCGGTTCCCCGTGGGAACACATTATCTGGGATAAAAAGTAGCCTATATTACTCAGGGTGAATGTAGCTTTCCAATGGTGAAAAAATTTTTGAAATCGGCACAGTAGTTTTTGAGTTTATTCATTACAAACATACAAATCTTTCCTCTTTATAATAGTAGTATAGAAATATTGTTGGACATTCTCACACAACGTCATCTAGCTCAAACTAAGCTATAAGCTTGTGCTATGAGATCTAGACAACTGATAAACATACTTATATATTTCTAAATACATACATATCATCATCTACCTGCCCTTATCCCAATTATTTGGGGTCGGCGCAACAAGTCTTTCTCCTCCACACATCTCTGTCAGACGTCATCTCTTCAGTCACCCCTCTCCTTGTCATATCCTCTTTCACACATTCCATCCATCTTTTCTTTGGCCTACCTCTACTTCTACCCTCTACAGTCATACTTTGCACCTTTCTTACGATATTGCTTTCCTCTCTGCTTCCATGCTGGCCTGGGAGCGAAGGAAAAACCTAGAATGGTCCAGCCCTAACACAACCCGGGGTGTCGTAAAAATCGACTGAGGGAGATGGCCCGCTGCATCA
The DNA here is from genome assembly GCA_963556515.1 of Nudaria mundana. NCBI lineage: Eukaryota > Metazoa > Arthropoda > Insecta > Lepidoptera > Erebidae > Nudaria > Nudaria mundana. The sequence continues at coordinate 488,284 of OY748311.1, read as the reverse complement.
TAACCAGCACTGCAGGTCACCCATCAGGCGGGGGACAAACCGCCCACAATAGCTTTCCCAAGGAGGGTTGACGTCAGGCAGGCGGCCGGTTGTAAAAAAAAAACCACAGCCAAAACCGTATTGCAACATAAATACATACATAACATACATAGAAAATATTGGATAGAATCAGGCGTTACCTGGCGAAAGTCCATGACAAAGGAATGGTAAGTATGATGTTCAACCTTTTTTAATTAATAGCATTATTTTCGCTAAAAATACATAGAAAACACCCAAACTCCGAAACAAACTTTTGTGGATCACACAAATATTAGATTCGACCCGGGAATCGAAACCGAGACTCCTTACTCGAAAACCGACTCTACCGAAGCAGTCAAATTTATATGCCAGGGTTTTGACTGTCAGTCAGTATGTCACCGCGTGAGGATGATGTTTATTAGGGCCTCTTAGCATCCATTCTTAGCTTTTAAAAAGCACTAAAATTGTTTGAATATTCCTTACATTTATGCCACCGCAATAAGTGAAAAATGTACATTTGGGTTTTATTTAAGTCACTGTATTATTTTGACAGGCGCTTCAACTACAACAGCCCTACTGTCGACTTTATTATTGTTTACTAGCTAACGCCGCAAACGTTGTTTTGCCTTAGGGTATCGCAGACCAATGATATTATACCCTCTCGCCGGAGACTATGCTTCAAGCCATGTCTCCAGCAGGAGTAGGTGGAACGTGGCTGTGCCCTTCTGAGTGTAGGTTATGCTCGCCAAAGCGGCGCCCGAGAGGGTGAGGGAGCGTACCTTCCTCGCTAAATTCCGAAATCCGAAAAAATTGTACACTCACCGCGCGTGAGCAAAGCGGGGGATTTCCCGCATTTTCCTCATTAGACCTGTTATGTACAGTCAGCCCCAAAAGTCGCTGAACACATTCAAACTTCCAAAACATCTGAACACAAAAAATGTCATAAGTCAGTGACGCAACAAGAGAACAAAATAAACTCAACATACAAAATAATAAAACGGTGAGCACTAGTATTCCAGAAGTAGCTGAACACTAGTATTCCAAAAGTAGCTGAACGTCATTAACATCATAAGTAGATTAACAAATCATATTTTCAATGTTGTTGCCTGTTAATCTAATTTTGGTGTTCTTGATGTAATACGAATTTTGGTCTTTTGACATATAGGTTTAATTTGAGAAAAGTTTTAAAGCTAATATTAGGTCTTTACCTATGAAATTGCCGTTTTGTATGAAAAAAATTAAACGAATTTTTTTTCATGTATTTTTTTTTTGTATTAATCAAAGTAATCACCCATGCAATCAATGCATCTTTGCCAACGCAGCGGCAGTTTCTTAAAGAAATCAGCTGGACGGGGGGCACAAATTCTAGGGGTAAGTTTTCATTTAGGGCATTATTTAGGTGCTGAACCAGGATCCAACCAACTTGCTGAGCGCTTACGGTTATCAAACAGAATCCATTTTTCATCGCAAGTAACAATGCGGTTCAAAATTCCTTCATTTCTGTGTCTGTTGAGCAATGCAAGGCATGTCTCGACGCGTACTTCGTGCTGGCGATCATTGAGTTTGTGTGAAACCCATTTGTCAAGCTTTTTTACCTTGCCAATTTACATATTATTGCTTATAAATTAATACTTCACATAACTGTTGATGGTCGAAGTAAAGGGAATTATGTTAAAATGATCATGACTTGACGGAAAGACTTGGTTCCAAGTAGTTCTTATGAATACTATGATGCGTAATCTATACTAACATCATAGAGGAAAGGCTGGATTGTTTATTGGTCTGTTTGCATAGAATAAACTCCGAAACTACGGAACTGATTTTGAAATTCCTTCACTTCTAAGTACCTATCCACTGAAGGCGCCCTGGGGATATCCTTACTAGGGAGTACCCGGGGCGCCCAGCAATGGACGTTAACCCCGACTTCAATAATTTTAGCTAAAGAACCGACTTCAAATTGTCCGAATGGGACCAAATGAGAAACAGTAGCTTTCAATAAAAAAACCACAATCGAATTGAGAACCTCTACCGTTTTTTGAAAAATTAAAAAAGTCTCATGGATAAGTCGAAGTTCGTTTCTTTAGATATCCTTTGAGCAGTCACTGACCGATAGGTTGAAGATAATATTTGTTTACATTCGATAACATAAGGAATACTATATCTTAGTATATTTATTTATCTTACTTGCAATTTTTATAGTACACTAGTGGTCGCCCGTGACTTCGTCCTCGTGGTAATTTGGATTTTTTCCCGTTCCCGTCGCGCCGCGTCATATTTTGAACAAATCACACAATATCTTTATAAATTGTAGCCTATGTGTTATTCTAATGTACAAGCTATATTATTGTACAGTTTCATTAAAATCCATTCAGTAGTTCGTGAAAGAGTAACAAACATCTATCCATCCATACATACGTACATACTTACATACTCACTTTCGCGTTTATAATATTATAGTATAGTATAGTATAGTATAGTATAGTATAGTATTACAGTATAGTATATTATATTTAATATCTAGTAGGTACAGTCGGCCCCAAAAGTCGCTGAACACATTCAAACTTCCAAAACATCTGAACACAAAAAATGTCATAAGTCAGTGACGCAACAAGAGAACAAAATAAACTCAACATACAAAAGTCCATAAAACGGTGAGCACTAGTATTCCAAAAGTAGCTGAACGTCATTAACATCATAAGTAGATTAAGAAATCATATTTTCAATGTTGTTGCCTGTTAATCTAATTTTGGTGTTTTTGATATTACACGAATTTTGGTCTTTTGACATGTAGGATAATTTGAAAAAAGTTTTAAAGCTAATATTAGGTCTTTACCTATGAAATTGCCGTTTTGTATGAAAAATATTAAACGATTTTTTTTTATGTATTTTTTATTTGTATTAATTAAAGTAATCACCCATGCAATCAATGCATCTTTGCCAACGCAGCGGTAGTTTATTGATGCCCTTCTTAAAGAAATCAGCTGGACGGGAGGCAACGAATTCTTCAAAGGCATTTTGTACTGCCTCTCGGGTATTGAATTTCTTTCCCGCCAAGAAGTTATCCAAATTTTTTTGACCAATGCTGGTTGGAGATGTGCCAGCTTCTCCATCATTGTGTTCAGTTCTTGACAGTACACATCTGCAGTAATACTCACCCCGTTTGGTAAGATGCTGTGATGAATCACACCGGCGCTAGACCACCAAACAGTGACATCACTTTTCTAGGGGTCAGTTTTCGTTTAGCTAGGGCATTGTTTAGGTACTGAACCAGGATCCAACCAACTTGCAGAGCGCTTGCGGTTAACAAACAGAATCCATTTTTCATCGCAAGTACCTATGTATGTACCTACTTATTAAAAAAAATAAAAATACGTCAAAGATTAACACAAAAACCGACTTAAAATTTCCGGATTGGACCAAATATTTTTTTGAAATGGGACCAAATTCAAATCCTAATTGATTCACCCAGTTGAAATAGAAATAGAAATATAATTTATTGTACACCAATATACAAATTAAATAAATACAAACTAAATTTACATTCAGTAGTAGAAATGGCGGCCTTTTCACCAAGAGTGATCTCTTACAGGCAACCTTTGGATGGAAATAACAGATCGAAATGAAATGAAAAGTGGATAGCTATTGGCGAAAGAAAATAATATACAAATGAGGTAACAAAAAACATAACAGTCGAATTGAGAACCTCCATTTTTGAAGTCGGTTACAATGCGTATTTCTATTTTCCTGCTGTTATCTTTCTCTGTAGGTACACAAAGGTACATAATATTATAAGTACTTTGCACTGAGGAGGAAAATAACAACGTAATACTGGGTGCGTCTCATAACGTATAAACTCATTTGGTCTAATTTCATTTTATTATCGTTCATAAGGTCGTATACGGCGACAGCGTATACGACGACCGCGTTGGTCTATGTTCATAACATACGAGTATAATCAACGTGAGATATACTTACCAACTGTTGATATCATTTCTTTACAAATAACATTTATTTATTCTTAAACTTAATTAGTATAACGTTGTTTGATAAACCTAACGTTTATGTAATCGAAAATCATTTGGTCTAACGTTTAATATATATATATAAATAAACGTCATTATGGTTAACACCCCGACTCAGTGTACCCGAGTTTTTAAACCGCCCAGAAATAGGAGCCCTGGCTCCGTCGATCTATCTTTTGCTTTGTGTTTTTAAGTAGGCGTTTTCATCATATTAAACCGAATAAGTTTTATATCTTTTGAGTGGTATGTCAAACGATTTTATATATAACTAGCTGACCCGGCAAACGTTGTTTTGCTTTAGGGGTGGACTACCCTTAACATTTAGGGGGATGAAAAATAGATGTTGTCCGATTCTCAGACCTACCCAATATGCAAACAAAATTTCATGAGAATCGGTCAAGCCGTTTCGGAGGAGTATGGCAACGAAAACTGTGACACGAGAATTTTATATATTAGATGTATGTTATGTCAAACGATGTTATATTTGATGTATGTATGTTATGCTTATAAAAATTAGTTATTTTAAAATTATATCAATCGTTGGTTATATAATCGTTAACTAATCGCTATATTAAATAAAATTATGGGTTCCGTTGTTATATGTTGTTAATATTAGAGATTTTGTTGTTATATCATCTATTACTTACCACTGAGCTCTTTCCCAACGCAGTTGGAGTCTGCTTTCCAGTCTAACTGCGATTCGGCTGAACTTCGATGTTTTCCGTGGAGCGACTGCCATCTGACCTCCACAACCCATGGTTAGAGCGGTCGGATTTTTGATTTAGGGCTCCAACTACCCGTAACGACTGCCATAGATGATTGTATGACAACCGAGACCGACAGCTTAACGTGCTCTCCGAGGCCCCGAGGGGTCTCATGTCTTAAGAAATGGTCACCCATCACAAGACCGGCCTGACTAGATGTTGCTTAACCTTTGCATACATTGCCGGTTACCTCTAGACCAGGAACCCCACGAGTGTATTGTGTGGCCGATATAAATATACTAATTAAGAACCCTCCGTTTTGATTGAAAAAGAGTAGTCGTGAGATTTGTTGCCAGACTCTTACTCACAGGCTCTACCTGTTGCTTTGCGAATCTCGTTACTGGTAGGTACTAATTCTACATGTACATGTAGAAACTCAAAATAAATTGCATGTGTCCTTTTTTTAATATTAGAAAGTGGAAGGATTTGACTGTTTGTTTGAATCGAAAAGGCTCCGTAGCTACTAAACCGATTTTGAAAATTCTTTCACTGATCTGTATGTACCTACTATGTACTATCTACATATGCTACATTATCCCATTATCCATGTAAGTTTTTATGGTGACAGCACATCTATTTAAACCTAATATACAGCTTTATTTAAACTAACGAAAGTTCTTTTGAGAATTAAACTAAACCCATGCTACTCGTACCAAGAACCTTCAGCATGATAATAAATATGAAATGAAATGAAATGAAATATAGTATAGGTCACTAAATGGCTCTTACAAACGTCAGAAATGTCATTGCTTCTATATTTACATGTACTGCCAGATTCGCAAAGCAATAAGTAGAACCGAGAGAAAGAACTTGGCAATAAAACTCTCGGTCACTCTTTTCAAATAATTGACTCATTTACACATTTTCTTAAGACTAAATGTGGACGAATGTACATTGGTCTCGTGTCAAAATCAAAAAGAGTGTATAATACAACAAAAAAATTATTATAGTCGCCTAAGTACAAAATATGCTACAATTACGGCATTTTAGGAGGCGCCTGCACCATACTCAAGCCAGACACTTTTATCATTAAGGTAATCAACTGTCTTATAATATGCTTTTTGACATAAAGTGGTCTTTATAAAGTTTTTAAATTTATTGTCGGGCATACAAAGGACCGATTCAGGCAATTTATTATAAAAGCGTATACCTTCCCCCTTGAAAGAATGACTAACCTTGCTAAGCCGATAACACGGAGGGAGTAGTTTATTTTTATTACGTAGAGTTCTGTCTGTATCGGGAACAGTATTATATATTGGGAAGCTACAGTTAAAATATTAATATCTTTAAATAGCTCCCTAAGAGAATCTCTTTTACCTAAACAATAAATGGCACGGACTGCCCTCTTTTGTAATATAAAAATTGTTTCTATATCTGCTGCATTTCCCCAAAGTAGTATTCCATAGGACATCAAGCTATGGAAGTAACCAAAGTAAACTGGCCTAGCAGTAGCTACATCTGTCAACTGTCTAATCCGTCTCACAGCATATGCAGCAGAGCTAAGCTAAAATGGTGATATGGTCACCCCATTGTAATTTAGAATCTATTGTTATTCCTAAAAAGGTAGTGATATTTACAAATTCTAACCTTTGGCTACCCAGCACGACATGGACGTTTGCTTGTCTGACATTGGGCATTGTAAATTTAACGCATTTAGTCTTTTCTGCATTCAACAATAGGTTGTTTGTAGAAAACCAATTTGAAATATCATTTAAAATATTATTAACATTATTCGCATCTGTACTATGCCGATTTACTTTGAATATAAGTGATGTATCATCCGCGAACATTACTATGCCAGCTTGTGCCTCGATCATGCAAGGCAAGTCATTAACTTATGTTAATGACTTGCCTTGCATGATCGAGGCTTGGCATGCTTTATACCAAGAAGAGAAAAGGCCCTAGAATTGATCCCTGAGGTACGCCTATTTTGACGTTAGTTCCGTTTGACTTAACGTTGTTCACATGAACAGTCTGCAGCCTATCTGTCAGGTAAGATCCTAATAGTGTACTGTACTTTAGCAAAAGTGTCTGATGGTCAACACAATCAAATGCTTTAGACAGATCGCAGAATACCCCAATGGCATCCTGCGATCCCTCCCATGCGTCGTAAATCAAGCTAACAAGGGTTACTCCCGCATCGGTGGTAGATTTTCCGCGAGTAAAGCCAAATTGTTGGCTGTGGAAAAGGTTGTTGGTCGTGAAGTGGACTTGCATTTGATTTAGCATCACTCTCTCAAACACCTTACTCAGAGCTGGCAAAATAGAAATGGGGCGGTAGTTACCAAGTTCTGACTTAGATCCCTTCTTAAATAATGGTATTAGTCTACTATTTTTCATTAGGTTAGGGAATATACCTTCATCTACACATTCATTAAAAATTAGTGCCAAGTCAGGTGCAATGATATCAATTACATTACTTATTAAGCTAACTGATATGCCCCAGTGATCTTCAGACTTTTAGATTTTGAGATTTTTAAATGCTTTCAAGATGTCACTGGGGTCTATATGTTTGAAGTTAAATTTAGATGAAGAACCAATATTACTTTCGAGAAGGGCCACAGCACTGTGGGCATATGAATTAACAAAAGAAGTTACTTTAAATTGAATGTTGGTAAAATAATCTTCAAATGCATTTACAATACCTTTCGGAGAGGTTATATTCTTGGTTTCTAATTTAATTTTAGTAACAGTATCCCTCACTTTACATTTACCTGACTCTTTGTTTATAACTTTCCATGTTTCTTTTATTTTGTTAGGAGCCTCAATTATTTTCCTTTTGATGTGAATGGATTTAGCCTGTCTACATACTTTTTTGAATACTTTGGAGTAATTCCTAACATATTCAATGAAACTTTTATCAAATCTGTATCGTTTTTCTGCATATAGATCAAACAGCGTTCGTCTACTTTTATAAATGCCTACTGTTGCCCATTCACAAAAATTTCGTTTTAACACTACGATTTTGGCATTTTTGTTTGAATGTGTCTGAAAAAGCTTCAGATAATGTACCAAATAAACTATTATAATGGACCTCAGGATTATTACCTATATAAAATAGAATTAAGCTTTTTCTCGAACAAGTTTTTGAATTCTTTAATTCTGTTAGAGGTTATGGGCCTACACATAATTTTCTCGTTATACTGACTATTATTACTCTTGAGAAAGGATACTATTTGACCACAGTGATCTGATGGCAATTTACTAATTACAGACTTGCTTAAGCACTCACAATCCGTAAAAAAATTATCCAGGCAATTGGCTGCTGTTTCTGTGACTCTAGTCGGCTCACAGAAAATATTTTCCATATTGTAACTACCAAATAAATTTAAAAATTGAGTACTTTTCTTACACTGTTTTAGGATGTTTACATTGAAGTCTCCGCACACAATTAACTTCTTCCTATTATTTGACGCAACCCCTAGAACCTGGTCCACGACCTTGGTAAATACACTACAATCACTGTTAGGTGGACTGTATACGCAAACTACTATATATTGGTCAAGCTCGGCACAGGCCACCTCAGCACATCGCTCAACAGAAAGTCTAACTATGTCAGACCGCTCTTTGCTGCGGAGACCATTTTTAATTAAGACCATGGAGCCACCTTTAATCGCAGACTTCCTGTTAAAGCAACTTGCAATATTGTAGTTGTTTATATTGAACATCATCTCACTCTCCTTGAGCCAATGTTCAGTCAAACACAAAATATCTACATTTAATTCCTCTAGGAATAACTCCACTACTAATTCCTTGCCAGAAAGACCTTCTATATTTTGATGAGCCTTCTTTAGCTCTAGTATTCCTGTTGTCTGGATATTCAGTTTAAATCATTTGTTATACATTAGTATGTATAACAAATGATTGAAATGATGAAATGATGAGATTTGTTAGGTTCTTGTAGTTATAATATAGTATATTATAACTACAAGAACCTAACAAATCTGTAGGTATATACTTATATACTTTGTTTACAATGTAAACTCGTCCAAAAATTAATATTATTTGCTAGCAATGTAGCAATTTTATTTTTGTCTGACTTCATAAGATAAATACTATCTTTGGTCTTAAAACAATAATTACTAATAAAATTATTAGTGTCAAAAAAATAAAAGTGTCACTATGACGACATGTCAAAGTATGAATAAAATTATTCAGAAGATGTATTTTTTTATTATAGGATGAGGACTGGCAACACGCATATGGGAATGCACATAATATTATTGGAGTTTACTCCTTAAGAATCGATTTTCATATATAAGGCGCCCGGTATGAGAAAAATCCGAGGGGTAAAACCTACTAACAAGTAACGAAAATCGTGTCACGTTTTTGGTGCGCACCTCTAGTGCGCAACTTTCTAATTTGTTATGGTTAGATACTCGTACTTAAGGAGTAAACTCCAGTCGTGCGTCGGAGCTGACACACACACTTTTTTTAAATACTTTTAGTCTACTTAAGCATTGTATACATTAATTCTTTCTTACCTATTTTGTTACTTTCACCTACCAGTAATACAATAGTGGTACTACTATTATACTTGGATGACACAATTTTGTCTATGATCTGAGTGTAAGTTGCATTGGGCAGGGAATAATTAACACAGTTTTCAATGTATTTATTAAACATATAGCCCATATTACAACCCACCCCATCAGAAAAAAAAGTGTGTGTGTCAGCTCCGACGCACGACTGGAGTTTACTCCTTAAGTACGAGGTAGTAGTACTTTCTAATTTGGTATGGTTAGATAACCATACCAAATTAGAAAGTTGCGCACTAAAGTGCGCACCAAAAACGTGACACGATTTTCGTTACTTGTTAGTAGGTTTTACCCCTCGGATTTTTCTCATACCGGGCGCCTTATATATGAAAATCGATTCTTAAGGAGTAAACTCCAATAATAATAATAATAATAATAAGGGAGGAATTAATCTCACTGCGTATCGTGTACGAATGCTGTCTCTGTTTCAGGAGCTCGAACCAACTGTTAACGTATCAACGCAACGTCTGTCGGATCAAGTGCGGGTTATACAACGTGGTCATATGTTGGATGATGCCGTGCTTGAGAGGCTTCGCTCAGATTTACAGGGTAATCCTGGTATCACAATACCTACATCATCAGGTACACATGTTCCTACTGTTTCCACACAACGTCCCACTGATGATGATTTATTGGATACCGGGGTTACAGATGTAAGTACTCATTGCAATGTACAATTAGGGAGCGCTTTGGAATGTGCACTGAGGGAATATCGAAACGTAACACCTACCAAAAGACCTCGTCTACCGCGTTTGCCTACGCATAAGAAAAATATAGCCCTAATGTGTGCTCTGGATTCACTACTGTCAGACTATTTTAACAGTAGTGAAAATCTCGGTGATACACATTCGATTCTGTACTGTGGGGCTGTTGCGGCATGTCGAGTAGCAAATATTAAGCTTTTATCAAATGATAAAGCTACTCGACCGAAATTTGTTACACCAGCCTGGCAGTGTAGGATTGAACGTCGTATTGCCGAGACCAGGGCACTCATTGGGAAACTTATTTGCTTCAGGTCGGGCAATACTCGCCCTAGAGTGATGCGCTTTGTGAACCGGGCATTCTTGGGGACTAATATTAAATCCCAAGAATTTGCTTTTCGGGTCACAGAGCGCATTGACTACCTGAAGCAAAAAGTCTATGCGTGGGCAAATCGTATAAAAAGATATAAAAAAAGAGTGGACCGGTATTCCCAAAACTGCATGTTCCAAAAAGATGAGAGATGGGTCTACAGAGATTGGGAGCGATCTGATTCAAGTGTGATTGACGAGCGCCGGCCAGATGATGATGCCACCATTGCATTCTGGAGTGGCATCTGGTCGGCTCCTGTCAGCCACACAGAGGATGGTTGGATGCGGGATGTTAATCGTCTGTGTGAACCGATACAAACTATGGAACCATTAAAATTCATAGATAGTGATGTCACCAACGCAGTCCGTCTGTTACCGAACTGGAAATCAGCAGGACCAGACGGACTGCACAATTTTTGGATAAAATGGTTCCGTAGTTCACACGGACGGTTGGCAGCTCAATTCCAATCATGTTTGGAATCAGGATCGCTTCCCGATTTTCTAACTACTGGTATGACCCATCTCTTATACAAATCTGGTAGTGCCATAGAGCCTAAAAATTATAGACCAATTACATGCCTACCAACGGTCTATAAGCTTCTCACATCTATTTTGAGACAAAAAATAACGCGCCACATAACTGACAACAACATCATGTCAATCTCTCAAAATGGATGTAGAAGTGGGGCTCGTGGCACTAAAGAGCTCCTAATTATGGATATGGTTATTAGCCAACAGGTACGCCGTAATCGCAAGGATCTGGCGACATGCTGGATAGATTACAAGAAGGCCTATGACTCTGTGCCTCATTCATGGCTTAGGAGGGTGCTGGAGTTGTATAAGATTGATGCAACTCTATGTACCTTCTTAGGGACATGCATGGGGCAATGGAAGACCGTCTTGTGCTATTCAGGATGCCGACAGACTTGTGGTAATGATGGACCGATAAAGATCGAGCGTGGTATATTTCAGGGCGATAGTCTGAGTCCTTTATGGTTTTGTCTGGCCCTGAATCCTCTCAGCGCTTTGCTGGAGAATTCAGGTCTAGGGTACCGGTTGCGGAAAGATGGCCAGGTTTTGTCTCACCTTCTTTACATGGATGATTTAAAATTACTTGCCCCAAACAGTCACCAACTGATGGAATTACTAAAGGTAACGGAAACCTTTAGTAATTCTATCAGAATGGAATTTGGCGTAGACAAATGTGCAAGCATGCATGTGAAGAAGGGTGGGATAGTGGATTCCGAAAGAATACAACTTTCGGATTCCACTCAACTTCGGTCCCTTTCGGCAACCGATACTTATAAATATCTGGGTATGTCACAAGCGTTAGGCATATCAGAGACTGACATGAAACAATTATTGAGGGAACGCTTCTTTGGCCGCCTGAAAAAAGTTCTTAAGAGTCTTTTATCGGGCGGTAACAAGGTGCGAGCCTACAATAGTTGGGTCATGCCAGTTTTAGTGTACTCGTTTGGCATACTCAGATGGACTCAGACAGAACTTGACGCCTTGGATAGAAAAGTCCGTACGCTACTCACTACATACCGAATGCATCATCCGCGTTCATCTGTAATGAGATTGTACATACCACGGAAGTGTGGGGGCCGAGGCTTTCTTAATGCTAAGACCCTTCACAACCGTGAGGTGTGCAATCTTAGGGAATACTTCCTGCGGGTGGACGAGGATTTGCATCGTGATGTTGCTGCAGTAGACAACGGATTTACCCCGCTCGGTTTGGCTAAAGAGAACTGGCGCAATCCTATAATACTAAGTACCAATGACCGCATGGATGTATGGAAGGGTAAAGAGTTACATGGACGTTTCTATCAGGCCCTACATGGACCTGATATTGATTTAAAATCATCAGTATCCTGGCTACGATTCGGTAATCTATTTGGAGAAACCGAAGGGTTTGTCTTTGCAATTATGGACGAAGTTGTCATGACTAAAAATTACCGGAGGTATATTCTGAAGGATGGTACGGTTGACATATGTCGGGCGTGCCACCGTCCTGGAGAGTCCCTTAGGCATATTATCTCTGGTTGTTCTAGTTTGGCTAACGGCGAGTATTTGCATAGGCATAACCAAGTAGCTAGGATTGTCCATCAACAACTTGCTCTGAAATACAAACTCGTGGATTCAGAAGTACCGTATTACAAGTATGTGCCCGACCCAGTTCTCGAAAATGATCATATCACATTGTACTGGGACCGATCTATTATCACTGACAGGACTATTGTTGCAAATAGGCCTGACATAGTGATTGTAGATCGGTTAGAGCGCCGTGCAATAATAGTTGATATTACTATTCCGCATGACGGCAATCTCGTGAAAGCCGAAAAAGACAAACAAGTAAAGTACTTGGATTTGGCCCACGAGATTGTCGACATGTGGCCTGTAAGCTCAGCTGTTATTGTACCGATAGTCGTTTCCGTGCATGGACTGATCGCCAAGAGCCTCGACCAACACCTACAGAGGCTCTCGTTAGACGGTTGGATTAAGGGCCTGATGCAGAAGGCAGTGTTGCTCGATACGGCACGCATCGTGAGGAAATTCCTCTCTCTGGAGCCCTAACCACCGGTAGCTTGGTCCTTGTACCCGATGCCGGTGGGTCACTATTTTTTATATTTTTAAATATATTTGTATTTTTTATAGATTTATTTAAAAATGTATTAAATATGTAATTAAGTTAAATAAAGGAAATAATAATAATAATAATTGCCGTAATCGCAAGGATCTGGCGACATGCTGGATAGATTACAAGAAGGCCTATGACTCTGTGCCTCATTCATGGCTTAGGAGGGTGCTGGAGTTGTATAAGATTGATGCAACTCTATGTACCTTCTTAGGGACATGCATGGGGCAATGGAAGACCGTCTTGTGCTATTCAGGATGCCGACAGACTTGTGGTAATGATGGACCGATAAAGATCGAGCGTGGTATATTTCAGGGCGATAGTCTGAGTCCTTTATGGTTTTGTCTGGCCCTGAATCCTCTCAGCGCTTTGCTGGAGAATTCAGGTCTAGGGTACCGGTTGCGGAAAGATGGCCAGGTTTTGTCTCACCTTCTTTACATGGATGATTTAAAATTACTTGCCCCAAACAGTCACCAACTGATGGAATTACTAAAGGTAACGGAAACCTTTAGTAATTCTATCAGAATGGAATTTGGCGTAGACAAATGTGCAAGCATGCATGTGAAGAAGGGTGGGATAGTGGATTCCGAAAGAATACAACTTTCGGATTCCACTCAACTTCGGTCCCTTTCGGCAACCGATACTTATAAATATCTGGGTATGTCACAAGCGTTAGGCATATCAGAGACTGACATGAAACAATTATTGAGGGAACGCTTCTTTGGCCGCCTGAAAAAAGTTCTTAAGAGTCTTTTATCGGGCGGTAACAAGGTGCGAGCCTACAATAGTTGGGTCATGCCAGTTTTAGTGTACTCGTTTGGCATACTCAGATGGACTCAGACAGAACTTGACGCCTTGGATAGAAAAGTCCGTACGCTACTCACTACATACCGAATGCATCATCCGCGTTCATCTGTAATGAGATTGTACATACCACGGAAGTGTGGGGGCCGAGGCTTTCTTAATGCTAAGACCCTTCACAACCGTGAGGTGTGCAATCTTAGGGAATACTTCCTGCGGGTGGACGAGGATTTGCATCGTGATGTTGCTGCAGTAGACAACGGATTTACCCCGCTCGGTTTGGCTAAAGAGAACTGGCGCAATCCTATAATACTAAGTACCAATGACCGCATGGATGTATGGAAGGGTAAAGAGTTACATGGACGTTTCTATCAGGCCCTACATGGACCTGATATTGATTTAAAATCATCAGTATCCTGGCTACGATTCGGTAATCTATTTGGAGAAACCGAAGGGTTTGTCTTTGCAATTATGGACGAAGTTGTCATGACTAAAAATTACCGGAGGTATATTCTGAAGGATGGTACGGTTGACATATGTCGGGCGTGCCACCGTCCTGGAGAGTCCCTTAGGCATATTATCTCTGGTTGTTCTAGTTTGGCTAACGGCGAGTATTTGCATAGGCATAACCAAGTAGCTAGGATTGTCCATCAACAACTTGCTCTGAAATACAAACTCGTGGATTCAGAAGTACCGTATTACAAGTATGTGCCCGACCCAGTTCTCGAAAATGATCATATCACATTGTACTGGGACCGATCTATTATCACTGACAGGACTATTGTTGCAAATAGGCCTGACATAGTGATTGTAGATCGGTTAGAGCGCCGTGCAATAATAGTTGATATTACTATTCCGCATGACGGCAATCTCGTGAAAGCCGAAAAAGACAAACAAGTAAAGTACTTGGATTTGGCCCACGAGATTGTCGACATGTGGCCTGTAAGCTCAGCTGTTATTGTACCGATAGTCGTTTCCGTGCATGGACTGATCGCCAAGAGCCTCGACCAACACCTACAGAGGCTCTCGTTAGACGGTTGGATTAAGGGCCTGATGCAGAAGGCAGTGTTGCTCGATACGGCACGCATCGTGAGGAAATTCCTCTCTCTGGAGCCCTAACCACCGGTAGCTTGGTCCTTGTACCCGATGCCGGTGGGTCACTATTTTTTATATTTTTAAATATATTTGTATTTTTTATAGATTTATTTAAAAATGTATTAAATATGTAATTAAGTTAAATAAAGGAAATAATAATATTTAAAAATGTATAAGATAAGAATGTAAAGAAATAAACGAAATAATAATAATAAGAGTTCATCGTCAAGTGATGAGTATTTTTCCCCGCCGACGTCGCCAACACCTGTACGCCGGCGAGGGAGAGGCCGGCCGCCGAGCAGTTTGGGGCCCCGAAGCCTACCAGCTTCGAGTAGGGTCCCCACTACCGGTGGTATTGTGCACCGCATGCGATGGACTTCATCCATCAATGAAAACGTCATGCGGGCATATTATGAGGCTACAGAAGGGGAAACCAACCTGACTGCGTACCGTTCAAGGATGCTTCCTTTGTTTCAGGCTCTTGAACCAACAATGACCGTTGCCGTCCAGCGACTATCGGATCAAGTGCGGGCTATCCAACGATGCAAGTTGTTGGATCAACCTGTGCTTGATCGACTACGCCTGGAAGTGTTATCTACTCGACCAGCTCCAGCGTCAACGAGAGCACCGTCACCTGCTACACACACGGTTGCAACTAGTGCCACTTTAGTTGATACCGTGCTCGACGTGGGAGATGATACGAGTGATATATCTGTCCAGGTAAGCGAGCAATTAAGGAGTACTTTAGAGGATGTGATCTCTCAATATAGGTTTGCACCTAATTCTAGACCACGGCTACCACGCTTACCCATGCATAGACGAAATCTGGCGTTGATGGGAGCCCTGAATGCGTTGCTAGCTCCGTACTTACGGACTAGCAATGATTTGCTCGATACCCACTCGATTCTTTACTGTGGAGCTATTACCGCTTGTCGTGTTGCACGCGTTAAATTCCCTGAATTTAACCGTGCACCACGATCGGGTGGTGTGCCCGTATGGCAGGCAAGAATCGAGCGTCGTATCGGCACATTTAGGACTCTCATTGCGAAGCTTATCTGTTTTAGCCGGGGAAATAGTCGTCCCCGGGTCATGCGTTTCGTGAGTCAGGCATTCGCTGGGACCGGTATTCGTCCCCAGCAATACTTAACCAATGTCACGGAACGTATTGACTTTCTGAAACAGAAAGTGTATGCATGGGCAAGCCGTATCCGTCGTCATAGAGAGGGTGTAAATAGATACTGGCAGAATCGCATCTTCCAAAGTGACCAAAGGAAGGTGTACCGAGAGTGGGAGGGAACTGGACAACGTTTGAGCGACGGACAACTGCCAGATGCTCACACCATGAATCAATTTTGGCGTGACATATGGTCGGTGCCCGTCGAACATTCGGAGGGCGACTGGATCCGTGTCGTCGAGCGTGAATGCAGTATCATCGAACCCATGGAGTCTATTACCATAGACTCCGAAGATGTTAGTTGTGCAATTCGTAAGGCCCCGAACTGGAAAAGTCCTGGGCCGGATGGATTGCACAACTTTTGGATAAAGTGGGTTCAGAGCTCGCATGAACGCTTGGCAACACAGTATCAAGAAGCCCTCGAGTCTGGTTCCTTACCCGCTTTTATGACCACTGGCATCACCTTCCTGCTCCATAAATCAGGTAGTACCACGGAACCGAAAAACTATAGACCTATCACTTGCTTACCTACCATCTACAAGCTCCTTACATCCATTCTGAGAAGTAAATTAAATTCACACATAATGTCTAACAATATTTTAGATAACGCTCAGAATGGATGTAGGGCTGGGTCACGTGGTACTAAGGAGCTACTCCTTATTGACATGGCCATTAGCCAACAGGTCAAGCGGAGTAGGGGCGCCCTCTCTACTGCCTGGATTGACTACAAGAAGGCCTATGATTCGGTGCCTCATTCATGGCTGAGGAGGATTTTAGAGTTGTATAAAATTAATCCGACTCTTAAATCCTTCTTAGTCTCGTGTATGGGGCAGTGGACCACAGTCCTTCGTCAACCAGGTAGTGGTGGGTACGCCTCTGATTCGCATGACTTGATAAGGATTGAGCGTGGTATATTCCAGGGCGACAGTTTGAGTCCATTGTGGTTTTGTTTAGCACTGAATCCACTTAGCACATTGCTGAAGGATTCAGGGCTAGGCTATCGGTTTCGTAGAGGGGGTGAGGTTATTTCTCACCTGATGTATATGGATGACCTCAAACTAATCACACCGAAGCACCAAGATTTAGTGACATTATTAAAAACTACGGAAGTTTTTAGTAATGCCATTAAGATGGAGTTCGGTGTTGATAAGTGTGCGGTTATGCATGTACAGCGGGGGAAGGTTGTAAATTCACCGAATCTACAACTTTCTGAGATAATAACTCTCAGATCTCTCACCGATACCGAAACATACAAATACCTAGGTATGTCAGAGTCATTGGGTATAGCGGTAGAGGATATTAAGAAATCGGTGAAAGAACGTTTTTTTGGCCGCCTGACAAAAGTTCTTAACAGTTCTTTGTCCGGTGGTAACAAAATGCGGGCTTTCAACGGTTGGGTGATACCTTTATTGTTGTACTCCTTTGGCATACTTAGGTGGACTCAAACGGAACTAGACGCCCTGGATAGGCGAGTCCGTCAACAACTGACATTGCATCGAATGTTACACCCACGATCGTCTGTCATGAGACTGTCCATTCCACGGAAGTGGGGGGGTCGAGGCTTTTTGAATGCCAAGAACCTCCACAACCGTGAAGTGTGCAGTCTCAGGGATTACTTCCTACAGAATGGATGTGACATTCATTGCGATGTTGTGAAAGTTGACAAGGGCCTTACACCTCTTTCCTTGGCTAACGAGAACTGGCGTAAACCAAAGGTGTTAAGTACTGAAGACCGTAAGGACGTATGGAAGAGCAAGGAGCTACACGGGCGGTTCTACCGAGTCTTAACAGGACTCGATGTAGACCTACTCGCATCGGTGAACTGGCTGCGTTTTGGGGACCTCTTTGGGGAAACTGAAGGTTTTGCCTGTGCAATTGCAGATGAGGTTATCAAGACGAACAACTATCGGAAATACATCATGAAGGACGGTACGGTCGACATTTGTCGAGCATGCCACCGTCCTGGTGAATCACTTCGCCATATTATTTCCGGTTGTTCGTATCTTGCTAACACCGAGTACTTGCATAGGCACAATCAAGTAGCCAGGATCATCCACCAGCAACTTGCTCTTCAATATGACCTTATTGAGTCTGAAGTACCGTACTATAAGTACACACCAGTGCCAGTTCTTGAGAATGGTCGTGCATTGCTCTACTGGGACCGATCAATCATCACGGACAGGACTATTGTTGCCAATAGGCCCGATATCGTGTTGGTTGATCGGACCCAGCGTCGGGCAGTGCTCGTCGATGTCGCCGTCCCGCATGACGAGAATCTTGTTAAGGCAGAGAAGGACAAACTTAGTAAGTACCTTGATCTGTCCTTCGAGATAACCGCCATGTGGAACGTAGACTCGACGATCATTGTCCCGATGGTCGTTTCGGCAAACGGACTAATAGCTAAGAGTTTCGATCAACACCTCAAGAGACTCTCGTTAGATTGTTGGATCAAGAGTCAGATTCAGAAGGCTGTTATCCTCGACACGTGCCGTATTGTTAGGAGGTTTCTCAGTCTGTAGCCTCCACCGCCGGTAGTTTGGGTCCTACTCCGCTACTGGTGGGACACTATTTTTTATATTTTTAAATGTATTTGTGTTTTTTATAAATCTATTTAAAAATGTATAAAATAAGAATGTTATTGAATAAACGAAATAATAATAAAATAATAATCAATCTGTGCTTGATCGGCTGCGGCTGCTGGATGTATTATCTACTCGTCCAACTCCTGTGTCAACGATGGCACCGTCGCCTGTAGCACAAACGGTTTCGATTAGTGCGACTTCAGTCGAGATTGCACTTGACACAGAAGATGATACAAGTGATATATCTATTCAGGTAAGTGAGCAATTAAGGAGTACTTTGGAGGATGTGATCTTACAGTATAGGTTTACACCTCAATCTAGACCACGTTTACCACGCTTGCCCACTCAGAGCTATTGCCGCTTGTCGTGTTGCACGCGTTAAATTCCCCGAAGTTAACCGTGCACCACGACCGGATGGTGTTCCTGCATGGCAGGCGAGAATCGAGCGACGTATCGGCACATTTAGGGCTCTCATTGCAAAGCTAATCTGCTTCAGTCGGGGAAATAATCGTCCCCGGGTCATGCGTTTTGTGGCTCAGGCATTTGCTGGGACTGGTATTAGTTCCCAGCAATACTTAACCAACGTCACGGAACGTATTGACTTTCTGAAGCAGAAAGTATATGCATGGGCAAGTCGTATTCGTCGTTATAGAGAGCGTGTGGATAGATACTGGCAGAATCGTATCTTCCAAAGCGATCAAAGGAAGGTGTACCGAGTGTGGGAGGGAACTAGGCAACGTTTGAGCGACGGGCAACTGCCAGATACTCACGCCATGAATCAATTTTGGCGTGACATATGGTCGGTGCCCGTCGAACATTCGGAGGGTAACTGGATCAGTGTTGTTGAGCGAGAATGCGATAACATCGAGCCCATGGAGTCTATTACAATAGACTCCGAAGACGTCAGTTGTGCAATGCGTACGGGTCCGAACTGGAAAAGTCCTGGGCCGGACGGATTGCACAACTTTTGGATAAAGTGGGTTCGTAGTTCGCATGAACGCTTGGCAACACAGTATCAAGAAGCCCTCGAGTTTGGTTCCTTACCCGCTTTCATGACCACTGGCATCACCTTCCTGCTCCATAAATCAGGTAGTACCACGGAACCTAAGAACTACAGACCTATCACTTGCTTACCTACCATCTACAAGCTCCTTACATCTATTCTGAGAACTAAAATGAACTCACATATAATGTCAAATAACATCTTAAATAGTGCTCAGAATGGATGTAGGGCTGGGTCACGTGGTACTAAGGAGCTACTCCTTATTGACATGGCCATTAGCCAACAGGTTAAGCGGAGTAAGGGCGCCCTCTCTACTGCCTGGATTGACTACAAGAAGGCCTATGATTCGGTGCCTCATTCATGGCTGGGGAGGATTTTAGAGTTGTATAAAATTAATCCGACTCTTAAATCCTTCTTAGTCTCGTGTATGGGGCAGTGGACCACAGTCCTTCGTCAACCAGGTAGTGGTGAGTGCGCTTCTGGTCCGCGTGACTTGATTAGGATTGAGCGTGGTATATTCCAGGGCGACAGTTTGAGTCCATTGTGGTTCTGTTTAGCACTGAATCCACTTAGCACATTGCTGAAGGATTCAGGGCTAGGCTATCGGTTTCGTAGAGGGGGTGAGGTTATTTCTCACCTGATGTATATGGATGACCTCAAACTATTTACACTGAAACACCAAGATTTGGTGGCATTATTAAAAACTACGGAAGGTTTTAGTAGTGCCATTAAGATGGAGTTCGGTGTTGATAAGTGTGCGGTCATGCATGTACAGCGGTGGAAGGTTGTTAATTCACTGAATTTACAACTTTCTGAGATAATAACTCTCAGATCTCTCACCGAGACCGAAACATACAAATACCTAGGTATGTCAGAGTCATTGGGTATAGCGGTAGAGGATATTAAGAAATCGATGAAAGACCGTTTTTTTGGCCGCCTGACAAAAGTTCTTAATAGTTTTTTGTCTGGGGGTAACAAAATGCGGGCTTTCAACGGTTGGGTAATGCCTTTATTGTTGTACTCCTTTGGCATACTTAGGTGGACTCAAACGGAACTAGACGCCCTGGATAGGCGAGTCCGTCAACAACTGACATTGCATCGAATATTGGATAGAAACAGGCGTTACTTGGCGAAAATCCATGACAAAACAATGGTAAGTAAAAATTTTTTTAAGAAAAAACTTTTTAGCATAGAGAACAGCTGTTCTCTCTGAGACAGTCTTGATAATGCCTCGTTTAGAGGCGAAACAATTGTCGACGTTTTGTTGTCCTTTTGATTCTGCGAAAAATTAATGCTATTAATTAATGCTAAAAAGTTTTTTCTTAAAAAAATTTTTACTTACCATTGTATTGCATCGAATGTTACACCCACGATCTTCTGTCATGAGACTGTACATTCCACGGAAGTTGGGGGGTCGAGGATTTTTAAATGCCAAGAACCTCCATAACCGTGAAGTGTGCAGTCTGAGGAATTACTTCCTACAGAATGGGTGTGGCATTCATTGCGATGTTGTGATGGTTGACAAGGGCCTGACACCTCTCTCCTTGGCTAACGAGAACTGGCGTAAACCAAAGGTGCTAGGTACTGAAGACCGTAGGGACGTATGGAAGAGTAAGGAGCTACACGGGCGGTTCTACCGGGTCTTAACAGGACCCGACGTAGACCTGCTCGCTTCGGTGAACTGGCTGCGTTTCGGTGACCTCTTTGGGGAAACTGAAGGTTTTGCCTGTGCAATTGCAGATGAGGTTATCAAGACGAACAACTATAGGAAATATATCATTAAGGACGGTACGGTCGACATTTGTCGAGCATGCCACCGTCCTGGTGAATCACTTCGCCACATTATTTCCGGTTGTTCGTATTTTGCTAACACCGAGTACTTGCATAGGCACAATCAAGTGGCCAGGATCATCCACCAGCAACTTGCTCTTCAATACGGCCTTATTGAGTCCGAGGTACCGTACTATAAGTACACACCAGAGCCAGTTCTCGAGAATGGTCGTGCATTGCTCTACTGGGACCGATCAATCATCACGGACAGGACTATTGTTGCCAATAGGCCTGATATCGTGTTGGTTGATCGGGCTCAGCGCCGGGCGGTGCTCGTCGATATCGCCGTCCCGCATGACGAGAATCTCGTTAAGGCAGAGAAGGACAAACTTTCTAAATACCTTGATCTGTCCTTCGAGATAACCGCCATGTGGGACGTAGACTCGACGATCATTGTCCCGATAGTCGTCGAATCAACATCTCAAGAGACTCTCGCTAGACTGTTGGATCAAGGGTCAGATACAGAAGGCTGTCGTCCTCGACACGGCACGCATCGTTAGGAGGTTTCTCAGTCTGTGACCTCTACCGCTGGTAGTTTGGGCCCTACTCCGCTACTGGTGGGTCACTATTTTTTATATTTTTAAATGTATTTGTTTTTTTTTATAAATGTATTTAAAAATGTATAAAATAAGAATGTAAAGGAATAAACGAAATAATAATAAATAAATAAAAACACCGCTGACAGGCTGACGTCTTTCATATCGTTTTATATTGTAATTTTTTTTTTTTTGGTGCAATTTATTACAATAGATCAGTTTTCAGAATCATTTTACACCATTATAAATAGCTAATATATATCACACTTCAAAATTATAAGGAATAACAAGAAAAACAGAATAAATTACGAACACAACAATGATGACAATTTGAACAATTTGACAACTCCGACAATAAGAAATATGAACAAAATTTTTACATGAATTACAATTTAAGATCAAAAAGACGAAAAGCGGAAACAACCAACGCACAACTAAGATCTGCGCCCGTCTCAACCCCGTCGGCTGCCTCCTCCAGTACCTCTAATAGTGACGAGTACGTCACTCCGAGATGTAGCAGTGCGTCGAGTGATGAGATTGGGCCCTCGACGCCGTCGCCACCAACACCTGCGCGACGGAGATGTCGACCACCACCGGCCAGCTTGGAGACCCAAGTGGGGCATGCCCCACTCTCAGTGGCTCCCGCTATCAGTGATGTAGTGCGTCGCATGAAGTGGACACCAATAATAAATGAACATGTCATGCGTGCGTACTATGAGGCCACAGACGGGGAAACTAACCTGACAGCGTATCGTTCTAGGATGCTTCCTCTGTTTCAGGTTCTTCAACCGACAGTTACCGTTTCCGTTCAACGACTTTCGGATCAGGTGCGGGCTATCCAACGATGCAAATTGTTGGATCAATCTGTGCTTGATCGGCTGCGCCTGGATGTATTATCTACTCGTCCAACTCCTGTGTCAACGATGGCACCGTCGCCTGTAGCACAAACGGTTTCGATTAGTGCGACTTCAGTCGAGATTGCACTTGACACAGAAGATGATACAAGTGATATATCTATTCAGGTAAGTGAGCAATTAAGGAGTACTTTGGAGGATGTGATCTTACAGTATAGGTTTACACCTCAATCTAGACCACGTTTACCACGCTTGCCCACTCATAGGCGAAATCTGGCGTTGATGGGAGCCCTAAATGCATTGCTAGCACCGTACCTACAGACTAGCAATGATTTGCTAGATACTCACTCGATCCTCTACTGTGGAGCTATTGCCGCTTGTCGTGTTGCACGCGTTAAATTCCCCGAAGTTAACCGTGCACCACGACCGGATGGTGTTCCTGCATGGCAGGCGAGAATCGAGCGACGTATCGGCACATTTAGGGCTCTCATTGCAAAGCTAATCTGCTTCAGCCGGGGAAATAATCGTCCCCGGGTCATGCGTTTTGTGGCTCAGGCATTTGCTGGGACTGGTATTAGTTCCCAGCAATACTTAACCAACGTCACGGAACGTATTGACTTTCTGAAGCAGAAAGTATATGCATGGGCAAGTCGTATTCGTCGTTATAGAGAGCGTGTGGATAGATACTGGCAGAATCGTATCTTCCAAAGCGATCAAAGGAAGGTGTACCGAGTGTGGGAGGGAACTAGGCAACGTTTGAGCGACGGGCAACTGCCAGATACTCACGCCATGAATCAATTTTGGCGTGACATATGGTCGGTGCCCGTCGAACATTCGGAGGGTAACTGGATCAGTGTTGTTGAGCGAGAATGCGATAACATCGAGCCCATGGAGTCTATTACAATAGACTCCGAAGACGTCAGTTGTGCAATGCGTACGGCACCGAACTGGAAAATTCCTGGGCCGGACGGATTGCACAACTTTTGGATAAAGTGGGTTCGTAGTTCGCATGAACGCTTGGCAACACAGTATCAAGAAGCCCTCGAGTTTGGTTCCTTACCCGCTTTCATGACCACTGGCATCACCTTCCTGCTCCATAAATCAGGTAGTACCACGGAACCTAAGAACTACAGACCTATCACTTGCTTACCTACCATCTACAAGCTCCTTACATCTATTCTGAGAACTAAAATAAACTCACATATAATGTCAAATAACATCTTAAATAGTGCTCAGAATGGATGTAGGGCTGGGTCACGTGGTACTAAGGAGCTACTCCTTATTGACATGGCCATTAGCCAACAGGTTAAGCGGAGTAGGGGCGCCCTCTCTACTGCCTGGATTGACTACAAGAAGGCCTATGATTCGGTGCCTCATTCATGGCTGGGGAGGATTTTAGAGTTGTATAAAATTAATCCGACTCTTAAATCCTTCTTAGTCTCGTGTATGGAGCAGTGGACCACAGTCCTTCGTCAACCAGGTAGTGGTGAGTGCGCTTCTGGTCCGCGTGACTTGATTAGGATTGAGCGTGGTATATTCCAGGGCGACAGTTTGAGTCCATTGTGGTTCTGTTTAGCACTGAATCCACTTAGCACATTGCTGAAGGATTCAGGGCTAGGCTATCGGTTTCGTAGAGGGGGTGAGGTTATTTCTCACCTGATGTATATGGATGACCTCAAACTATTTACACTGAAACACCAAGATTTGGTGGCATTATTAAAAACTACGGAAGGTTTTAGTAGTGCCATTAAGATGGAGTTCGGTGTTGATAAGTGTGCGGTCATGCATGTACAGCGGGGGGAGGTTGTAAATTCACCGAATTTACAACTTTCTGAGATAATAACTCTCAGATCTCTCACAGAGACCGAAACATACAAATACCTAGGTATGTCAGAGTCATTGGGTATAGCGGTAGAGGATATTAAGAAATCGATGAAAGACCGTTTTTTTGGCCGCCTGACAAAAGTTCTTAATAGTTTTTTGTCTGGGGGTAACAAAATGCGGGCTTTCAACGGTTGGGTAATGCCTTTATTGTTGTACTCCTTTGGCATACTTAGGTGGACTCAAACGGAACTAGACGCCCTGGATAGGCGAGTCCGTCAACAACTGACATTGCATCGAATGTTACACCCACGATCTTCTGTCATGAGACTGTACATTCCACGGAAGTTGGGGGGTCGAGGATTTTTAAATGCCAAGAACCTCCATAACCGTGAAGTGTGCAGTCTGAGGAATTACTTCCTACAGAATGGGTGTGGCATTCATTGCGATGTTGTGATGGTTGACAAGGGCCTGACACCTCTCTCCTTGGCTAACGAGAACTGGCGTAAACCAAAGGTGCTAGGTACTGAAGATCGTAGGGACGTATGGAAGAGTAAGGAGCTACACGGGCGGTTCTACCGGGTCTTAACAGGACCCGACGTAGACCTGCTCGCTTCGGTGAACTGGCTGCGTTTCGGTGACCTCTTTGGGGAAACTGAAGGTTTTGCCTGTGCAATTGCAGATGAGGTTATCAAGACGAACAACTATAGGAAATATATCATTAAGGACGGTACGGTCGACATTTGTCGAGCGCCTTATATATGAAAATCGATTCTTAAGGAGTAAACTCCAAAAACCATAGTATTACTAGGAGGCTCAATGTTGGTGGTAGGATCAGAAATTGTTTCCAGAATACTGTCACAAGTAGAGAGAGCTGGTACGGAGTCATTGATAGGGTGTTGGTCGATGTGCTCAGAGTTATAATGCTGGGTTATAGAATCAAGTAATTGTTGGTTGTGTCTACTGTCGTCTATCAATTTGTCCAATGCCAACATGTTTTCAGTATTCTGTTTACTTTGTAGTTCATATTTAAAGAATAAACTATCATAATTCTCCTGTAATTGCTTGATGTGAGATTCTAACGTGACCCTCACAACATCTTGAGCCACCTGACTGTCAGCCAACTGCTTGCTGCATATAACCAACTGCCCAGTACAAACATCCAGGTCAGACTGTAGTTTTAAATTTAAATTACTATTATTAGGCAAACAAGATTTCATTTTTAAATTAATTTTCTTAATATTATATAGTATTACTATTATATCCAAACATTTTAGAGACTTAGTAGTTACTTATGGTCCCGCGCGAAGCCGGGGCGGGCTTGCTAGTGATTTATAACATGAAACGAATTGATTGATTAATTAAATTGATTGCATCATTTTTCATTGCTACTCTGCTTTTATTGATCGTAGTGTGATGTGATGTTAAACATATTATTATTTTAAAATGAACTAACATTCAACTACGTACATAATATTAGTATAGATTAGAATATTAGATAATAAAACACAACAAAAGATGAGTAGGTATATATCCTAACGACGCGGGATTCTCATCCCGACCAAACCCCCGAAGGGGCCACAGAGGTGGTCAAAGTCCGCCGGGCGCCACTGGGCGTCCAGCAATGGACGTGAGAGCGGCCGCATTAAAAAAAAATTCAGTACTCAATAAACACATAAAATAACAGCAGCTGCAGTGCTCGGTGTAACATAAAAATAATGATTTCAGGAAAAAGTCATTATCTAGGAAAATTTATGATAACTTTCCTATTTTGCAATTACACGGAGTCGGAACTGCGGGCGATAGCTAGTCGTGAATGAAATCTTATTCCTAGCTATATAAGCGACGTAGTGCGTAGACTCGCGGCACAAGTCTGTCTGTGTTCATAAGTGCGTGAATTCGCACAATGTTGTTCAGTTTGTTATTGTGTTTGGCGGTCGCGTGTGCAGGAGTTGATTCACAAAGTAATCATGATACTACAGGTAATATACCTACTACCTAGGTACTACACGATCTATTAATCATAATAATGGATGTTAAAGGCCCTCTTATCATCTCTATGGACTAAGTTATGCCATGCAACCTGCTGAAAGACAAACGAAGCTATGGGAACGATTATCTATGTGATTGGTCTATACGTATGGAACCCGCAAAGCGACTAGGGACTAGTGTTGTGGGCGTAATTAATGCCTCTGTTTACCCCTTAGGGGATAATGACGTGATTTGGTGGTAAGCTAAATATTTTTTTAAACTTTCACAATTTTGACTCATTATAACTGTGTTTGTTTAACTCTACCGCTAGTTCAACATAAAAGCAGTTTTTATGTTGAACTAGCGGACAGCGGCAAATTATATACCTACCTAAACCTTCGTCGAGAATTAGGTACTCTATTCCATTAGTGAAGCAACATGAAAATCGGTGCAGTACTTTATGAATTTATCGCGAACAGACAGACAGACAGACGCTTCGGAGGACTATGTTTTATAATAATGTAGTGATCTGTGATACCTACTACAACGTTTTTGAGTTATCTTTGATATTTAGACTTACCTAATTGTGATAGTTTCATAGGTACTTAGTATTAAACCATTGGTACCTCAATCCAACCGAAACTCCGAGCAATAGAGTCAAAGTCGCATCGGTTTTCGTCTCGCATAACTCTGTTTCAGAGATATTGAGTCTTTTAGCATTGATTTGAAAAAATTGAGCTTGATTTTGTGATCAGGACAAGCACCGGTAGTTCGCAGTGTGCCTGGCGCGTTTAGAGGATCGTGGATGGTGTCTCGGCGAGGCAGACATATCCAGGCGTACCGAGGAATCCGGTTCGCACAGCCACCCGTCGGAGAACTCCGTTTTCAGGTAATCTCTACTCCTCATACCTTGCATAAAATCACATGATTTTATACAACCCCGGGTTTTGCCAATAGTTCTGTTAATCCCACAACTGGCGGTGAGCTTATTGCAGAATGCAAATTGCAAATGAAAAATGAAATGATTCTACATGTACATTTACTGTCAGATTAGCAAAGCAACAGGTAGAGCATATGAGTAAGAATCTGAGAATCTGGCAAGAAATCTCACAGCCACTCTTTTTCAAATTGTCAATTGTCACTAACCATTTTGTCATCGGAACCTTCAACAGCCAGAACTGATGTTATATAGATACACTACCTGCTAAAGTCTGGAAATTCTAATGGTCCCTATCAACATCCCCATGGACCCAAGTCTTCCTCACCTTCACACGGTGCACCTGCTGATACACAGACGAGGCTCTGACAAGAATACTCAAAGTACTTTGCCAATAGACTTTCCTCCTATTATTATTATTTCCTTTATTTAACTTGATACATATTTAGTACATTTTTAAATAAATCTATAAAAAAAAAATACAAATATATTTAAAAATATAAAAAATAGCGCCCCACCGGTATCGAGTACAAGGACCAAGCTACCGGTGGTTAGGGCTCCAGAGACAAGAATTTCCTCACGATGCGTGCCGTGTCGAGTAACACTGTCTTCTGCATCAGCCCCTTGACCCAACTGTCTAACGAGAGCCTCTGTAGGTGTTGGTCGAGGCTCTTGGCGATCAGTCCATGCACGGAAACGACTATCGGTACAATAACAGCTGAGCTTACATGCCACATGTCGACAATCTCGTGGGCCAAATCCAAGTACTTTACTTGTTTGTCTTTTTCCGCTTTCACGAGATTGCAATCATGCGGAATAGTAATATCAACTATTATTGCACGGCGCTCTAACCGATCTACTATCACTATATCAGGCCTATTTGCAACAATAGTCCTGTCCGTGATAATAGATCGGTCCCAGTACAATGTGATATGATCATTTTCGAGAACTGGGTCAGGCACATACTTGTAATATGGCACTTCTGAATCCACGAGTTTGTACTTCAGAGCAAGCTGTTGATGGACGATCCTAGCTACTTGGTTATGTCTATGCAAATACTCTCCGTTGGCCAGACTGGAACAACCAGATATAATGTGTCTAAGGGATTCACCGGGACGGTGGCATGCCCGACATATGTCAACCGTACCATCCTTCAGAATATACCTCCGGTAGTTCTTCGTCATAACAACTTCGTCCATAATTGCAAAGACAAAACCTTCGGTTTCACCAAATAGGTCTCCGAATCGTAGCCAGGATATAGATGATTTAAAATCAATATCAGGTCCGTGTAGGGCCTGATAAAAGCGTCCATGTAGCTCTTTACTCTTCCATACATCCATGCGGTCATTAGTATTCAGTATCACAGGTTTGCGCCAGTTCTCTTTAGCCAAACCGAGCGGGGTCAGTCCATTGTCTACAGCAACAACATCACGATGCAAATCCTCGTCCACCTGCAGGAAGTATTCCCTGAGATTGCACACCTGACGGTTGTGAAGGGTCTTAGCATTAAGAAAGCCACGGCCCCCACACTTCCGCGGTATGTACAATCTCATTACAGATGAACGCGGATGATGCATTCGGTATGTAGTGAGTAGTGTACGGACTTTTCTATCCAGAGCGTCAAGTTCTGTCTGAGTCCATCTGAGTATGCCAAACGAGTACATCAAGACTGGCATGACCCAACCATTGTAGGCTCGCACCTTGTTACCGCCCGATAAAAGACTATTAAGTACTTTTCTCAGGCGGCCAAAGAAGCGTTCCCTCAATGATTGTTTCATAGCAGTCTCTAAAATGCCCAACGCTTGTGACATACCCAGGTATTTATAAGTATCGGTTGCGGAAAGAGACCTAAGTTGAGTCGAATCCGAAAGTTGTGTTCTTTCGGACTCCACTACCTCACCCTTCTTTACATGCATGATCGCACACTTGTCCACGCCAAACTCCATTCTGATAGAGCTACTAAAGGTTTCTGTTACCTTTAGTAGTGCCATCAGTTGGTGATTGTTTGGGGCAAGTAATTTCAAATCATCCATGTAGAGAAGGTGAGATAAAACCTGACCATCCTTCCGCAACCGATACCCTAGGCCTGAATTCTCCAGCAAAGTGCTAAGAGGGTTCAGGGCCAGACAAAACCATAATGGACTCAGACTATCGCCCTGGAATATACCACGTTCGATTTTTATCGGTCCACCATTACCACAAGTTCGTCGACACCCTGAATAGCACAAGACTGTCTTCCATTGCCCCATACATGCCCCTAAGAAGGTACATAGAGTTGCATCAATCTTATACAACTCCAGCACCCTCCGAAGCCATGTATGAGGCACAGAGTCATAAGCCTTCTTGTAATCTATCCAGCATGTCGCCAAATCCTTGTGGTTACGGCGTACCTGTTGGCTAATAATCATATCCATAATTAGGAGCTCTTTAGTGCCACGAGCCCTACTTCTACATCCATTTTGAGAGATTGACATGATGTTGTTATCATTTATGTGGGATGATATCTTTTGTCTCAAAATAGATGTTAGAAGCTTATAGATCGTTGGTAGACACGTAATTGGTCTATAATTTTTAGGCTCTATGGCACTACCAGATTTGTATAAGAGATGGGTCATACCAGTGGTAAGAAAATCGGGAAGCGATCCTGATTCCAAAGATGATTGGAATTGAAATGCCAACCGTCCATGCGAACTTCGGAACCATTTTATCCAAAAGTTATGCAGCCCGTCTGGTCCTGCCGATTTCCAGTTTGGTAACAGACGGACTGCATTGGTGATATCATTTTCTGTGATATTTATTGGTTCCATAGTTTTAATTGGTTCACATAGACGGTCAACATCGTGCATCCATCCATCCTCTATGTGATCGACAGGGACCGACCAAATGCCACTCCAAAATGCAACGGTACTATCATCATTTGGCCGATGCATGTCAATCACATTTAAATCAGATCGTTCCCAATCTCTGTATACCCATCTCTCATCTCTTTGGAACGTGCGGTTTTGGGAATACCGGTCTACTCTTTTCTTATATCTTTTAATACGATTTGCCCACGCATAAACTTTTTGCTTTAGGTAGTCGATACGCTCTGTGACCCGAGAAGCAAATTCTTGGGGTCTAATATTGGTCCCCAAGAACGCCCGGCTCACAAAGCGCATCACTCTAGGTCGACTATTGCCCGACCTAAAGCAAATGAGTTTCCCAATGAGTACCCTGGTCTCGGTAACACGACGCTCAATCCTACACTGCCAAGCTGGTGCAACATATTTCGGTCGAGTAGCTTTATCACTGTTTAAATACTTAATATTTGCTACTCGACATGCTGCCACAGCTCCACAGTACAGAATTGAATGTGTATCACCGAGATTTTCACTACCGTCAAAATAGGATGACAGTAATGAATCCAGAGCACACATTAGGGCTATATTTTTCTTATGCGTAGGCAAACGCGGTAGACAAGGTCTTTCGGTAGGTGTTACGTTTCGATATTCCCTCAGTGCACATTCCAAAGCGCTCCCTAATTGTACATTGCAATGAGTACTTACATCTGTAACCCTGGTATCCAATAGATCATCATCAGTGGGACATTGTGGAGTATTAGTTGGTACAGGTGTACTTGATGATGTAGATAATGTGATACCAGGATTATCCTGTAAATCTGAGCGAAGCCTCTCAAGCACGGCGTTATCCAACATATGGCTACGCTGTATAACCCGTACTTGATCCGATAGACGTTGTGCTGATACGCTGACAGTTGGTTCAAGTTCCTGAAACAGAGAAAGCATCCGTACACGATACGCTGTGAGGTTAATTCCTCCCTCTGTAGCCGCATAGTATGCCCGCATGACATTTTCGTTTATGGAAGAAGTCCATCGCATGCGGTGCACATTACCACCGGTAGCGGGGTCCCTAATCGAAGCCGGGGGGCGTCGAGGTCCCAAGCCAGTCGGTGGCCGGCCTCTCCCCTGCCGACGTACAGGTGGAGGCGACGTCGGTGGAGAGAAATACTCGTCGCTGCTAGAGCTCGACGCCTCACTAGTAGCCAAAGTTTCCGGCAAGTGGGAGGCGGAGCTATGCGGCGGGTCCGGGGTTGGTATTAGTGCACTTTGTGTCTGTCTGGCTTTTGCTCTTGTCAGCATTATCCTTAATTATCATCCATCGATTTCTTGAGATTGTTTATATTTGTTTACCATTTTCTTAAAGTGACATATGCCAAACATCTTTGCAATTTTTGGTAGGTAATATTTCTTTATCTTGATTATAATTATAGTTTGTATACGTGATTTATAAATTTATTGCGAATCTTGCTATGTAATATGTAATTATTGTAAAAATTTTGATTGTACAAGTAAATAAAAATATTAAAATAATTTTAAGATGAAAAATGATGTTAGATGATTTCAAGGGTTGCCAGGTTATTATTATTATTTCCTTTATTTAACTTAATTACATATTTAATACATTTTTAAATAAATCTATAAAAAATACAAATATATTTAAAAATATAAAAAATAGTGACCCACCGGCATCGGGTACAAGGACCAAGCTACCGGTGGTTAGGGCTCCAGAGATAGGAATTTCCTCACGATGCGTGCCGTATCGAGCAACACTGCCTTCTGCATCAGGCCCTTAATCCAACCGTCTAACGAGAGCCTCTGTAGGTGTTGGTCGAGGCTCTTGGCGATCAGTCCATGCACGGAAACGACTATCGGTACAATAACAGCTGAGCTTACAGGCCACATGTCGACAATCTCGTGGGCCAAATCCAAGTACTTTACTTGTTTGTCTTTTTCGGCTTTCACGAGATTGCCGTCATGCGGAATAGTAATATCAACTATTATTGCACGGCGCTCTAACCGATCTACAATCACTATGTCAGGCCTATTTGCAACAATAGTTCTGTCAGTGATAATAGATCGGTCCCAGTACAATGTGATATGATCATTTTCGAGAACTGGGTCGGGCACATACTTGTAATACGGTACTTCTGAATCCACGAGTTTGTATTTCAGAGCAAGTTGTTGATGGACAATCCTAGCTACTTGGTTATGCCTATGCAAATACTCGCCGTTAGCCAAACTAGAACAACCAGAGATAATATGCCTAAGGGACTCTCCAGGACGGTGGCACGCCCGACATATGTCAACCGTACCATCCTTCAGAATATACCTCCGGTAATTTTTAGTCATGACAACTTCGTCCATAATTGCAAAGACAAACCCTTCGGTTTCTCCAAATAGATTACCGAATCGTAGCCAGGATACTGATGATTTTAAATCAATATCAGGTCCATGTAGGGCCTGATAGAAACGTCCATGTAACTCTTTACCCTTCCATACATCCATGCGGTCATTGGTACTTAGTATTATAGGATTGCGCCAGTTCTCTTTAGCCAAACCGAGCGGGGTAAATCCGTTGTCTACTGCAGCAACATCACGATGCAAATCCTCGTCCACCCGCAGGAAGTATTCCCTAAGATTGCACACCTCACGGTTGTGAAGGGTCTTAGCATTAAGAAAGCCTCGGCCCCCACACTTCCGTGGTATGTACAATCTCATTACAGATGAACGCGGATGATGCATTCGGTATGTAGTGAGTAGCGTACGGACTTTTCTATCCAAGGCGTCAAGTTCTGTCTGAGTCCATCTGAGTATGCCAAACGAGTACACTAAAACTGGCATGACCCAACTATTGTAGGCTCGCACCTTGTTACCGCCCGATAAAAGACTCTTAAGAACTTTTTTCAGGCGGCCAAAGAAGCGTTCCCTCAATAATTGTTTCATGTCAGTCTCTGATATGCCTAACGCTTGTGACATACCCAGATATTTATAAGTATCGGTTGCCGAAAGGGACCGAAGTTGAGTGGAATCCGAAAGTTGTATTCTTTCGGAATCCACTATCCCACCCTTCTTCACATGCATGCTTGCACATTTGTCTACGCCAAATTCCATTCTGATAGAATTACTAAAGGTTTCCGTTACCTTTAGTAATTCCATCAGTTGGTGACTGTTTGGGGCAAGTAATTTTAAATCATCCATGTAAAGAAGGTGAGACAAAACCTGGCCATCTTTCCGCAACCGGTACCCTAGACCTGAATTCTCCAGCAAAGCGCTGAGAGGATTCAGGGCCAGACAAAACCATAATGGACTCAGACTATCGCCCTGAAATATACCACGCTCGATCTTTATCGGTCCATCATTACCACAAGTCTGTCGGCATCCTGAATAGCACAAGACGGTCTTCCATTGCCCCATGCATGTCCCTAAGAAGGTACATAGAGTTGCATCAATCTTATACAACTCCAGCACCCTCCTAAGCCATGAATGAGGCACAGAGTCATAGGCCTTCTTGTAATCTATCCAGCATGTCGCCAGATCCTTGCGATTACGGCGTACCTGTTGGCTAATAACCATATCCATAATTAGGAGCTCTTTAGTGCCACGAGCCCCACTTCTACATCCATTTTGAGAGATTGACATGATGTTGTTGTCAGTTATGTGGCGCGTTATTTTTTGTCTCAAAATAGATGTGAGAAGCTTATAGACCGTTGGTAGGCATGTAATTGGTCTATAATTTTTAGGCTCTATGGCACTACCAGATTTGTATAAGAGATGGGTCATACCAGTAGTTAGAAAATCGGGAAGCGATCCTGATTCCAAACATGATTGGAATTGAGCTGCCAACCGTCCGTGTGAACTACGGAACCATTTTATCCAAAAATTGTGCAGTCCGTCTGGTCCTGCTGATTTCCAGTTCGGTAACAGACGGACTGCGTTGGTGACATCACTATCTATGAATTTTAATGGTTCCATAGTTTGTATCGGTTCACACAGACGATTAACATCCCGCATCCAACCATCCTCTGTGTGGCTGACAGGAGCCGACCAGATGCCACTCCAGAATGCAATGGTGGCATCATCATCTGGCCGGCGCTCGTCAATCACACTTGAATCAGATCGCTCCCAATCTCTGTAGACCCATCTCTCATCTTTTTGGAACATGCAGTTTTGGGAATACCGGTCCACTCTTTTTTTATATCTTTTTATACGATTTGCCCACGCATAGACTTTTTGCTTCAGGTAGTCAATGCGCTCTGTGACCCGAAAAGCAAATTCTTGGGATTTAATATTAGTCCCCAAGAATGCTCGGTTCACAAAGCGCATCACTCTAGGGCGAGTATTGCCCGACCTGAAGCAAATAAGTTTCCCAATGAGTGCCCTGGTCTCGGCAATACGACGTTCAATCCTACACTGCCAGGCTGGTG
Source organism: Nudaria mundana (assembly GCA_963556515.1). Taxonomy (NCBI): domain Eukaryota; kingdom Metazoa; phylum Arthropoda; class Insecta; order Lepidoptera; family Erebidae; genus Nudaria; species Nudaria mundana. The sequence goes on along the minus strand of OY748311.1, from coordinate 453,366 downwards.
TAACAAATTTCGGTCGAGTAGCTTTATCATTTGATAAAAGCTTAATATTTGCTACTCGACATGCCGCAACAGCCCCACAGTACAGAATCGAATGTGTATCACCGAGATTTTCACTACTGTTAAAATAGTCTGACAGTAGTGAATCCAGAGCACACATTAGGGCTATATTTTTCTTATGCGTAGGCAAACGCGGTAGACGAGGTCTTTTGGTAGGTGTTACGTTTCGATATTCCCTCAGTGCACATTCCAAAGCGCTCCCTAATTGTACATTGCAATGAGTACTTACATCTGTAACCCCGGTATCCAATAAATCATCATCAGTGGGACGTTGTGTGGAAACAGTAGGAACATGTGTACCTGATGATGTAGGTATTGTGATACCAGGATTACCCTGTAAATCTGAGCGAAGCCTCTCAAGCACGGCATCATCCAACATATGACCAAGTTGTATAACCCGCACTTGATCCGACAGACGTTGCGTTGATACGTTAACAGTTGGTTCGAGCTCCTGAAACAGAGACAGCATTCGTACACGATACGCAGTGAGATTAATTCCTCCCTCTGTAGCCGCATAATATGCCCGCATGACGTTCTCGTTCATGGAAGAAGTCCATCGCATGCGGTGCACATTACCACCGGCAGCGGGGTCCCTAATCGAAGCCGGAGGGCGTCGGGGTCCCAAGCAGGTCGGTGGCCGGCCTCTCCCCTGCCGACGTACAGGTGGAGGCGACGTCGGTGGAGAGAAATACTCGTCGCTGCTAGAGCTCGACGCCTCACCAGTAGCCAAAGTTTCCAGCAAATGGGAGGCGGAGCTATGCGACGAGTCCGGGGTTGGTAATTGTGCAGTTTGTCTCTCTCTGGCTCTAGCTCTTGTGAGCATATTTATCCTTTACCATCATCCATCCATTTCTTGATATTGTTTGTATTTGATTAATATTTTCTTAGAGTGACATATGCCAAACATCTGCAATTTGGTAATTTTTCTTTATCTTGATAATATATAGTTTGTATATGTAATTTATAAATTTATTGCAAATCTTGCTATGCAATATATAATTATAGTATAAATTTAGACTGTAAAATTAAATAAAAATATTAAAATAATTTTAAGATGAAAAATGACGTTCGATGATATTAAGGGTTATTATTATTATTATTATTATTATTTTTTTTTTTTATATTTAGGTCGACAAATTGACGCCACCCGCCTGATGGTAAGCTGAGGCGACGTCTGGCAATTGAGGGCGACTCTCACACAGGAATACTATAGAGAGTGGCCCTCAACTTGACGACCCAGTAATGTGCCTCTTCACGCTTCGCCTAAAGAGCCCAGGGTTATATGTTGGAGGAAACACGTGCGCAGGCAGGGCGTTCCAAGCCACCATCGTTCGGCAGAGAAACGATCGTTTAAAACGCTTGGTTCTCGCGAAGACGGTTTCCACGGTATGAGGGTGACATCTCTGGCCGGCACGCATTGTTCGGGATCCGAAGGGAGAGGGTGGGATCAGGTTGAAGAGCTCTTCAGAACACTCACCGTGGTAAATACGGTAGAACGCGGCCAAGGAAGCAATTGTTCGGCGCTGGGCTAGCGGCTCAAGGCTTCCCGTTACCTCCGGACAGTCTATAATGCGAACAGCGCGTCGCTGCATAGCGTCGAGTGCGTCCAGCAAATACTTCGCGGAGCCGTCCCAGAGGTGAGAGCAGTATTCAACGCAGGGTCTAATCTGCGTTTTGTACAGCAGACACCTCTGGTGCGGTGTAAAGAATCGCTTTACCTTGTTCAGTATTCCTAGTTTCCGCGAAGCTAGCCCAATACATCTCTCAATGTATTTTGTGTTATTGAGCTCTCGACGAACGTCTATGCCAAGGATGTCTAGATTGTCCTTCATTGGTAATATTGCATTCTGAAGAGTGGGTAGGGGAAGGAAAGGGGATTTTTTCGCTGTAAATGCACACGCCTGTGTTTTGTGGGCATTGAACTCGACCAAGTTCTCGGCACCCCATTGGGAGATACTGTCGAGGTTTCGGTCGAGATCACCCACGAGATGTCGTCTCTCCTCCTCTATCACAGATCGCCCCACCGTCGGACGAACCGAGTAACTCCCGTGCATTGTACTGTCATCTGCATAGCAATGAATGTTCCCGAGGGAAAGCATATCATTGATATGCAGAAGAAAGAGAGTTGGTGACAGTACGGACCCCTGCGGTACCCCGGCATTCACTTGCAAGAAGCGAGAAGCCTGGCCATCGCAGAGGACCTGCACTCGGCGCTCGTTTAAAAAACTGGCAATCCAGCTGCACAGTTGAGGAGGTAGACCATATGCCGGAAGCTTGGAAAGGAGCGAAGCATGCCAGACCCTATCGAAAGCTTTGGCGATGTCCAGGCTAATAGCCAAGGACTCGCCGAACTTTTCCATAGCCTCACCCCATACATGCGTGACGAATGCCAGTTGATCGTTTTGGCCTGAAGCCATATTGCCGATCATTGATTAGCGAGTGATCCTCCAGGTATCGCATGAGCTGCTTATTAATAAGAAGCTCGAGCACCTTGCAAATGACTGAGGTGACAGCTATGGTATTATAATGGCACCAAAAGTTACTGACTGTGTAATTACGTCCTCTGTGTTCTTCAGGGATGAAGGTGTGCCTTGTGTCGTATCTTCATCTTATCTAATACCAAACTATAAACTTCCAGCCACCAGTAGCGATAGAGAAGTACAGCACAGAAGTAGACGCCACCCAGGACGGGCCGGCGTGTCCGCAGCCAGTCTTCGACAACTACCCTGTAGACGAAGACTGCCTGAGACTCAATGTCTATACTACTGATAAGTATGTAACTGAAGCTCGTGCATTCAATTAAAAAAACAGTTTATAAAATCCAGTCCAAAGAGTTTTTTAAGCCAGTTAAAACAACAAAATATGTGTTTTGTGTAATATGAGTTTCTATAAGCTTGGTCAGCCAATCAAATAAACCTTGAATAATCGCAATCAAAATATTTATTCATTTGGGACGCAATGGCATGTCTTTGCATTTCCTGCCAAATTCGCACAGCAACCTGCCTGTAGAGCCTGCCAGTAAGAATCTGGCAAGAAATCTCACGGTCACTTTTTTCAATCGTCAGATTATAAAATAATTAAGGAACAAATACAACGTACCTACATAACAATGTCACCGTAAAAGATAGAAATCTCAACCATCAAATATGATCTAAATTACTTTAACAATAAGTTCATTAAACTCAATTCCATGTTTCGGTATCATCTAAATAATCCCTCGAGGTGCTTGTTGTAGCCAGAAGAAGTTTCCAGTGGTGGTGTACATCCACCCTGGCGGTTTCTACTCGGTGTCAGGGCGGAGTGACGTCTCCGGGCCACAACACCTCCTCGACCGGGATATTGTCCTGGTCACTATTAATTACAGGATAGGGTCTCTTGGTAAGTCTTTATGAAGTAGAACTTCTTTACGCATTCTAGACTTGTGGAGAACTGGTGAATGCCTTACAAAAAGTGTGATCGGGCAAGGCGTACGAAAGTCTCTCTCTCTCTCTCAAGAAAAAAAGTATTTTATAAGTTAGTGAAGATAGAAAGAGAGAGAGAGTTACGTTTTGTAAATTACTATAGGGACAAGACCGTCTGTCAAGAGGTGTTGTCCTTTTTTCCGTTTTTAATGCAAGATGGAGAGCTTAAAGTGGAGGAGAGGGAGAGAAATAAAGTGGAAGAAGCGAAAGAAGTATGCCAGGATCGTGTGTAACATATAACCATAACTGTATGTGTTATTATCTTAGAGTGATAAGATAAGTATAGGTAGTATAGGCTTCTTTTTATCCCGGTAATTTGTTCCCGTTGGGAATTGGGAACGAGCAAACTATAAAATAAAGACCTGAAACTTTCAATATTACAGTTAGTTGGTTCAATACTTATAATAAAGAGTATTATCTAATCTTACTTGTCTTTATCCTAAACAATAACAACTTTTAATCGGATAGTGGAAGTGCTGCTGCACCAAGTTGTAACCGACTGAAACTAAATATAACGGTAGTCTAATGAAGGCATGACAAAAAAAACGAACGGAGATCTTGTTTCAATGTAATGTGGCAAACTTAGTCAACGTCTGCACTCCGGGATTTGGCATGACATGACGTATGTCATGAGTAGTGTCTTCTTGTTTCTTAGGGTTCCTAAGCACTGGTGACGAGTACGCCCCCGGGAACAACGGGTTCAAGGACCAAGTGACAGCCCTCAAGTGGGTCCACGAGAACATTGCAGCGTTCGGCGGTGACCCCGATCTGGTGACAATAGCTGGGTACAGCGCGGGCGCCTTCAGTGTTATGCTTCACACTGTCTCGCCGATGTCCAAAGGTATATACATCACATCCGTTTCTCCGAAGAGATAGGCCAATGAAATCCGCCAATAACTTCCACGATACGGTTTCACGTAATAAGAGTTGAGCATTTTACCGCTAACCTGCTTTTTTACGGAAGGCCATGGCGTCTGAGCGTTTGCTGCCTGTGCATATGCAGCAAATATAAACGTTCTGGGTTGAAAGTAAGGCTTGCCAAATCAGATACCGTGCGAAGTGTGGGATTATTACAACCATTGGGTTGTAATAATCCCACACAATCCCACACAATATTCAAGGAACTATTGAGTTCCTTGAATATTTTATTGTTCCATTTATTAGTTCTTGCGTTCATCCTAATGTGTCGCTGTGTGGTCCAGGTCTGTTCCACCGTGCGATCGCCATGAGCGGCTCCCCCATCTCCCAGATAGTGATCCCGCGCCACCAGCGCCACCTCGCCGAGCGGCAGGCGAGGGTATTAGGATGTCCCACGCACAGCTCCAAGGCTATAATCGACTGCCTTAAGACTAAGAGCTCCAAGGAGATTGGGGATTCCTTAGATCAAATGTTTGTAAGTACTAACAAAAGAATAAGTATCTACTATGCTCCAACCTATAAGAAGAAATGATGCCCTTCTATACTGCTCTCTAATGACTGGAATTTACGTAAAGTTCCCAATATAATGTAGTGTAGATTAACGGTCTTTCGACACAGCGTTTGTGGTAATACATAGGGATGTACAATAGGGTGTAATAATTAAGCAGATACGATATTTCACTGTTCTATTTTTAATGTTCCTGATTGATTCCCTGCTGTACCATATAGGCTCTCACAAATAGACGAGGCCGACCTAGCGACTGAAAATGATCACACATATATTTCTTCGCCATTCCGGTTTCACAGTTCTAGATCCTCCAAATATTTTACGATTAAGTACCTGAATGTTATTATGTTTGTGCAGGAGTTTGGCTATGACCCCGTCCTGCTGTGGATACCGATACAGGAGGAAGACTTCGGCCAGGAGCGCTTCCTAGTGCACCAGCCCAGCGAGTCGCTCTGTAACGGCGACCTGGCGCAGGTGCCTTACATCATCAGCCAGACACAGGACGAGTTCTTTTGGAAGGCTTTTGGTAAGCTACTGGTACTATGATGGAACATAATAAAGTTTATTATGTGTCTGCTATCTGCCTGTTGCATCATAGCAGCAGAACGGATTTGTTCGAAAGCCCAATGTAAGCGAAATGGTTCTTAGCTTTTAATTTTAAAGATTATCAGCTCACTTTTCACTCACATTTCAGGTATTTTTATATTATTCTATTCTTATTTTTTTATTCTGATTATATTCTTACAGATGTCCTACGAAATCAAACTCTGTTCACTCAAATGCGTGATGCCTGGAGCCGTATCGCTCCAATATCTTTCTACCTGACAGGCAGAACTGACCGACAGGCTGACAGACTCAAGCAGGCGTACCTTGGAGGCAGGGATATAGCGAATGACACTGTGACAGCTGATGGACTTGGGAAGCTGTACTCTGATGCTGTTATTGGTTTTGGAGTTCACAGGTATTTTATGAAATATTGACTAGCTTATGGCATTCAGGACGCCCACATTTCGTCAGTCACTGTTGGTATCACGTAATAAGAAGCGAGCATATTCCCCTTCGGACAAAAATATCGTTGAAACTTTGGGACTGTGTACTTTATGTTACTGTACTACACTTGGTGGAGTGCTCAGCGTGGGCGAGTCAGCGCCAGGACCTCGTAGTGGGTCTGAGCGTGGATACCCTCTCGCTGGAGACCATGCTTCAAGCCATGGTCTCCAGCGGGAGTAGGTGGGACACGGCCGTGTCCCTCTGCGAGCAAGTCGCATGACTTTGCGTAGGAGGCAGCCAAGAGGGAGAGGGAGCGTACCCTCCCCGCCGAGTTCTGTAGTCAGCGGCGAGGGCGCCGCAGACTCATCTACGCCTAAGACCATCGACCTCCATGATCGGGGCCTGAGGACCGCGGCATCGCCACCCACCGTCCTTACAGAAGCAGGCTAGAAGGATTGCGTGCTGCGGGGCCTTTGCCCCATAGCACGCCACCAGATTCACTCACTGACGCGGGATAAAACCCTACCCCAACGACGACGGTCGGATTCTCATCCCGACCAAACCCCCGCAGAGACCACAGAGGTGGTCAAAGTCCGCCGGGCGCCACTGGAAATACGTTCTGCTTGTAACCAGAGACGCCCGGCAACGGACGTTAGAGCGGCCGCGGCCTTGGACCGCGGAATAAAAAAAAAGAAAAACTGTACTACACTAGGTTGTTTGACAAAACCACAGAAGGCTGGAGCTAGTTTCTGGAGCAGGGCATCAGTATTGCCATTCAATGTGGCAATGCTGTCAGTATCCTGGAGATATATTTCCGAGGTCGTACGAGGTGCGTCCGACAATGGACTATAGTAAAACAGTATTCTGAGAACCTTTCCAAAATTCTCGATTTTTGTATGAATCTCTGTAAATAAAAATATTGTAAACAATGTCCAGGCTGGCGAAGCTGATGTCTCGTCACTCGTCGCAGCCGGTGTATCACTACGAGTTCGGGTACGTAGGGAACAGCAGTCACTACGTGGACCCCGCCACCAACGAACCCACAGGTAAGTCTATATCCCCAAGAGGGAAGGCAATCAAAAAAGACAAAGTTAAATCTACTTGGAAAATTATAAACGCGGAAAGAGGTCAACAAAAATTAAATGATAATCATTTTAAACTTAATATAAATGGTAAAATAACTACATCAGACTTCGAGGTCGCTAACGAATTTGAAATTTTTTTCTCCCGAATTCCTGTAGATTTGACAAAAACCCTAGGCTCTTCAACCCACATTGCAGAATCTTTGTTAAAAGCAAACGTTCCTTGTTGTAACGTTATATTTAAATTCAGTAAAGTTAACATAAACACTATCTTAAAAACTTTTAAATCTTTAAATATCAAGAAAACAGCTGACCTCTGGGGCATCTCTGTGTATTTAGTAAATTCTTTTATTGTAATGGTTGCTCCTGAACTAGTAATAATATTTAATAATTGTGTTGATAGTGGTGTGTTCCCTGATTTAATGAAATCTAGTAAATTAATTCCCCTGTTTAAATCGGGTAGTACTTCAGATCCGTCCAATTTCCGTCCCATTTCTGTACTACCTACATTTAGTAAATTTTTTGAAAAAATTATGCTTAATCAAATGCAAAATCACTTTAACGTTAATAAACTATTACATACAAAACAATTCGGTTTCACTCGTGGTCGGTCCACCACTGATGCCGGAATTAAATTATTAGAGTGTATATACAGGGCCTGGGATGAGTCATATGATGCTTATGGTGTATTCTGTGACTTATCTAAGGCCTTCGATTGCATTCAGCACCAGACTTTAATTAAGAAACTTGATCATTACGGAATCCGGGGGACGGCCTTGAATTTCGTCAATTCTTACTTAAGTTATAGGGTCCAGAAAGTAGTGATCAATGGTAAACAGTCACCTGGTTCTCCTGTAGCAATGGGGGTACCGCAGGGTTCAATTTTGGGACCTTTTCTTTTTCTAGTATATATTAATGATCTCCCTCACCTCATAAGAGACGACCACGAGGTAGTTTTGTTTGCTGATGACACTTCTTTAATATTTAAAGTTAAACGTGGACAGCGCGAACTTGACGATGTAAACATTGCCCTCTCTAGGATAGTCCACTGGTTTTGTGCTAATAATTTATTATTAAATGAAAATAAAACTAAATGTGTAAGATTCACCTTACCTAATGTAAGACTTGTTAAAACCAGTGTTAAGGTTAGGGATGATATAATAGAATTGGTCGATGACACTGTCTTTCTAGGCATAACGTTAGACTCCAAATTGCAATGGGGGCCTCATATCGGGAAAATTTCGGCCAGGCTTAGTTCAGCAGCCTATGCTGTCAAAAAGATCCGACAACTTACAGACATTAAAACGGCGCGTCTTGTCTACTTCAGCTACTTCCACAGTATCATGACATATGGCATACTACTGTGGGGTAACGCTGCCGATATTGAATGCATCTTTGTGTTGCAGAAGAGGGCTGTCCGGACTATCTATGGAATGGGGAGTCATTAAGAGATAAGTTTAAGCATATTAACATCCTTACAGTGTATTCACAGTATATTTATGAAATTTTATTGTATACCCACAAGAACAAAAGTAAATTTGTGAAAAATAGTGATAATCATAATCTAAACTTAAGAAATAAGGATAAACTGGCTGTTCCTAAATTTAGGCTTCATAAAGTGAGTAATTCTTTTGCGGGGAACTTTATTCGAATGTACAATACATTGCCAACCGAAATAGCAAATTTATCTGTCAATAAATTTAAAAAACTAATAAAAAGTAAATTGTGCCATAAAGCTTATTATAGTATTAATGATTTCTTAGATGACAAGGCGGCCTGGTTGTAACAACGTAATGCTCCTTTCTAAATAACTCTGTATTAGATTTAAGATGAAATATTTTGAGGGCTCTTCTCAGTCTCGTTGCATTTTGGAACCCTCGGTAGAGTCACACCAACTTCTGACGAATCTAAATAATTTTCTGAAAATTTCAAAGATAATAAACGTTATTTTATATTATATTTTATTTTACAATGGTACATATACACACCCATATTTCACCAGTTTTTAACAAAAAAAGGAGGAGGTTTTCAATTCGCCTGAGTTTGTATCTTTGTTACCTTAGAACTTTCGGCTGGGTGAACCGCTTTTGGTGATTTTTTTATTTGAAAGCTGGTGCTTTCTGGGTGGTCGCATTTCAATTTGATCCAGTTCGGACCTATTGAAGTTCCGAACTCCGTACCCAAAGGGTAAAACAGGAACCCTATTACTGATACTTCGCTGTCCGTCCATCCGTCCGTCTGTCTTGGGCTGTATCTCATGAACCTGATAGTTAGAAAGTTTTCAAAGAAGATGTATTTCTATTACCTCTATAACAACACATAATACAATAAATATTGTATGGGATACAACAAACGTGATTTCTTTTTGCCGTTTTGGTACGGAACCTTTTGTGCGCGAGTCCAACTCGCACTTGTTTTTTGAACTCGGTTAAAAGCAGTAAAACAATACAATTTTTTTTTCAACATGATTTAGTTCGTTCATGATCTGTACCTATACATGGTGATGTCCCCAGGCGCCGCTCACCACGACGATCTGATCTACTTGTTCAACGTGAGCGTCAGTTTCCCCTCCATCCCGGTATCTGACTCCACCGACTCCCTGATCGTGGACAGGATGACTGCTATTTGGTACAACTTTATGAGATACGGGTTTGTACAGTTTGTCTGTTAATATAATTGTATTTCGTCCAGCCGTTTTTTTTTTTTTTTTTTTTTTTATATTTGGTTCGCCAAATTGACGCCGCCCGCCTGGTGGTAAGTCGTGACGACGTCTAGCGATTGTGGGCCACTCTCACAGCACTCATTACTATTGAGAGTGGCCCTCAACTTGACGACCTACTGATGTGCCTCTTCACGCTCCGCTTAAAGAACCCAGGATTATATGTAGGAGGAAACACGTGCACAGGCAGGGCGTTCCAGGCCACTATCGTTCGGCAGAGAAACGAACGTTTAAAACGTTCGGTTCTCGCGAACATGCTATCCACTGTGTTGGGGGTGGCATCTCTGCCCGGCACGAGTCGTTCGGGATCGGAAGGAAGAGGGTGGGATCAGATTGAAGAGCTCTTCAGAACACTCGCCGTGGTAAATACGGTAGAATGCGGCCAAGGAAGCTATTGTTCGGCGCTGAACTAGCGGCTCAAGGCTTCCCGTTACCTCCGGACAATCTATAATACGGATAGCCCGTCGCTGCATAGCGTCGAGAGCGTCCAGCAGATACTTCGCGGAGCCGTCCCAGAGGTGAGAGCAGTATTCGACGCAGGGTCTAATCTGCGTCTTGTAAAGCAGACACCTCTGGTCCGGTGTAAAGAATCTCTTTACCTTATTCAGTATTCCTAGTTTCCGCGAAGCTAGCCCTATACATCTTTCGATGTAGTTTTTATTATTGAGCTCTCGACGAACGTCTATGCCAAGGATATCAACGTTGTCCTTCATTGGTAATAATGCATTCTGAAGAGAGGGTAGGGGAAGGAACGGGGATTTCTTCGCAGTAAATGCACACGCCTGTGTTTTGCGGGCATTGAACTCGACCAGGTTCTCGGTACCCCATTGAGAGATACTGTCGAGGTTACGGTCGAGATCAGCCACGAGTCGTCGTCTCTCCTCCTCAATCTCAGATCGCCCCGCCGTCGGACGAACCGAGTAACTCCCGTGCAGTGTGCTGTCATCTGCATAGCAATGAATGTTCCCGAGGGATAGCATATCATTGATATGCAGAAGAAAGAGAGTTGGTGATAGTACGGACCCCTGCGGTACCCCGGCATTCACTTGCAAGAAGCGAGAAGCCTGGCCATCGCAGAGGACCCGCACTCGGCGCTCGTTTAAAAAGCTGGCAATCCAGCTGCACAGTTGAGGAGGTAGACCATATGCCGGAAGCTTGGAAAGGAGCGAAGCATGCCAGACCCTATCGAAGGCTTTGGCGATGTCCAGGCTAATAGCCAAGGACTCGCCGTGCCTTTCCATAGCCCCACCCCAGACATGCGTTACGAATGCCAGAAGATCACCCGTTGATCGCTTTGGCCTGAAGCCGTATTGTCGATCATTGATTAGCGAGTGATCCTCTAGGAATTGCATGAGCTGCTTATTTATAAGGAGCTCAAGCACCTTGCAAATGACTGAGGTGACAGCTATGGGTCGATAGTTGCCTGGATCGGACCGATCCCCTTTCTTGGGGATCGGTTGTACGTTCGCCTCCTTCCAGACCTCCGGCACGAGCCCTGAAGAGTATGACAGGCGGTACAGACGCGTCTAACTGGAGACAACTCAGCTGCACATTTTCGTAGCACCACCGCCGGAATGTCAGGGCCACTGGCTTTCCGCGTGTCGAGTGACCGCAGCACTGCCTCACATACATCGTACATCACATACATCGTACATCACATTGCCTGATAACAATATCAGGCATTGTGTGGCCACAGTTGGCGATGGCGGGGGGCTGCAGGCCACGGTCGTCGACCCGGGAATTAGCCGCAAAGAGGTCTGCGAGCATATCCGCTTTCTCTTGGGCTTTGTGAGCCAGTGTTCCATCTGGGTAACGCAGCGGTGGCAGCGAGGGCTGACAAAAGTTAGATGGCACGGCTTTGGCCAGTTGCCAGAATCCACGGCTGCCCGTGGGATGGGAGTGAGCTCCTGACCAAGCCGCGCGACGCGCTGGGCATCCGCTCTCTTAAAGGCCCTCTTACTCGACTTTGTGGCCCGGTTGTACGCTGCTTTGAGGTAGCCCACGTTTGGGTCGCGCACAGCCCGGGCCCTGATCCAGGCGCGATATGCCGACTGTTTTTGTCGAACAGCTTTGGCACAATCTCGCCCGAACCAGGGACGGGCTCTGCGGATACTGGCGACATCAGTGAAAGGGATGTAATAATCCATCCCTAAACTGATCTCGCCAGCAATAGCAAAAGCACTATCCGAAGGAGCCTTTCCTACAAAGCAGCGCTGGCTCCAGGGGACGGACGCATAATAATCGCGTAGACCGTCCCAATCCGCTGACGAGTAGTGCCATAGTCGTCGTGACGTTTGTACAGGACGTGCAGGAGGTGACACCTTCATGACAGCGTGAGCAACACAGTGGTCGGAACTACCCAGTGGGGCTCCTACCGAAACACTGTACTGGGCTGGGCGACTCGTCAGCAGTAGATCCAGCAGAGCGGGCGCGTGATCTGACCTGTCTGGTATCCGGGTGATCCCGCATACCATCTGGGTCAGACCGTGGGACAGAGCGAACGCATGGGCGGCTCTACCCGCATGATCAGTCTTGAGGGACCCCAGCCATTCAATGTGATGGCCATTGAAGTCCCCCAGAAATACTAGGTCAGCGTTCGGGAACCGCACCTGCGCTTCATCAGCCGTCTCGCTGAGGTACTGGAAGAGCTTTGTTGTCTCAGAATCCCCTGTGTGGGATCGGTAGACGCACACGTAGATCTGGCTCATAGAGCCATGGTCTACGTGCAGCCAAAGGACGGAATTGGAGGGGTTCTCTAGGCAGCGCAACCGGCGGCAGCAAACATCCGCCCTAACGAACACGCACACCCCGGCTTTGTCTCGAAATTGTTCCTCGATGACATAGCCGGGGTAACACAGGTAACACGTGTCGTCAGGGCGGCGTATTTGTGTCTCCGTGAGGAACATCACAGCGGGCCGTGCCGTCTCAAGGTGGTGGTGGACGGTATCGAGGTTCGCATGGAGTCCACGGACGTTAGTGAACTCCACCTCGAAATGTGAAGTTGTGGGGTTTCCTAGGGCCGCTGTGTAACGTTTATTTCTTTTTTGTTGCACTGCCATTGTAGATTTTGAAGAAGAAGCGTGAAGACAGGGCGACATTTGGTGCAGCAGTAAGTGACAAAGCGCAGGGGCTAGCTTTGTCTAGAACCGTGTGGTTAGGTCGGAGCCGACTCGCCGGACGGAAGGGCTCCCAAACCCCCCTGATGCAAGGCCGCCGCTACCCCACACCGGTTACCACCCGGAGCGGCGATCCCACATCAGGATTATGCGCAACATGTGGGGCAGCCTCCTGGGGTGGTTGGCCCCAGGCGGGCCCCATGACTGTGTTGCGGGCGGCCGCGGCAACGCCGTTGCTAAGGGTCTCCCTGGCCGGCGAATCGACCCACACCACCCACACTAGACTCCGTTTCGCCCCCACTGGTCCCATGCCTGCTGCACCATACATCGCCCTGGGCCCGGCGGTGCAGCTGCTGAACCCCTAACGCAACCCAGCCTGGGCTGGGTTACTTGGGGGGCTTTAGCACAGCTGCACGGTGGTACCCCCCCGGACCAACACTGTTGTACCACCTGGTACCCACGTAGGGGCCGAAGCCACTCCATAGGTACCGTAAATTAACGAGCCTCGTCCGTTTATCAGCAGGTGCGCCACTAGCAGGTGAGGTCGCTGGGGCCCTAAAGATGTTGGTAGAGCCCCTTTGCACCCAAAAACCGCCGTTTAGGAGGAGTTCAGTAACAAAAGACCGTATTGGCTAATTTTGATTTTAAAATATTCGTAGAAGTTCAGGGAAGGTTAAAACTAAAGGCTTTTCTTTAATTTGAGGCAGTACGAGGTTCACCGGGACCGCTAGTACCACTATAAACATATACACTTCTGTCCGTGCGGTGAGTACGTAATTAAACTCCTAAACGGCTATACTGATTACAATGAAATTTATACTGTGTGTTCAGGTGGATTCAAGAATTGTTTAGATTTACCATTGGACCCGGTAGGTACTGGCCGGTGAACTTCGTATCGCTTCGTATCCAACTTCGATTCCATTTGAATAAAATTGGTTTAGCCGTTTAGAAGGAATTCAGTGACAAACAAATTATTTTGGCAATTTTGAAAATTAATAACATTTCTTTAATATTATAAGATCTATGAACATGTTTAACAATCTGTCTCCTCCAGGAACCCGAACCCGAGACCGGACACTCCCGAGCTGTCATCCCTCCACTGGCCAGAGTACACTCCACGACAGAGGAAATATCTTAGAATTGACAACCAGTTCTGTGTCAAAAGGAAACTCTTCGAGAATAAAAGATACGATGTGTGGGAAAAGCTGTATCCCATGGATTATGATGAATGTCAGACCTCACAGTCACATAGATATTAGATTTCACTCGAACTTACCAAGGCGTTTCTCCTACTTTAAAGTCAAATATAATTATTAATGTTGATTCTTCTTCTTTCTTTTAAAACGTGGCTCCATCGATGTTTATCGATGATTTCGCCAATATCAAGGTAATGCTTGATTTTTCCCGCACAGAAGAACTAGATACTCTGAACTAGTTCGCGGTGCGGGACAAGGAAACGTTGTTCGGTATTGCAATTGAGCGTTTGGGCCTGGATTTTTGCCCAGCGCCAGATGTAACCTAGGTAACTAGCCACGCGCTCCGCAAAAACCCAAGTCCTAATGTTGATTATAAGACAACTCTTATTAATGTCAGCACAAAATTTACATCCTCGTACGATGGACAGCAAGATTATTTGTATGTTTGGTATTGATATTGTGTCTGTCACTCTGTATAATGATTACTATTAATTATTTATATTTAATTATTTTTAAATAAATTATAGAAGTAAGAAGAGTTCGAAGATAATTATTGTTTAGAATTACTTACAATGTTAATTAGAAATAAGCTTAATTTCGAATGAAATAAAACATAATTTTAAACATAGTTTTAATAAGTATCAGTTTTTTTAACCTTTTACCCGATTGATGCAGAAGGAATGTTATGTGTTTCATGCTTATCTTCTCTACCTAAATGAGACAATATATCAATGTCATCTTTATGATTTAAAATAATAGACAATATTTATTTTATCAACAAAAAATGCGGACTTCGTCGATCAACAAATATGTTTCGGACTATAAGCCATTTTTAAGTAGGTACTCGTACCTTTACTTATTTTACTTTGAGCTGAAACTTTGCACAAGAAATACTATAAGGAAACCTATACTCGTAGGTTGGTACTAGTCTCATAGGCAGGCGTGCATTCTACCACACTAGTCTCATAGGGAAATGGTTCTTATGGGAACTGGGAAAAGGAAAATCACCACACTATTGCAATTACAAATCCAAATAAAGATGTTGTGAGGCAAAATATTTATTGAAATACACAAAATTTCAGTTAAAACTTAAAGTTAAAGTTAATACTAACTAACATGTAGATAATGTCAGTTTATTTGTATATATACAGTATATATACTTCCCTATTCATCATTGCAATGGGAATGCGATAGTATGAATTATAGTTTAGTTAATTTCAAGCAAAAACTCCGCAGTGACATCGTTTTAAACACCATTACAGGCACTGAACTATCTTGAATCTCCTTTGCGCAATTATTTTAATACTGAATAGGATACAGCTCCTCCCACACCTTGTACCGCTCCTCGAACATATTCTGTTTGATGGTAAGCTGGTCACCTATCCGCAAGTAGCTCCTTCGGTCGGGTTTCATGGCTGGCCACTTCAGGTTGCCGAGTTCCGGCGTGTCCTCGCGAGGATTCGGGTCTCTGGAACATATAGGTAATATGAACAGGAGTTTACAGGAGTCAATCGTAGTTTTTAACCGACTTTAAAAAAAGGTTATCAATTTAACTGTATTTTTTATGTTTGTTACCCTTTATGTTATCGCCCTATGGTCTAACAGTAGACCTCGCTAACAATAATTTTTTTTTTGGGATTTAATCCCTAATAAAAAAATCTCCCCTAAAAAAATTGTTTCTAGTAAAGGAATACTTGTGCCAAGTTTCGTGAAGATCGAATAATAAAGGGCCCCCTTTATTATTCGATCTTCACGAAACTTGGCACTAGCCCTGGCTAGCCCTGTGAAACATTAAAACGTTATTTGACCATATTTAACCCATTTCCTCTCAATCCAAAAAAGCTCACGACGAAAAAAATTTATTAAATCAAGGAACACTTGTGTCAAGTTTCGTGAAGATCAGATACAAACTGTGGCTGCTAGCTCGGAACACACATACAGACCGACAGACGGACGAAAGCAAAATTGTCCAATCTCGAAATTTAGACGCTACGCTCGCTCGGTCAAATTATACCATCCTTCTATTAAATGAACTGACTTTTGTATTTTTTTTAATTTACAGCTGCTTGCTGTGTGCTCCTATTTCAATTTGGTCCCATTTCGACAATTTTTTGGTCCCATTTCGGCAATTTGAAGACGGTTTTTGTGTCAATGTTTGATGCCAATCTCGTTGCCTATGATAGTATGACTCACCCATATCTAGCGAAGTTGTACCAGAGAGCTGTGAGCTCATCCACCACGTGGGAGTCAGGGCTGGTGGTCTCTATGACTGGGAACCTGTAGCTCTGTCTGAACACGTATATAGTGTCGTCGTGGTGAGTCGCACCTGGACATACGGAAACATAATGATTCTATAATACGATTTTACATACATACCTACCAAAGTATTGGTAAGTAAGATGTTAAAACTTTTCAAAATATAATAGCATTATCTCAAAAATACAATTGTTTCACCTCTAAACGAGGCATTATCAAGACTGTCTCAGAGAGAACAGCAAAATATGAAGCCAGAACATATTTGCTTTTAAGTATGATACTTAATCTTACTTACCATTACTTTGTCATGGATTTTCGCCAGGTAACGCCTGTTTCCATCCAATATTTTACATACCTACCCTTATTCGATAGTACGGAACGAGTACGCTTACTGGACGAAGTTTGAAAGTTGCTCCAGAGAATGAAAATATGAGAAGCGAGCGACTGTCATGGGATGGTCATGTTATGAGAAGGGAGGAAAGTAATGTGGTTAGAAAGGTACAAAGTATGAATGTAGTTGATGGACAAGAAAAGATGGATGGAATGTGTAAAAGAGGATATGACAAGGAAGTGACTGAGAGGATGACGTGTGACAGGAGTGTGTGGAGGAAAAACACAAGTTAGGCCGACTACAAATAATTAGGATAAGGGCAGGTAGAGATGATGATACATACCCTTAATCGCCTGTTCCTTCGTAGGGGTAAGGAGAGTTTCTTGCTGGATGCCTAATCAGGTACACCCTCAAAATATTAAGACGCCAATTGACTTTGAACGGGGGTGACGGAGGGTATGGGTGTCATCCCGTATCGTTGAAGCTTGGGTTCTTCTCACCCCGCCCCCGCACCGGTGAGCAAGGGCGTGCGTGGATGGAAGTTCCACAGCACGTCACACTCCTGGCCTGCTTCTGCAAGGACAGTGGGTTACCAAACCGGCGGTTTGGTATCCCACCAAACCACCGGCCCCACGCTTCGATCATGGAGCCTGGAAGTGTTAGGCGTAAACTAGTAAGAGTCAGATGATACATACGTTGAGGTTTGCCGTTAGCGTCCTCGTAGTAGCTGTTGTTCCCGATGTACGCGAACTCCTCGTAGAATACTGGATACCGCGATTTGCGACACATCAAATTTGCCAACCTGTACAGGAAGTAGTATTATGATAATCAAAATAAAACTTAAGCCGTGAATCACGAGTAGACTGGTGGTAACGAACTGCCCGCACTGGTTCTGAAGATGCGAACATTGAACTAGATCGCCCTACGCAGTTCATGATATAAATTGATGATGGAGGCAAGCCACGAAGTCTAATATTATGTTATTTATTTACAATATACTGAGTATAGGTTTAAAGTCTGCTGTCATCATTGATTATATACCTACACCAATTATAAGTGGAAATTCCTTGACCTACACTACGTCCATTGTTGTTATTAAGCTAAAATGTCAAGTCAAACTATGGGTACAACTGATCGCAGGGCTGGTAGACCCTGGCGTGCTTCAATTCTCACACAAACGACTGCTGCTGCTGAAGAACAAAGTTCTAAAAAAAACGATATAAGGGAGGAGGTGGTATTTGTACACTTACTTATGCACCGCAAAGCTAACGATAGAGTCTCTGTACAAGTTCTGCAGCGCTGTCAGACTCTCTGTGTTATTCTCCAATTTCTTGTTATTGAAGTACACCTCTCGGAGTCTTTTCACAGCTGTGGCTTGATTCTCTTCTGGCAGTAGGAAGGAGATAGGAGCTATCCGTTCCCACTCGTTATTCATTGTGTTCAAAAGAGACTCGTTTTTGAATATAGCTGCATAGAAAGGATTTATGAAGAGTTAGTAAGGTACTGGTTTAGGTAAAAGTTTTAAGAAGCAGAAGTGAGGATAACATTATATATTTATGGTACTTACTGAACGCTTTCCAGAAGAACTCGTCAGTGGTTTGACTGATGAGGTATGGCACTTCATGCATCATGCCTTTCTTGATAGCTTCTTCAGGTTGAACAGCCAGGAAGCGCTCTTGACCGAAGTCAGGTTCTACTACTGGACCCCACAAGCTAACTGGATCGCCAGGACCGAAGGTCTGAAGGAATAAGGTCATTAGTTTTTGAAATGTCTCAAACGTTTTTATATCTTTGTCACGATGTCTCTCACGACGCCGCTGCTGGCTGACTGATATTCTACAGTAGTACATCAAAACAAGAAGTACCTTATCCCTTCTTATATTTATGAGCTACAAGCGTTGCTCGCATTTCCTACGTGAGAAAATTAATCAACGGCAACCCGGCAGACGGACGCCCTCAAGAGCGTTACGCGTGCAAGTAAGGATAACATGGGGCCTACAGGTGTTGATAGAATCCCTTTGCACACATGGATACCTACATAAAAATTGTAGTAACATAATATGCTTACAAAGAATTTAGGCAAAGAATCTGCAAGTTCCCTCCAGGGTGTTTTCATCAAACAGTCTACTATGGCTTTCGAGGAGTTGGTGGGACAGTTGACGATTTCTGCTTGCCTCACTGCTAGATGTCGCTGGTGCGTCACCACGGGGCCTTTGTTTATGGGCGATCCGCTCATGGAGATAGCTCGGTGGAATAAACCTGCATAATAAACATTTACCGATATGTGCAATACTAGGGTGTTAAGGAGCGAGATCTTTGGGCAAATCAAGCTGACAAGCACGCAGTGCACCTGTTGAGAAGAGGGCGAGATTCTGTTTACCAAAAGTTACTTAAGTTAGGAAACTCATATGCCCGCGTAGGTGTGACACATGAAATGTGTGCGTAGTAAACGCCTCTGGAGCCAAAAGGATACTGGAGATCTAAGTGCAGGTACTTATACCATTACCTTTAGACATGGGTGAGATCATATGCAGTATGACACTGATTGATCCAGCGCTACATCCAGAGATGGTGACTGAGTTAGGGTCTCCACCGAAAGCCGCGATGTTCCGCTGCACCCACTTGAGGGCCACCACCTGGTCCTTCATGCCGTTGTTGCCGGGTGCGTACTTGTCTCCTGTGCTCATCCAGCCTGAGGAAGATCACAACGAATTAAAGGGGCACATACCCCTCGCAGAGTTTTAATAATGCATTAGTCATTAGATAAAGAAATTATATTAAATTGAAAATAAATTTTATACATAATTCGCAGCGAATCAGCGATCCATGCACGGATTTCATAAAATGGACCTACGTTTAGCAGACTTATGCCCCTGTTCTCGCAGTGAAAAGAGCCTTTATTAGGGAATGCGGCTCATAAGGACGCTTGCAGATACGCGGTCTGCACTCAAGAACGTGTAGGTATTAGCAAGATTGCAAGAAACATTGCATACCCTGAGGCTCGGTGGAGTGACAACATACGTGGGATGATAGGCGCTAGCAGCGTATTGTAATAAACTATAGCCAAAGTAAAATAATCAAGGTAGGCTAATCCTTGATGGCAGGCTGTTAGTCCGCTGTCCTTACGAAGGGCAGCATGCTGTGCGGCTTCCTCCCACGCATGTCCTTACTCAAGCACGACTGACCCCGACCCTCAAAGATGTGGGATGACACTGGACCCCTCTCTGAAAGACGCTGCATACGTGACCAAAGTCCGCGAGCGCCGCAGGCTTATTCTTCCGAGGACATATTATTAGTAAGTCCAAGGTCTTACCTAAGGAGCCGAGCCTGTAGTTGATGGTGACGAGCACTATGTCTCTATCCAGGAAGTACTCCGGACCCCAGACGTCGCTGCGCCCCGAGAACACGTAGAACGCCCCAGGGTGGATGTAGAATATCACGGGTAAAGGCTTGGAGCTGCTTTCAAGTAGGTATCATAAATTAAGGTCTTCAAGATATGCATTCGACGTCTAAGTCGATAAAATAATGACCTCCTTGTGTTGAGACCGACGTTATATACCATCCACTTTTCGCCATTAACTCTGCAGGTCACACGTAATAGGTGGCGAACCAGTTTTCGCACTATTATGTTTGCCTGACCCTCGTCGATTGATTGGCAGGTGTACCACTTGCAGGTAAGGAAAGCATACAACAATAAGCACAAAAAAATACAGTCTTTAAAGGTTGTGAGGTTAAATGTCTCTGGTAAGTAGGATCGGCATCTCTCGTGATTCGGCCTATTTAGGTTCGAACAAGCATGAGTTGGAGAGTTAGAGGTTCAGAGACTTTTATAAAATAGTGGCACCTACCCTGGTTTGCTCGCTGTTGCAGGCGTGTACACGTTGATAGTGAGGCAGTCCTCATCCACATAGTACGGAGGGTCCACGGGCAGGGGACAAGCTGGCCCGTTCTCGCTAGCATCTACCATATCCTTGTATTGAAGAATTGCTTTTGGCGGCTATAGAAACAGGTTGAGTTTTTACATGGTGAGAGACATAAGCGTGATTGTGCGTATGTATGGAAAAATGATTCCTATGTAGGTACGAGTATAATGCCCGAACTGCAGAGATTCTAAATGGCACTTCTGTCTTCGCAGTTGGAACTCTGGTTGGAATTACAGAGTGACTCGGCTCGGCAACGGCAATAGGCTTGCTTGAGACCAAAGAAGTTACTGGCAAAGTGTGGGTGTGTAGTTCACCTTTGCCTTCACCTTCGGGTATGATTATCATATGTAGTCATTAAAAATAAAACTAAAATAAATAAATATATTACAATTCTTACAATACCATCTGGTCTCAAACTAAGCAGAGCTTGTAATATGAATACTAGATAAACTGATATAAATACTTATATTTTTTTTTTGTAAATACATACATACGAGTATTATACATAGGAAACATCCAGACTTCGGTACAAACGTATCTGTCTTCACACAAAGTTTGTCCCGACCGGGAATCGAACCCGAGACTACAGCGTCGAAAGCGGATGCACTACCGACCACGCCACCGAAGCAGTCGAAATTCAGTGTTAACTACGTACCAGCAGGTACCACAGCACCTTTAGGCTATGCTCACTTTGGACGCGTTTTCATACGACTTTCACTAATGCGCACACATACGAACACGCACGAATGATCCCAACCGTATAAGTACCAAGGACCGTACACGCTGCTTAATATATTCCATCATTACAAACCTCAAAATGTCAATTGGAGTTTTTCCAAAAGATACTTCTCCTGATAATAACGACCACAATAGATACACAATAGGTAACGCCTGACAAAAAGTTACTAGCAATACTACTAATAGCTTTCCTTGTGTTTCTCCGTTTGGTTACGGTTTATAGACCTAGTCTTTTTTCCAGGTTTCATTTCTTTCTGCATGTGAACGAGCAACGGACGTTAGAGCGGACGCGGCCTTGGACAAAAATGTTTCATTTCTGGCGAAAGAAAAAACAAATTATGCCAATAGTGGTCATTAGCCTTTTGTTCTGAGTTGAATTTGAACCCATGACCTCCGATTCCAGTTGTTATCGTTTAGGCAGGACTACACTATGTGGTTTGTATAAGTATCATACTGACCTGGAATCTCAGCTCCCCGACAGGTGGTTCCGCATACCGAATACCTCGGTAGGCACGGAAGCGTCGCTGTCGGCGGGTTTCCATCCAGGAGCCCTTGAAGGTGCCCGATATACTCTGGACTAAGGGAGCATGTTGGGGAGGTGACGATGTCGCCGATGTTGGGCTTGGAGATGTTCCTAAGAACAGACAGGCCATGCGAAACTTTATTTGCAAACTGACGTTAATCTGTCTGTGATTAATAAAAAAAAAACCGGATTCTGAGAAATAGTGTATGTAAAACTTTATATTGCAAACTGGCCTAAATCTTAAATTGACTAGTAGTCGCCCTCGAACCTTATCGAACAGTAAACCTCGCGAACATTCAAAACATTACTTGAGCTTTTGCCCCATGTTCCCCTTGAACAATATAAGCTACAAAAACGTTCTAAATGAAGATGGGCGTCTTCACATTGCACGATACCGACACACGATAATCGTGACGATATCGTCCATAATATCATCACGATATCGTGGCGATATCGAGGCGATACCGTAAGTAGCAGCAGTAAGTTTAAGGTTAGAATGTAAGTAATGGTGACGAAACGCTCAATAACTTGTACCAACTTTCGTGGAGATGATGAGATCAAATATACCTAATTTGATCTTAGGTAGATGGGATAAAACATGTGGCCACCCGGAACACACACACATACGGACGAAAGCAAAATTGTCCAGTCTTAGGTTTGGCAAAATTGTCCAGTCTATTATATCCATACAATGAACCAGAAAAAAATCATGATGGTGGTCCATCAATCAATCAATCAATCAATCATTTATTTTGTGATCATAGGTACATTCCAGGTCTTAAAAAAAATACATAATAGTGTTTCTCTATGGTCTGCCAAAGATTGGCGTACAAAAAACCATGCAACATACAAACGGATACTTAAATCAAAAAATCAAATTAATAACCTCCCAATGTTTTAAAAATACATATCTAATGATACCCCACACGATGGGGTCAAATCATCCCCACTTCACTTGTAGGGGGGAGGGAGGTACCTCAGAAAAAAATCATCATCAAGCCGACCGCAACTCAGTTGGGAAAAGGCTCGGTGAATGATGAGAAAAAAATATTTTTTATAATTTTATTGTAGCACTTTGTCGGAATAGTATTATACACATATCCGTGCAAAATTTCCTCTTTCTAGCTCTCACCGTTTGTGGGGCTCTCCCCACAAACGGTGAGAGCTAGACCAAGGACGGACGGACGGACGGATGGACATGACGAAACTATAAGGGTTCCGAGATTTTTACTACAGAACCCTAAAAAATCGGCCAAGTGCGATTCAGACGACGGCGTCAGAAAACGGCAAAAAAATCACGTTTGCTGTAAGTATCGTATTCTGTTTTTTTAATATTTGTTGTTACAGCGGCAACAGAAATACATAATCTGTGAAAATGTCCTCTTTCTTACTATCAGGTTCATGAGATACAGCGTAGGAACAGACGTACGGACGGACGTACGGACGGACGTACGGACGGATAGACGGACAGCGAAGTCTTAGTAATAAGGTTCCCGTTGTACCCTTTGGGTACGGAACCTTATTACCAAACAGGAATTGTGAAACATCTATATATTGATGTGCCTCTGGAAAACATACAGCATTGTTAATGAAGAAGCAGGTGTATACTTATCTCTATGTGCGATCTTGCTACCGGAAGCGGAACTACGTTTCCGTGGCATTTGACAGATGTCATCACAGTTGCACCAGCAAGGTGGGGAGCGCCGCCATTTGAGTTTGTCATAGCGTTGTGTACTTTCAACGAGTGCGGTCGTAATATTAAATTATTACGTCAATCCGTAAAAACTAATTAAAATTCGTTCACAAAGTGATAATATGATATGAAATCGCGTCAGTCACGCCATTTATTTTTACTATCGCGAATTAGAAATATAAGTGAAGTGATATAATTATTATGACTGACGAGTCATGCCAAATATTTTCACCATCGCGAATCCGAAATATTTACGAATTAGTGAAGTGATAATAATATAATTATTACGAAATCACGTCGCTCACGCCATAATTATATATTCAAATTCATGAATGAGAAATAATAGTGATATTTCGTAACGAACGTAAACATGTCTTACAAGGTTGACGTTGGGGGTACCCGATACCTCTCAATCGTCTTCATTAAACCCTACAACGACTCAACAACCTCTTTTGCAAGATAGAGAGGTGTCTTCGAGCCAGTAAGCGACGGAAAACGATCCCCAGGTAACAGTCGATCCTTGAATCGACGTGTTATACAACCAGGTTAGTTTTCTTACATATTTTATAATGCATTAACAGTGTGTTTTTAACTATGTACCTAACCTGAGTATAATCAGGGAACACGTATTTGTGCAGGCAGTGAATCTGTTAACAGTGAATTTTTGACAAACCCGTCGATTTAGGGTTAGAATTCATTTATTTATTAAAGTAGCTAGGACTCATCGTGTTTAATAACAATACCATTATGTGAAACTGATTTTGAAGGTCTGATACGAACTATCAGCTCCCACGTGGCAGCATATTCGCTATAAAAAGGATGTTGCAGTTATACTTGCATTTGCAGTTGAGGGAATTAACGATGACACGAGTAGTTTGTTAGAGCAAATAGTGCATTTACACTCGGGCTTGGGTTAGGGTGTCGCAAAGAGGGTCCCGGACTTAGAAAAATTTCGACATATTTTTGTATGGAGCAGTGACATGTAAAATTTTCACGACTTCACGGGACTTAGAAAAATTTCGACCGTTTTTTGTATGGAGCGGGGACTTGTAAAATTTTCACGATTTCACCTAGTGTCGGAAGAAGGGTTCGGGACAGCCGAATTTCCGACTGATTTTTGTATAGGGCACGGACTTGTAAAATTTTCACGAATTTTGTCGACCTATTGGGGGAGGTGCGGGGGTGTCGTTGAGGATGACCTTGGAAAATCATTATGGTTAACACCCCGACTCCAGAGTACCCCGACTCGGATAGGTTAATACCCATCTGTTAATCGTTCATATTAGACCAAATAAATTTTAAATCTAAAAAAAAAAAAAAAAAAAAAAAAAAGAAAAAGAAAAAAAAATTACACTTTTTAAGCAAACCGGGACTTACAAAATTTTGACTTCATTTTTGTATGGGACCCTCTTTGCGACACCCCGACCCGGGCTTGCAATCTAATCGAATAGGCTCATAGTCATTCTCATAAAATCAGAGGCCCTTTTTGAATAAAATTCTGTAACGTCAGTAAAACTCCTTTGTCTCCTAAATTATTCGGACAGACATTGCAAATGAGTCACTGAGTCACGCAAATGAGGCCGAATGTAAACACATACGAGTACATAGGTGTTAGGTATATTTATTAAAGATTAAATTAATAACGCAATTGCATACAAAAATATACACTTGTATAACCGCATTTGCATAAATGCACATCCTTCTTGTGAGGATTTTATATTGATGAAACGAAATTCTGCGCATTATTTTTGGTTAGCACCTTCTCGGGTAAAACAAATATAGCGAATAGAAAAACATACAGGACTCGCGCCTTTTAAATCATTTATTATAATATATAACAATATAATATAATATCTGTTATATATTCATAGTTATATGTCATACGAAGATCTTTAGACATTGTTGACAGGCGCAGAAGGCAAACAAATTTAGGATATTTGCAATCAACGGATCTCGACTAGGTACCCTCTAATATATAAGAAAAAAAATTACTTTAATGATGCAAACAAGACGTATCATGCAGAGATCCGCTTTCTTGTCGTCTTGGACAACAAAATACCTCTTTGATCTAGGTGTATTACACATACATTCTGAGTAAATGTCCAGTTTCATTATCGAAGTGTTTCTTCGAAAGAAAAACTATGAAACAATGCGTTCAAGCCTCGAGTTGAACAAATTTATAAAGGAAAAACATTTTCGCCTGATATATCATGCGTCCATTCTAGATTTTCTCCATCAGGGAGACTGGATAATTAAAATAGATATCTTTCAAGCACACTTCTATTTGTCGGGTGCAAAAAAAGGACACTACCATTTCTTAAGGGTGATTTACGAAGACCAGGTAAAACCACACCAGCCATACCTTTTTCATCCGTAACATCATAACATGCTGGGTCGCGGAGACCCTGCGTGCAATGGGTGTCGGGTTCTAGTGTATCTAGACGACTCCCTACTGGTCAATGAAGACCAGTCCAAGTTATGCTTTCAGGCTGCGGAAGCCTTGAAGCACTTGGGAAAATGCATTTTGGCTTCTAATGGTCAACTGAGACCAAATCAAGTTATGCTCTCAGGCTGCGGAAGCCGAGTAGCACTTGGTAAATCAATTATGGCAAATCAATTACGAGAAGTCTTATTACATCGCCAACGCAAGATCTGGAGTGTGTAGAGAGTCGTTGGCAGACAAGGGTACAAGAATACAATGGCAGTACCACGAACAAGAAGAATACCCTGCCGGAACATTGCCTTAGACCGTTGCCACAAGAAATTTCATCAAAGTACTGCAAAGTATATTGGGCCAGTTAAACGTTGCGAACTTCCTGGTGGCGCGGTACAGACTTCACTGTTGTACCAAAATACGATATAGTGGCACGGAGCTACGTGTCACATAGTGCTAATTTTAGAGAGCCTGCAACCTATTTCCTGGCGACGTACGCTTCTCATAGGGGCTGAGGGTGCTCATTTGAAGGGCAAGTTAATGTCCAAGACCATTTGCGAACTACCAACGAAATGGGCACTGCAGCAAGTATGAGTTGCATTGGTAAATCGCAGCTATCGCGAGTGCATACACTTATCAGTACATCATGTGCCAGACTAATACAACAACAAAATAGCGGACCGGCTTACACGGAGGCAATCACCAGCATTTGTGAGTTGCTGGCTTACTAGTGAATCTTCTACCTCGAGCGACTGCGGAAGTCTTTTGAAGGTGAACGAGGGAAATAACCAATAGTGTTAGTCGGTTGTTAGTAGCAACTTCTACCTCAAGCGACTGCAGAAGTATTTTGGAGGTGACCGAGATAAACAACCAATAGTGTATGTGAGGTTTGTTAGTGGCAACTTCTACCACAAGCGCCTGCAGAAGTCTTTTTGAGGAGGACGAGATTTACAACCAATAAAGTAAGTTGGTAATTAGTAGCAACTTCTACCTCAAGCGACTGCAAAAAGTCTTTTGGAGGTAAGGTTCGAGGGCGTCCCCAAAAACCGTCTTAGTACGTACTGATCGACTACAGTCATCGAATTAGATTAACAGCATACACAAATGCTCTCAGCAGAATATGGGTTTATCTAACATTCTAACATGGATGTTCCTCCACTAAACGAGGACCTAAGTCCTGGCAAATCTGAACAGTGCCTGGGGAACGTACCTAGTAGGAGTTACCTCAAGCTTTCTAGTTTCAGAACTTAAAACCCAGAGCAATCGAATATCCATTTAAAACTCTTTACGGAAAACCCTAATAATTGTAGTGACATAATCCTCTCCTGCACAGGTAAAACATTAAACCTATAAGTTTTGAGGGGGGGGGGGGGGGGGAGAGCATAAATAAGTCACTCCAAAGCAATACTTACTACTCGTAAATACCTGTCGAAGTGACTTACAACCTATTTACTCGATATCTTGTCGAACTCTCTGAAAAACCCCCAATTGCCCTAACCAGCGGAAATTGCAAGAGATTTTATGTATCTATTTTTACAAGAAAAGTTAGGCTTTTTGTGGACCCCAAGAGCAAGAAACTTTTTCTAATTTCATAATAAAACATATTTAAGACCATATTATATTGTTTTTTCTGCGTCTGGCAACACTATTGAACAGTCGTAAAATTTTAGCTCCTATAAATTTATTAGTGAAATAAATACAAATTACATCAGATAACTCCAATATCATCACAATAGTAGTGCAAAAATAATCATTTCAAAGAATTTTGTGTATATTAGTGTAAAAATAAGCTAAAAAGTGACGAATCAGCTGACTTGATTGTTCAATGTTATTTCACGTAAATACATAATGTTTCTCCTATAATAGGTAAAATTATTTTATTATACGTGTTTATTCATATACTCAACATTGAAAACAGGCGATCTATTTTCGTAAGTACAGAAAAGTTTTGATTTTAATTTACCGGTACCTAACATAACCTCGAACTACCTACTTGTATTTTCTATATTGCGTTTAATTGCACTTATTTGTCGAGAATATGAATACCCGTAGCCGTAGAGCCTTATCCCGCCAGCAGGAGGAGCCCAAACTTCAGCTGGTGTTGCAGGAACTTAAATCTAAAACAGAGCTCTGTTTACAATTACAAAAAGAAAGAGAATAAAATGAAAACTTGTTGATAGGTGCTTTAGACAATAGTAAAAAACTAAAATCTGAACTAGCTAGGCTTCATATTAGTTATGATGAAATTGTAATGCAGCGGAACCACCTTCAATCAATAGTAGATAGGTTTCAAGAGTGCAGTGACGAGTATGAAGGGACCTTGAGGAGGACTACCTTGCTGGAACAGGAGCTACGGGATGCCCAGGGGCACATCTTACACTTGGAGTCAGCTGCCAAGCAAGTCGTAGTCCAACAAACGGATAACCTTTATAACGAGCTAATGAGTGGTACTCCGCAGTTTGTTCCTTCTGCAACAGTTCCAAACCTGGACTTGTCTACTATAGATCTTACCAATGACAGTTCATACCAACTGGACAAGCCAGTTTATTTTTGCAGCAGGAATAAACTAAAAAAATACCTAAAAATAAAGAAATTCATTTTAAAATCAAAGAAACAATTAAAATATCATAGAATCTTAATCAAAAAGTGTAAAAATGTTAACTCTAGTTTAAAATTAAGAGAACAAGCTAAATTATCTATGTTAGAACTTAAACAAAGTCATTTAAAATATTACACTGACACACAACGCTTAGAGTCACAAATAAAAAATTTGCAATTTGAATTAGAGTATGTAACTAAGAAATATGAATGGTCTCTAAAAGACTTTAATAAGTGTTCATCAAGTATAGATAAGGTACTCAAAACATCTAATTATAATACTGAGCGCCTTAATACCTTCATAAATAACCACTCATGCAATATCAATTGCACAAGTCCTTCTCAATCATTGGAGAACCAGGCTTCCCTTACAACTTGCTCACCTTCTACTTCATTAGTGTATGAATTGTGTGACAGTGTAAAAAGTAATAGTCATACTGGATATACTAAACTAGTTTTATTTAGTGATGATATTGGAACTGATTTTAGTTCTTTTCTGATACAATAATTTAATTCAAATTGTTATTCAATTATTAATAACTGTTATCCAGGTGCATCTTTAAATGAAATTATGCAAAAGATATTAGAATATAATTTTGACTCAAACAGTAAAATAATTATTTTCTGCTCAAACAGGGGTAAAATTAACAAAAATGAACTATCCCTATACTTTGAAAAAATGCAAAACCTAAATGTTGAACATGTAGTATATGTTTACATTACCATACATAAAAGGTGTGCCAGACGTGGAAAATTCTCTTAGATATAAGATAAATTTACAACTCAATTTAACTAGCCAATATTATAATAAATTCCATGTAATTGACTTTAATTCTGTTTTTAAGAGAACTGTATATAAATACAATTTGTCAACTTCTGACAGTAACTTTAACAATAACAAACATATTGTTTATGTAAACAAAGGTAGGTATTTTCTACCAAAGCATTATAAGAGACAAATAGCAAGTTTGCTATTCAATTATTTTTACACTTCAGCCAAGAACTTGGCTGACAAAACTGCTTTTATTGAGCAATGTAGATTTAGTGTTAAGACTTTGGAATCTGTTCCAAGTAATTTAAATTAAGTTCTACGACAACAGAGGCAATATTACCCTTTAGCAGACATAGTCAATTAATTGAATTAAATTTAGTTACAAATATTAATTATGTTAAAAAATGCCCTCCAAATCAAACCAAATCAAAAAATGTAAATTATATCAACATAGGGCATCAAAATATTGGTTGTTTAACACATGGCAAAGAGTTAGAGTTGGAACTGTTAATGAATTCAGATAATATTGATATTTTTTGTATTACAGAACATATGCATAAGCCGTATGAGCTCATGTTCAATTTCAGTAATCACCGGGTTGGTAGTGCATTCTGCAGGGTGACCACAGTACGGGGGGGATCTTTGATTTTATTAAATAAACAACTTAAATTTAAAGAACGGAAAGATATTGTGTCTCTTTCTCTAGAGTGTAAAGTCGAACTGTCGTGCGTGGAAATGGAGCAATTCATAGTAGTATGCGTGTATAAACCTGGAACCTCACCCTTTTGCGAATTTGAGGAACTTATTGACAAAGTTCTATGTAAACTTGGAAAAACTAATAAGTACCTAATAGTATGTGGTGATTTTAATGTCGATTTACTTGTTAATACGCCTATGAGTTATAATATTTTAAATTTATTTAAATCACACAATCTTACAAACTCATTTTTGGAGCCTACTAGATATTGTAATACAATAGCCACTTGCCTGGATAATATATACAGCGATATGTTGCCAGAAAGTAAAAGTATTATAAAAAAGCTAGATTCAGACCATTGTGGGCAAATAGCATCTTTTAAAATCACTAAAGAAAAAGTTATAAAACGTAAAATATTATGTAGACCAATAACTGGTGACCGCTTGGAACGTATGAGGGTTGGACTTTGCAATAAAATTCCATTCTTAGACACTGGCTTAGATCCAAATGTAATGTATAAATTATTTTTTGATTCTTTTTACAACGAGTTCAACTCCATATTCAAGTCTAAGGAGGTCATGATTAGTGATAGTCCTACTTTCAGTGAATGGGCCACTGAGGGTATACACAAAAGTAGACAAAAACTTTATGAACTATACTCAGAAAGACAGCTTAATAGATCAGTTGAATTTCTAGATTATGTTAAAACTTATTCAAAAAAGTTTAAAGCAGATTGTTTAGCAGCTAAATCAAAATATATAAGTGATAAAATTCTCAATAGTGCTGACAAAGTTAAATCTACTTGGAAAATTATAAACGCGGAAAGAGAAACAAAAATTAAATGATAATCATTTTAAACTTAATATAAATGGTAAAATAACTACATCAGACTTCGAGGTCGCTAACGAATTTGAAAATTTTTTCTCCCGAATTCCTGTAGATTTGACAAAAACCCTAGGCTCTTCAACCCCCATTGCAGAATCTTTGTTAAAAGCAAACGTTCCTTGTTGTAACGTTATATTTAAATTCAGTAAAGTTAACATAAACACTATCTTAAAAACTTTTAAATCTTTAAATATCAAGAAAACAGCTGACCTCTGGGGCATCTCTGTGTATTTAGTAAATTCTTTTATTGAAATGGTTGCTCCTGAACTAGTAATAATATTTAATAATTGTGTTGATAGTGGTGTGTTCCCTGATTTAATGAAATCTAGTAAATTAATTCCCCTGTTTAAATCGGGTAGTACTTCAGATCCGTCCAATTTCCGTCCCATTTCTGTACTACCTACATTTAGTAAAATTTTTGAAAAAATTATGCTTAATCAAATGCAAAATCACTTTAACGTTAATAAACTATTACATACAAAACAATTCGGTTTCACTCGTGGTCGGTCCACCACTGATGCCGGAATTAAATTATTAGAGTGTATATACAGGGCCTGGGATGAGTCATATGATGCTTATGGTGTATTCTGTGACTTATCTAAGGCCTTCGATTGCGTTCAGCACCAGACTTTAATTAAGAAACTTGATCATTACGGAATCCGGGGGACGGCCTTGAATTTCGTCAATTCTTACTTAAGTGATAGGGTCCAGAAAGTAGTGATCAATGGTAAACAGTCACCTGGTTCTCCTGTAGCAATGGGGGTACCGCAGGGTTCAATTTTGGGACCTTTTCTTTTTCTAGTATATATTAATGATCTCCCTCACCTCATAAGAGACGACCACGAGGTAGTTTTGTTTGCTGATGACACTTCTTTAATATTTAAAGTTAAACGTGGACAGCGCGAACTTGACGATGTAAACATTGCCCTCTCTAGGATAGTCCACTGGTTTTGTGGTAATAATTTATTATTAAATGAAAATAAAACTAAATGTGTAAGATTCACCTTACCTAATGTAAGACTTGTTAAAACCAGTGTTAAGGTTAGGGATGATATAATAGAATTGGTCGATGACACTGTCTTTCTGGGCATAACGTTAGACTCCAAATTGCAATGGGGGCCTCATATCGGGAAAATTTCGGCCAGGCTTAGTTCAGCAGCCTATGCTGTCAAAAAGATCCGACAACTTACAGACATTAAAACGGCGCGACTTGTCTACTTCAGCTACTTCCACAGTATCATGACATATGGCATACTACTGTGGGGTAACGCTGCCGATATTGAATGCATCTTTGTGTTGCAGAAGAGGGCTATCCGGACTATCTATGGAATGGGGTCTCGGGAGTCATTAAGAGATAAGTTTAAGCATATTAACATCCTTACAGTGTATTCACAGTATATTTATGAAATTTTATTGTATGGGTATACATACAAGAACAAAAGTAAATTTGTGAAAAATAGTGATAATCATAATCTAAACTTAAGAAATAAGGATAAACTGGCTGTTCCTAAATTTAGGCTTCATAAAGTGAGTAATTCTTTTGCGGGGAACTTTATTCGAATGTACAATACATTGCCAACCGAAATAGCAAATTTATCTGTCAATAAATTTAAAAAACTAATAAAAAGTAAATTGTGCCATAAAGCTTATTATAGTATTAATGATTTCTTAGATGACAAGGCGGCCTGGTTGTAACAACGTAACGAATTGCTCCTTTCTAAATAACTCTGTATTAGATTTAAGATGAAATATTTTGAAAAAAGCCGAGCTGAGTTTCTTGAGGGCTCTTCTCAGTCTCGTTGCATTTTGGAACCCTCGGTAGAGTCACACCAACTTCTGACGAATCTAAATAATTTTCTGAAAATTTCAAAGATAATAAACGTTATTTTATTTTATTTTATTTTATATTTATTTATTTTAGGAGTAGCTAAACCGAAAGGTGTCAAACCATAATTTACATGGGATCCACAAATACTTTTAGATTGAATATCGATATAAGTAGTTTACGAAGATTTCATAATCTTATCAACCGACTTCCAAAGGGGGAGTGGGTTGTAGATTTAACTGTATGATTTTTTTTTATTGCTTTAAATATCTACAGCCTGTTTTTCTATTACCCACAATTGTGGTCAATAAACTGATACCTGAAAATAGATAAATACTTCTAATAGATAAATGTGCATCTAGTTAAAATAGGAGAACGGCAGCAAAGGACTTAAGTAATCTATTTTACTATAAATATAAATAAGTCATATTATACATAATAAAACTTAAAATCAGTACTGTAAATGGAGATTAGGTATAAACTGTACTACATGATAACGTGATTTCCGCTTCTTCAGGTATTTACAACAGTGGCCTGTTTCCAATGGTCAGATATCAATCCCTAGAGGAAACTTTAACATGGGGTAGCTGGAAATCTTCCTGTACGTTTTTATCATATAAAAAATAAAAAAAATCATCATCACAAAAAATAAAAAAAATAAAAACCGAAAAGAAAATCGAAATTTATCGATTATCATCGATATTCAATCCCCTTATGCCATCCTCACTTCTGTATGCATAACATAAAAAAGCAATTTTAATAATTACCTATAGGCTATTACAATTATAGATTAACTAATAAATGCGCACTCATTGTGTACCTATTCTTATTTTCATAGTCAAAATTTGAAGCCAAAAGAATTATAACTAAAAACTTAATTATCTTTATCCTTAATCATCATAGCGTTGTGTCTTTTCCATATTTCTCACCAGCAGATAACAAACACGTCTTCATTACGTATGTTTTCCAGAGGCACATCAATATGACGGTTTTACATAAAAATAAAACCGATATTATGTGTACACCTGCTTCTTCATTAACAATGATGTATGTTTTCCTTCTCGGCACATAATATCGGTTTTATTTTTATGTAAAACCGTTATATTTAATACGACAATTTGTCTGTCTGTCTGTCCGTCCGTCGCGTTTTTCAATTTACATACATTTGCATGAAATATTAAAATATTCTTTTTTCTTTTTTATTTTATTTTTTATTTGAGGCGATACAAATTTCTTTTTTTTTTTTTTTTTTTTTAATTCCGCGGCCCAAGGCCACTCTAATGTCCGTTGCCGGGCGTCTCTGGTTACAAGCAGAACGTATTTCCAGTGGCGCCCGGCGGTACAAATTTCTCTGGGATAACTAGTATTAATTCCTGTAGGTCAAATATTTTGATTTAATTGTATTTAGGTTTGATGCACAAAGAAATATATTATTTCTTTCGTCTTTCTTTCTTTCTTTGAACTTAATTGTTTAAGTGTTGCTAGTCCTAAGTAAAATCTATAAGAGATATGTAGCTAATTATAAGATTTGTATGAGCATGCCGATGCTGCTTATGCTCGATGACAGAGGACCCTTAATTGAAAATTTAAAGAAAATCGTTTGAGCCATTTTTAATAAAATAATTATAAAGTTTTTTTGTTCCGATTAATATTGAAAACCGTTGAACTAAATTAATCGGGATATTCACTGGCAGTTAGCTGATGTCATAAGGAGTAACTTAGGCTACATTTTACACTGGGAATATAGTCCCGTGGGATTTGGGATCTAGAAAACTTTTCATAGGCTAGTAATAAACAACTTAAATCTCCTTGAATCCAGACCTTTATGTTCATATCCATGTCCAGGTCCATGGCTCCCACCGTGCGCACACGCACTGACCACTAAACAAAGCACATACAACAACATTACGCACGAACGTGGTCCTCACTACTGCGAGTCTTAGTATTGCTCTACGACTTATAAAGAGCATCTGTTGGAGGTATATTCTGCAAAATATTGATGCAATCCATACTTCTATACTGTTATGAAGAGGATAGATTCTTTTGTAACGAATACGCTCCGTAACTACTGAAACGATTTTGAAAATTATTTCAATAATATGTAGCTACGTTATCCCTGAGTGCTATTAACTAATTTTTATCCCGGCAATGTGTTATGTGATAATGTGTGGCGTGGTAATCGCGGTAATCACTTAGGTATACATACTCGTATTTTGTATTATTTTTCTGTGTGAGTATAAAATCATTGTGGTTGATATGATCAAATACGTACAAACACGAGTAAGTGGTGTAGTGAGTAATGACTGACATTGCATTTCCCACTACAAGGACTTTTTTTTAATACTTAGGTGCTGCGTAACCATTCCATTACGGCTATGTTACGACTAGCCAGCAAGGTAAAGTAATTGACCGAGCGAGCGAAGCGTCTACAGTTCGAGATTGGACCATTTTGCTTTCGTCCGTCTGTTTGTCTGTATGTGTTCCGTGCTAGCAGCCACAGTTTGTATCTGATCTTCACGAAACTTGGCACAAGTGTTCCTTGATTTAATACATTTTTTTCATCGTGAGCTTTTTTGGATTGAGGGCAAAATGGAGTAAATAACGTTTGAATGTTTTTCCGGGCTAGCAACCCCATTTATTATCCGATCTCCACAAAACTTGGCACAAGTATTCTTTACTAGAAACAAATCCCACAAAATGTTTTGCGAGGTATACTGTTTGAACACAGTTATTTACTTACGTAAAATGCGCAATAACTGTAAACGGTCTTTGGATACAGCGTCTTACCTAACTGCTTATAATTTGGGGTACCTACCTAGAGCCCACCCACAGGGAACATTAAAAATAGAAAAGATAGATAAATGTATCGTGTCTACCAAATAATTACACTATAAGACCAGGTACTCTAATGTATACTATACAGCCGTGTGTGACTAAAGACCATTGATCTTCACTACGTTTGGTTTAACAATAAATGCGTTCTGAAGTTTAATTTCTCGCAAACGGATTCTTAAATCAAAAAACTATCTTGGCGACCTCGTCATTTTTTAAAAAGACTAACATAACAGTTAGATTCTATTGTACTCGTATTACTTAGATATTTCTAAGTAATACGAGTACAATAGAATCTCACTAATCCGAAAAAAAATTGAGTGTTATTACACTCAATTTTTTATCGATATTTTGCGTATTCCATGGTGTACACAACACTATTACACCCACACATTTGCATTTTGTTTTTGGGATCGCCTCTTAAATGACTTTGTGTATCTTTCTACATACTATATCTATGTTTGTAACACGAATAAACGAAACACTGGTACCGTTAGTTCGGTAGAACTCCGGTAGGTGGATCCAACGCTAACCTAGAGCGCGATCTAGAAATTATGAATATGATATGAAGCAAAAATTCAATTTTGTCGGTATTGGTCATCGTGGCTCAGCGGTCAGAGCGGTCCCTGTTTGAAAAAAGCCGTGGATTCGAGTCCTGCCGATGAAATCAGTTATTGTGATTTATTTATAATTTCTTTCTTATATTTTGAGTTAAGAAATAGTTAAATAGTTTAAGAGAACTCATTACTTTGAAAGACAAAAATAAGTGATCTATTTTCCTTGTTTACCTGTTAATACTTACATTATCTATATGGGTGACTCATGAACTCATGCGCATAATGCTATTAACATGACAATAAATTATCAAGTAATGGTCGGCTGAACGCCGAGAACTTACTACAGGAAAAAGATAGCATAATATGTATAGTAGGTACCTACTATCTTTTTATTTTAGGGTTCCGTAGTTCGAGTCTCGGAACCTATTTAGTTATATCCGTCTGTCCGTCTATCGTTCAAACGATGAGTGCCAGAAAACTGAAACTTTGCTGGATATTTATTACGCTGACAAAGTACTAAAACAAAAATGTTTTTTGGGTACCTCCATGTAAATTGGGGATGTTTTTTTCTTGCGTCAACCTTATCGTGTGGGTTGTCATTAGATCTGTCAATCATCATCATCTCAGCCCATTTGACGCCCTCTGCTGAGCCTCCCCCAAAGAGGGGGGAATCAGCCTACATATACCACACTGGCCAGACGAGTTAGTATAGGGTTTTCTATCGAGTTTTCCTTCTCTAAACATACATACCTACATACTTAATGTATATACTAAACCACTACGCCACCGAGGAGCTTGTGTGTTATGTAATTCGTTATTTTTCGCTTACTGGCATTAGTTAAAAAAAAAACCGACCAAGTGCGTGGGTCACGCAAAGAATAGGGTTCCGTGGTCATGTTATTAGCCTATAATTCCTAAACTAACAAAGTTATCTGATCTGTTATAATTTTTCTTGAAAGTTTAATTACATGAGCCAGCCGTTTAGCTTTTAGATTAAACCTTGCTTAAGGAAGCTTTGTTTTAACGAAAATTTTGTGTAGGGGAGGCAACTCAAGAAAATAAAGTTCATTATATCATATATTGTAGCCCTTGGTCACCGTTATAAATACACATTTATGCAAAGTTTAATTTTTCTAGCTTTAACCGTTTAGGAGGAAAGCCGAGAATGAAACAAACGGACGAACGGTCATGACAAAACTATGTTTCTTTAAGTTAGTTCAGCATTTAGGATATTATATGACATTCATAATCATGAAACAGTTCAGCTTATATAGCAGATTTCCACGGCACCAACCGTTTCTTCTTCCCAATTCCCACTGAGTGTTCCAGTTCCATTTTTGATTGACTCATGACTTTTTGATTGACTCATGGACAATGTAGCTGCACATTAGAGAAAGAATGACAACATGATTTAATGCTAAAATAATAAGTCGTTAAACATTAAGACTATTTTATTTAAAATAAAATAATATTATATTATCTACATAATGCAACAGAAAAAAACGTATAACAATATACTTCATTTTGCCATGGTTTATCGATACATCGATAATCGTGACGTCATCAGGTGGTTAAGCCCAATCGTAAAAAGACTTTCTTCTATTTTACGTTATTTAAGATTAATTATTTATTGTGAATAGGAAATATTACTGCACAATGCAAGGGTAGTCATTGCACTATGAATAGAACTTTTTACTTATTTCATAAACACAAGACATAAACAAATATCTGTTATTTAAGAATTGCTGGAAAATTTTGTATTTACCTGTGAAACGTGTAATTATTTGGATTGTCGGCTTTAGTCACATTACAATTACTTAAACAACAAGACACCATGGCTCTTAAATACAGTTTTATTGTAAATAACACAAGGATTCGCTTATATTTTAGATAATATCTAATATTCGCCAGTTTACAAGATAAATGATCTTTTTGTTATTTGGAAAACTACGGATTTTTTTTGGCACTGACACTGACACACATAGATAAAAGTACGTCATCGCCTATCTTTATTACTCATAGGCAATTTTCGAATGATGATGACTTCTCCGGACTTCTCTTTCCCTCGCTCTGTTGATCTATTAAGGGAGCGAAACGAGCGCCATCCCAAGTCTCTGGTTACAACAATATTTAACTCCACTCTAGCTGGATCGAACGTTGGTATTACTTTGTTAGTTCCGGAGTTATAGAGCCTTTTATGGGTAACTACGGAACCCTATGTTATGCGTGGCCCATACGCACTAGGCATTTTTTTAAAGTTCCACGGCCTAAGACCGCTACCGTGGCCATGGCTGCTCGTAGGTCCATTGCCGAGAGCCTCTGGTGATTACGCATGGAATTACCATTGGCGCCCGGCGGTCTTCGGTAACCTTTCCATTGCACCTAGTATCCCTTCGTAGCCGATGTGTTAATCTGATATAATGTTGCTATATTTATTTAATTTTTTATATTACTAGCTTATATTTTTATTTCAACCTGTCCCGATGTCCGTGTGTAATTAAATCTTGCAAGTTAAATTTAACTCACTTCCCGGTTTCCGATTGAGCTGAAACCTTGCCCGTGTATGTAAGTCGCATGACAATGCAATATTATGATGATAAAAGCTTGATTTAAAAAATGTCCCTACGAGACAGACATCCAAAGAGGTTACGGTGCAATTTATTGTTTATTGATATAAATAAGACGTGAAATCAAAAGGTTATCTCGACAGAGTTCAAGTTTTTACTATAACAAGCCCTAGTTTTATGTAAAGGTTTACTTATTTTATACGTAAATAACTAGTTACTTTGCTACCCTGACCAAAGACTTTCAATACAAAGAAACGAAGAGTACTTAGTACTGCAAATTGCTCACGTCGCCGTCGCGTCGTTGCGCGTTGTTACGTACATACTCGTATGTTATATACGTATTTGATATTTATTATCAACCACAAAGATTTCTGTACTATGGGTACACGGAAAATAAGTACAAAAAATCTAGTAAGTTTTATTAGTACATCAACATTTTGCAGAATATAGATGCTCTTTATAAGTCGTAGAGCAATGCCAAGACTCGCAGTAGTGAGGACCACGTTCGTGCGTAATGTTGTTGTATGTGCTTTGTTTAGTGGTCAGAGCGTGTGCGTACGGTGGGAGCCATGGACCTGGATATGAACATAAAGGTCTGGATTCAAGGAGATTTTTACAAATTCCCACGAGAACTCATATCATTACCGGGATAAAAGTAGCCTTACTGGGCATAATGTAGCCTTATGTTACTCAGGCATAATGTAGCTACATATCAGTCAAAGAATTTTCAAAATCGGTTAGTTACGGAGCCTTTACAATGAAAACAAACAATAAAATATTTCCGTTTTATTTAATACTAACCCGCTTGGCAAATCTAATATATAAAATTCTCGTGTCACAGTTTTCGTTGCCATACTCCTCCGAAACGGCTTGACCGATTCTCATGTAGGTAGGTCTGAGAATCGGACAACATCTACTTTTCATCCCCCTAAATGTTAAGGGTAGTCCACCCCTAAAGCAAAACAACGTTTGCCGGGTCAGCTAGTTATACATAAAAACCTTCCTCGAGAACCACTCTTTGTTTTATGCTTAGATCAAAAATACCTAGATTACCGATCAGTGCTTTAAAAACGGCACCACTTCACCTCGGTCCATTTTGATGCTTTTGTATTCATTATTACGAATTATTTCTATGTCAACCATCAATGTACACTCTTGTTTATTTTATAGATGGTATTTGTAATAATTACCTATACGAGTATAGTATTCGAGTGCCAAGATTCCGCGTTGTATTTGTACTGAATCCAATATCTATAGTATTTTTGATCTAAGGTTTTATACTAGTGGTTCTGTGAACAGTAGACCTCGCGTTATTTTCGCATTTCCCCCCCATTTCTCCCCTATTTTCCCCCCAATCGAAAAATCCCTTCGACAAAAGTTGCGCCTTGCAACAAAGAACACTTGTGCCAAATTTCATGAAAATCGGCTGAAAAATGCGGCCTGTAGACCGGAACTGACACACATACCAACAACGCCAAATCGGCCAGTCCTCGAATTAAAACTGAGACGCTTCACTCGCTTTGCTCGCTCGGTCAATTATGTTATGATAATTAGCATAGACTAAGTAATGGACTCCAGCTTCGCCCGCTTCTAAAGGTTTCTAGTAGGTACCCAGTTCCCACGGGATCAGATTCCCGGAAGAAAAAAGTAATTAGGGTTCTGTGCCCAAAGGGTAGAAAGGGGAAGCCTATTATTGAGACTTCGATGTCCGTCCGTCCGTCCGTCCATCTGTCTTGGGCTGTATCTCAAGAACCGTGATAGTTAAAAAGTTGAAATTTTCACAGATGATGTGTTTCTGTTGCCTCTATAACAACAATTACTAAAAAACAGAATATAAGTAATATTTAAGGGGGCTCCCATGCAACAAACGTGATTTTTTTGCAATTTTGGTACGGAACACTTTGTGCACTTGGCCAGTTTTTTTTTTTAATTAATCACAGACAGACTAACGTCAGTTTGCAAATAAAGTTTCACATGGCCTGTCTGTCTCTCAGGAACATCTCCAAGCCCAACATTGGTGACACCGTCACCTCCCCAACATGCTCCCTTAGTCCAGAGTATATCGGGCACCTTCAAGGGCTCCTGGATGGAAACCCGCCGTCAGCGACGATTCCATGCCTACCGAGGTATTCGGTATGCGGAACCACCTGTCGGGGAGCTAAGATTCCAGGTCAGTATGAAACGCTCCGGCCTGGCGCTCCTGCTAAATCGTCCCACTTGTAGGAGCACCGGGACACCCATGTCCTGATGCTCCTTACCTATAAGTGCTATAAGTATGACTGTCGAAACTTCATGTGTATTAAGTGGGTAAGAAACAC
Source organism: Nudaria mundana (assembly GCA_963556515.1). Lineage (NCBI taxonomy): Eukaryota > Metazoa > Arthropoda > Insecta > Lepidoptera > Erebidae > Nudaria > Nudaria mundana. The sequence continues at coordinate 412,370 of OY748311.1, read as the reverse complement.
GATTGGTCAACTCCTTGCAAACGTTCAAGGCAATTCTCTTTAATTTCCTTATAGTAGTTATGTACTAGGGGTCTCCCTTGTTTGACCGAAAGGAATTTGACAAATGTTCACTTCCCAAAAAAATTTTCGCATAATTTCATTTGCCAAATTATTACCCATAGGAGGTTATTATTAATACCATAGGAGGTCACAGTTTTAACCTAACCTAACCTACCCATTTTGTTTTCACCAAACGTTTATTGTCTGAAGATTGTTTGCTGTAATAAATCATTTGATTAAACACCAAATGCCATAATGACATTATACTTGGTAATATTTTGCCAAGTAAAAATTTGACCAAATAAAAATATGCGTACTAAAATCATTCGAAATATTGCAATGGTATAAAAAAGGTTGCTAAAATTTATTTGGGTAATGATATTTTGTCAAAATCTTTTCGGCAAAACGGCAGGCAACATTATCATTACACCTCTATCCCTGGAGGGGTAGTCAGAGGTGCAATACACACCCACATTTTGTCAGTAATTTTATTGGCATTACGTCACTCTATTACGTTACGGCAAGCCAGTTGCCATTACCGGTGACTAGGTAAATAATAGACCATCTATAACAACTCTGTAATTCATAACAAAATTCGGTTCCATGACTACAAAAACAGAATTAAAAATTTCCGTTTTTGTAACTGGTTTTAAACCGACTTCCAAAAAAGAAGGAAGTTATCAATTCGACTGTATGTCTTTTTTTGTGTGTAAACTAATCGAGTTGGTATTTGTCGGTCCCGATATCTCTCTCCATACCACCGCAGAGCTAAATTCACATCTTTGTGATTTAAAAAATAAGCTTCCATTAAATACCGATTTTGAATTTTTTTAATTGAAAGCTACTACATCCCATGTGGTCCCAACACCCACACTTGCTAGTAGTTTAGTTAGTAAAGACATTAACTTATTGATTTAAAAACTTAACCTTTTCATTCTCTAGCCACCGAAAGCAATTCTTCAATACAAGGATGTGGTAGACGCTAGCGAGAACGGGCCAGCTTGTCCCATGCCCGTGAAGCCTTCAGTCTATGTGGATGAGGACTGCCTCACTATCAACGTGTACACGCCTGCAACAGCGAGCAATCCAGGGTACGTACTAATCAACCTCTAAGGACTGTTGGTTTTTTTTTAGGTTTCCGTACCCAAAGGGAACCCTAATTCTAAGACTCCGCTTCCTCCCGTCCGTTCGTCTGTCACCAGTTAGCAAGTTGAAATTTTCACAGATGTCCTGTTGCCGCAATAACAACAAATACTAAATAAATTAAAAGTAAAAAACTTTTAAAGAACAAGCTATTATTTAAATGCTACTCTTAGTAAGCCCTTTCATTTGATACCCATATTGTAGGAGTGCATTGAATATAATTAGTCCGCCATCTTGTATCTTCCGCCATTTTGGATTTAGAAAGACGTCACAGTGTGAACCATAAATTGTCATCCAAACCGAACGTGTGTACAAAATTTCAGCTCAATCGGCAAAGGAAATCTGTTTCAAAATTGAGTTGCAAGATTTCACCCGAACAAAAATCCTACTAATATTATAAACGCGAAAGTTTGTGAGTATGTATGTATGTATGTATGGATGGATGGATGTTTGTTACTCTTTCACGTAAAAACTACTGAATGGATTTTAATGAAACTTTACAATAATATAGCTTATACATCAGAATAACACATAGGCTACATTTATAAAGATATTGTGTGAATTGTTCAAAATATGACGCAGCGCGACGGGAACGGGAAATAATCCATATTACCACGCGGACGAAGTCGCGGGCGACCACTAGTACTTACATACAAACATTGTTAGCTAATAAAAAGCTTGTAAAAACTGAACATACAACAAAAGTTTTTTTGTCGTTTTTGGTACGGAACCCTTTGTGCGCGAGTCCGACTCGCACTTGATCGGTTTTTGTACTACGTGGTTGTATGGTATCACCAAGATTTCATGGTTAGCGGAAAAAGGTTCGCCACTTATTATGGACGGTATATATGGTCTCAAAGTAAGGAGGTCATTATTTGATCGATTCAGCCCTTTCCAGCAAATGCATGGCTTACAGATCATAGTTATACTTGTAAAAGACATTTGGTCAGCAGTTAAGTCAGAATTCATCTATTGTACAGCTACAAGCCTTTACCCGTGATATTCTACATCCACCCTGGAGGGTTCTACGTGTTCTCGGGGCGCAGCAACGTCTGGGGTCCGGAGTACCTCCTGGAAAGAGACATAGTGCTCGTCACCATCAACTACAGGCTCGGCTCTTTAGGTGAGACCTTGGACTTACTAATAATACGTCCTCGGAAGGGTAACCCCACGGGGCGCTCCCCGGACTTTGATCACCTATGTAGCCTTCTCAAAAAGGAGTACGGTGTAATCCCGCATCTTTGGGGGTCGGGGGGTAAGTCGTAAGTGACGGACGGAATGCATGGGAGGAAACACGATAACCTCCTGGCTGCCGCCTCTTATAAGAATGGCGAACTACCAGCCTGCCCATCAGCGGTACCCTTAACTTGATTGTTTTGACTATTGTTATAATTTATGCCAACATGCTGCCAGCGTCTCCTATTCCACGTACATCGTCGCATTACCAAGCCTCACTGACTGACTGATACGCGCACTGACACACTCTACTCTTACTTATTCGTGTTCTTGGGTAACGTATCGGCAATTCTAAGCACCGCATAGGTTCATATGCAATCTGTGCATCATAAAATAGACAACATTCTGTTTAGCTATCCAATGCATTATGCCCCTTAATTCGTTGTAATTTTCCTCAGGATGGATGAGCACAGGAGATAAGTGTGCACCGGGCAACAACGGTATGAAGGACCAGGTGGTGGCTCTCAAGTGGGTGCAGCGGAACATTGCGGCTTTCGGCGGAGACCCTAACTCAGTCACCATCGCTGGATGTAGCGCTGGATCAATCAGTGTCATGCTGCACATGATCTCGCCCATGTCTAAAGGTATAACCTGCACTAATTTTTCCAGCACCTTTTTTGCAATCCAGAGACACACGCACACATCTGTCATTTTGCTGGTCCAACGTAATAAAGCTCAAGTGTATTGGGGTTTCCTATGCTAGGTAACTTTTGGTAAAAGAATCTCGCATGTTTCCCAGTGATCCTGGTTTGAGCCCGAAGATCTTGCTCCTGAGCACCTTAGTATTCCACATTTCGGTGGCTTCAAATATGTACTAATATGTTAAATAATAAATCATCCAGGTTTATTCCATCGAGCAATCTCCATGAGTGGAACGCCCATACGCATGGGCCCCATGGCGACGCACCAGCACCACCTGGCAGTGAGGCAAGCAGAGATCGTCAACTGTCCCACCAACTCCTCAAAAGCCATAGTAGACTGTCTGATGAAAACACCCTGGAGGGAACTTGGAGATTCTTTGCCTAAATTCTTTGTAAGCATATTTTATTGTCATCCTCATCACCACGCTTAGACCTCTAACGGGCTCCCTTTGCCAGATCGCCTGTTGGTTAACCTCCCCAGCCTATCCGGTGAATCGGCTAGGCTAAGGACAACACCGTGGTGGTTTATGCGTAGTCTAGCGCCGACTTTCGTACGATATTAATGCGGGGGATGGAAATTCCCAAACTAATGTCCAAATTCCTTCAGAGCTTCGGTCCTGCCGATCCAGTTAGGTTGTGGAGTCCAGTAGTGGAACCTGACTTCGGTCAAGAGCGATTCTTGGACGTTCAACCTGAGGAAGCTATCAAGAAAGGCATGATGCATGAAGTGCCATACCTCATCAGTCAAACTACTGACGAGTTCTACTGGAAAGCATTCAGTAAGTAACATTATATGTTATTCTTTCCTCTGCTTCATATAGTGCCTGACTTTTACTTAAATCACTATTAACTCTTAATTAATAAATCCTTTCTATGCAGCTATATTCAAGAACGAATCGCTTATTAACACCATGAATAACGAGTGGGAACGGATAGCTCCTATCTCGTTCATGCTACCAGAGGAGAATCGCGCCACAGCTGTGAAGAGGCTTCGAGAGGTTTATTTCAATAACAAGAAGTTGGAGAATAACACAGAGAGTCTTACAGCTCTGCAGAACTTGTACCGAGACTCCATCGTTGGCTTTGGGATGCATAAGTGAGTTTGCGAACACTATGCCTTTATATATTCTTCTATCTATTCTTTTTTTGGAATTCTGTACCTTAACAGTCTTTCAGACAAAAGTTTTGTGTCAAAAGTGGATTTACTTCAGCAGTGTGATGCAACCCAGCCACCATGCACATCAGGGCCCACCGACACTGGCATCAGCTGTACCGCGGTTTATGTAACATAAGTACTTCGTGTCGTTGCTGTGCATTAAAGACCAACACGTTAACCGGTACCGACGGGACCATTTTGTTTCATTGCGTGCATGATCAATTTATCTAAACTGATTCTGCATAAATTGGAGTCTTGGTCAGTTGAAGTAGAACGTTCTTCCTGAAAATGGAAGTCACTGGTTCTATTACGGCTCAAGACTTTTTTTTTTTTAATTCCGCGGCCCAAGGCCGCGGCCGCTCTAACGTCCGTTGCCGGGCATCCCTGGTTACTAGCAGAGGGTATGTCCAGTGGCGCCCGGCGGACTTTGACCACCCCTGTGGTCTCTGCGGGTGTTTGGTCGGGACGAGAATCCCGCGTCATTGGGGTCGGGTTTTATCCCGCGTCAGTGAGTGAATCTGGTTGCGTGCTATGGGGCAAAGGCCCCGCAGCACGCAACCCTTCTAGCCTGCTTCTGTAAGGACGGTGGGTGGCGATCCCGCCGTCCTCAGACCCCGATCATGGAGGACGATAGTCTTGGTCGTAGTCGCGTAGTCTGGGGCGGCCTGGCCGCCGACTACGGAACTCGGCGGGGAGGGTACGCTCCCTCTCCCTCCCGGCCGCCTCCTTCGCGAGCATGACTTGCTCGCAGAAGGACACGGCCGCGTTCCACCTACTCCCGCTGGATACCATGGCTTGAAGCATGGTCCCCAGCGAGAGGGTATCCACGCCCAGACCCACTACGAGGTCCCGGCGCTGACTCGCCCACGCTGAGCACTCCACCAACGTGTGGAGTGCGGTGTCGTCGTCGGAAACCTCGCAGTGTTGACACCGGGGTGTGACCTCACGATGCATGCGAAACAGATAGCTACCGAAGCATCCATGCCCGGCAACCATCTGCGTCGCACGGTACGTGAGGTCACCATGCTGCCTCTGCAGCCAATCGTCCATGATCGGTCTCACCGCCGCGATGAAGATGGCACCCCCCTTGGGTTGCTCAAGTCGCACCCTCCATGACTCCATGAGATCCTGGCGGAATTGGGACCGCTGGTCCTCGATTTCTCGAGACGCAGGCCTGTGGTCCCGCTCCAGCGCCTCCTTGCGCCATTGGAACAATGACGCAAGGGCTCTCGCTTCCAGGTCCCATGGAGGGGTCCCGGCTAGGAGACATGCAGCCTCTCCGGAGATCGTGCGGTACCCCCGTACGGTTCTGACGGCCAAGGTTCTAAGTGGTCTGTTTAACAGAGTCACGTTCCCCTTGACCGCCAACCTATCCGCCCATACGGGAGCCCCGTATAGGGCCATACTCCGCACGATCCCCAGGTACAGTCTCCTGCAGGAGGCGTTGGGTCCCTTTAGGTTGGGCATCAGTCGCGAAAGCGCGACCGATGCCTGCGTCACCTTGGGGACCAAACTTCGGAAATGTGGACCGAAGTTCCATCGGCTATCAAGTACGATCCCTAGGTACTTCATCGTGGGCTTGATGCCGATGCTAACGCCTCCCACATTTATGCTGGAACCTTCGGGTGGACCGTTCCGAGGTCTGTGAAAACACAGAACCTCGGACTTGTGCAAGGCCACCTCCAGTCCCAGCTGCCGTATCCGACCCACGACTCGAGCAACACCCGTCGTGACCTTGAGTGCTGCCTCCTGGTACGTTGCACCCCGCGCCGTGACGAGGGTATCGTCGGCGTAGCACGTTACGCCGACACCCCTAGGCAACGCACCCCGCAGCACCCAGTCGTAGCCGATGTTCCACAGAAGCGGCCCAGGACCGACCCCTGCGGAACACCGCACGACACATCTCGCCGAGCTGGCCCGAGCCAGCTGGGGAAAGCTATGGCCCTCTCCGAGAGATAGGCCCCGACAATACGACGGAGGTAGAGAGGCGTTTCGTGATACACGAGCGCCTCCCTAACGCAGCTCCATGGCAAGGTGTTGAACGCGTTGGCGATGTCAAGAGACACCGCCACCACCACCTTGCCCTGCGAGACTGCTTCCTCCGTCAGGCTCTTCACGCGCATGATCGCGCTCACGGTGGAGTGTCCCCGAACGGCTCAAGACTGTAGTTTTTGTGATTCATATTGTAAAATTATTTGAATCTATCGTGACAATAAGATGGCCCACGTCAAGTTCAATGTTTGCATCTTCAGACCAAGTGTGGGTAGTTCGTTACTATCATTCTACTCGTGACCAGAGTTAAATCCACGGTTTAAGTTTTCTTATAATAAATAATCACAAAACTCACAAGGATACTCACTGTGCAGGTTGGCAAACTTGATGTGTCGCAAATCTCGGTATCCAGTATACTACGAGGAGTTCGCGTACATCGGGAACAACAGCTACTACCAGGACGCTAACGGCAAACCTCAACGTACGTGTCACCTAGCTCTTTACTAGTCTAAACGCAAGACTGCCTCCAAAATCGGTACCTGAAAACGGCGATTTGGTGGCCGTCTGTGAAAGGCCAGCATCTATCCACGCATGTTCTCACTAACCGACATGCGACCGAAGCGAATCCCCAAAGATACGGGATGACACCTTATAGACAGAGGTCGCATAGGTTTCCAAAAGACCTCCGGCATCCTAGGCTTATCCTTTTACGGGTATACCTGGTTATGCTTAAAATTAGTCTATTTAAAAGTTGGTATTAAGTCACACACTTAGGTACCCTGCGGGAGAATAGGCGCGATTAAGGGTATGTATCATTTTACCAATTATTTGGTGACGACATAACTTGTGTATCAGGGATGTGTGGAGTAGATGCGTCATCTCCTCAGTCACTCCCCTGTCAAATCCTCTTTCACGTATTCCATCAATATTTTCTTAAGCATACTTCTGCTTCTAAAATCCTCTACCGCCATACTTTACACCTTTCTAACCACAATATCTATAACGTGCCATACCATGACAGCTGCTCACTTTTTAATATTTCATTCACTGACGCAACTTTCAAACTTCCTCTATAATTGTTGTTACTGGCGATTGGGAAAGGGTCGCCGTGAGTTTTAATTGCCAGATTCTTCTCTCAGGCTCTACCTTTATATATAATCGACTAAAGGTATGTAGGTAAATAAAATCGTTTTATACAAACGTACATATAACGTATTTTGTTTCCCTGTGACCAGGTGCGGTTCACCACGACGACACTATTTACTTATTCAGACAGAGCTACAGGTTCCCAGTCATAGAGACCACCAGCCCTGACTCCCACGTGGTGGATGAGCTCACAGCTCTCTGGTACAACTTCGCTAGATATGGGTGAGTTGACAGTTTCTACTATCATGGATCAAAAGATTGAAAATAGTTTTGCAGCCCACGCGTGTAATAAAAGAATCATCAAAATCGGTTATCCCGGTCAAAAGTTCAACAAGTCAAACATTCATAAAAATACAGTCGAAATGCAATACACTGCTATAAGACGTTTCTTCGTACCCAATTTTAATATTCTGAGTTCCCTTGATTCCCTTGCCTATCTGTGTTTTACTTTTGAGGTACGGAACCCTAAAAAACTACGATTGTTAACTCCTGTTCATATCAAAATATAAACAGAGACCCGAATCCTCGCGGGGACACGCCAGAACTCGGCAACCTGAAGTGGCCAGCAATGAAGCCCGACCAAAGGAGCTACTTGTGGTTGGGTGACCAGCTTACCATCAAACAGAACATGTTTGAGGAGCGGTACAAGGTTTGGGAGGAGCTGTATCCTATTCAGTATTAATTTTATTGCGCAAAGGAGATTCAAGATAATTAAGTGCTTGAACGAAATGGAGTTCAGAACAATGTCACTGCGGAGTTTTTGCTTAAATAGTAATATTGTCGCATTCTTATCGCATAGAATAATAAGTAAAGGTACAAATAAACTGACGTTATGGGTTAGTTACGATAGGTTATGCATTTAGGTGATAGTTTGTGTATTTCAATAAATATTTAAACACAGAAACTTTTTTTTTATTTTGATTTCGAATTGCAATAGTGTGGCGGTTTTCCTTTTCCCTGTTCCAAGAGTAGTGTAGTTAATCAGCTGTATGCAAAGTTTCTGTCCAGTAAGGTTTTATATATGTATAGGAACGTACAATGAAATCGGTTAAAGAAGTCCAAACTAATTCAATTATGTGTTCAATTATGTTTTCAACAATAATTTAGAGATCGAACAACAATATTACCTATGACTACTATCATGGTCTACAGCGAGAGGGTATCCACGCCGTGACCCACGACGAGGTCCCAGCGCTGACTCGCCCACGCTGCACACTCCACCAACGTATGGAGTACAGAGTCTTCGTCGGAGGCCTCGCAGTGTTAACACTGGGGTGTGACCTCACGATGGATGCGGTGCAGATACTTATTGAAGCATCGGTAATGATCTGTGAGGTCACCATGCTGCTCTGTAGCCACACGTCCGTAATCGGTTTCACCGATAGTGGTGTTTCCCCACCTTGGTTGCTCAAGTCGCACCTTCCATGTCTCCATGAGATCCTGGCGGAGTTGGGACCGCTGAGCCTCGATTTCTCGAGACGCAGGTCTATGGTCCCAGTGCCTCCTTGAGCCATTGAAACAATGACGCAAGGGCTCTCGCTTCTGTGTCCCATGGAGAGGATTCCAAAAGGGGAGGCAAAGGTGCATAACACGCACCCACTTTGTCAGTAATTATGTTCGTCGCATGTAATAGGGGGCAAGCCTATTGCCTTTACCAGGCTCTATAGAAAGTCCATAACTGCTGTGTAATTCAAACCACATTTCCAACAGCCAAGACCAAACATTTGTTTGTTTCCTCCCAGATATGAATACATTACTACACGACTTATGAATATCAATTGCTTGGGTTTATCCAATTGTATTTTATTCTTTTAAGTACAGTAAAGAAGTGCTCTATTTTCCTTATTTACCTGTTTATACATTCTCTAGATGGATGACTTATGATGATGAACAATGCTTAACATATAACAATAAATTATCAAGTCATGGTCGAACGGACGAGCAGTTCCCTGCGGCTTCGTCTGCGTGATATAGTTTTTCACTCTCAATTCTCAGGGGACCAACATTCAATTTTGACGTTACAGGGATAAAAGGTAGCCTTTGTTTATTCATATCAGATGACAGGGAGACAAAAAGCACGTCTTTATTCCCGAAGCGGTAGACAGAGGCACCCATTACGCTGACATTTCGCCTCAGCCACACGTAGTAGGTGGCGAGCCTATTGTCCGGGGCGTATGTAAGGATGACTTGATAGGGCCCCTTAGTTTTATTCTGGAGGCAGTTCAGGACGTCTACGACTTTCGTGGTATGGTGAACACGAGATACGTAGACCATCGTGGTTGGGGCCTCTGCGCGGAAGTGCAGTTTACACAAACATCCAAACTTTGGCTTTTATAACGGCAGGACTGATAGTGAAAGTCGTCATACTCTACCTGCCCTTATCCCAAGTAATTGTGATCGATGCAACATGTATTCCTCCTCCACACTATCAGACGTCATCCTTCCTCAGCCATTCCTTTCCTTGTCATAAACTCTTCAACGCATTCTATCCATTCTTACATGCAGTTTTCTTTGATCTGTCCCTTTTATGGCCAAGTATGATAACACATACCTACAGGACGGCAGGTCTGGCCACAGTTTTGTAAATCAACGCAATTTATTGTTTACTGGTTATAAGTACCTAAGTAGGTACGTGAAATCAAAAGGTTATCTCGACAGAGTTCAAGTTTGTATGGTAACAAGACCTTGTTATTTATAATGCTGCCCGAACTGCACAAATTGTATATAAGTAAGTAACATCCGTCCTGTCTGTTAAAATTTAGGTTCGGATATAATGGTGACCGATTATCTGTTGTAAGCATTGACCGATATCTTCAGCATTCCCCTGTAAGGGAAAGGCCGTGGGTTCGAGTCCTGCCGATGATATCAGTTTTTCTGATCTGTTTATATTTTCTATCTTAATAATTTAAAACCGATATCTTGCCCATAATTTACGTGGGCCTGTCAAAACTACTGGTATAATGGATGGACCTTGGAGTAGAAGTAGGTTAAGTTAATTCTCGTAAAAGTTAAAAAAACCGGATAAGTTCATGCATAGAATAGGGCGGATCCCTATTATACCTATGCCTGGCAGAATAGTCAGTTGGTCAGAGCAGTCCCCCTGTTAGGGAAAGGCCGTGGGTTCGAGTCCCGCCGATGACATCAGTTTTTGTGATCTATTTATAATTTCTTTCTTAATATTTTAAGAATAGTGTAAGCAAACTCATTGCTTTGAAATACATAAATATATAGTCTCTAACTCCTGAAGTACCTAACAGAGTTATCTAACCCGTTATAGTTTTCCTTCAAAGTTATATTATGGACCACGGTTTTTTTTTGGACATTCTAACACGCCGTCATCTTGCCCAAATTAAGCTAATATAAGCTTGTGCTATGAGGTCTAGTCGACTGATAACATACTTATATATTTCTAAATACATAAGTATTATACATAGAAAATACCCAAACTCCGAAACAATAATTTGTGGATCACACAAATAATCTGATTCGACCCGGAATCGAACCTGGTACCTCAGGGACGGCAGTCGTATACTCATACCACTGCGTCACCGAGGCAGTCAAAACTGTGACTATATGTTAATCCAGAGGAGATATAGGTACTGTTGCCGACCAAGTTGACGCCATTAGGATCGTGGAATCCCGTGAAGTAGTCACAAGTGACGTAAAAGAAAAATCCCATGTATCTAGTTAGTCTCTGAGTGAGAAATCAAAATCAGTCACTACACTAATTACTTATAACCACAAAGTTTTCTCTATTGTACCTACACGGAAAAATAGTACAGAAAATCTAGTAATTACATCAACATTTTGCAGAATATAATCTCCAACAGATGCTCTTTATAAGTCGTAGAGCAATGCTAAGACTCGCAGTAGTGAGGACCACGTTCGTGCGTAATGTTGTTGTATGTGCTTTGTTTAGTGGTCAGTGCGTGTGCGCATGGTGGGAGCCATGGACATGGACATGGATATGAACATAAAGGTCTGGATTCAAGGATATCAAATTTTAAGTTATTACCTACTAGTTGAGGGTTCGTTGATATTTTTCTCGATTGCGATTTTTAATATAGGATAATAAATACTATTGCTACGTTGTATGTAGAACTAGCAGTAGAGTTAAACAAAAACAGTTATAATGAGTCAAAATTGTGAAAGTAGTTTAAAAAAATATTTATCTTAACACCAAATCACGTGATTATCCCCTAAGGGGTAAGCAGAGGCATTAATTACGCCCACAACACTAGTCCCTAGTCACTTTGCGGGTTCCATATGTAATAGACCAATCACATAGATAATCGTTCCCATAGCTTCGTTTGTCTTTTAGCAGGTTGCATCGCATAACTTAGTCTATAGAGATGATAAGAGGGCCTTTAACATCCATTATTATGATTAATAGATCGTGTAGTACCTAGGTAGTAGGTATATTACCTGTAGTATCATGATTCTTTTGTAAATCAACTCCTGCGCAGGCGACCGCCAAACACAATAACAAACTGAACAACATTGTGCGAATTCACGCACTTATGAACACAGACAGACTTGTGCCGCGAGTCTACGCACTACGTCGCTTATATAGCTAGGAATAAGATTTCATACACGACTAGCTATCGCCGGCAGTTCCGACTGCGTCTAATTGCAAAATAGAATAGTTATCATCATTTTTCCTAGATAATGACTTTTCCTGCCATCATTTTATGTTACTCCGAGCTGCCCTCGACGGGTGTTGCTCAAGTCGTGGGTCGGATACGGCGGCTGGGACTGGAGGTGGCCTTGCACAAGTCCGAGGTTCTGTGTTTTCACAGACCTAGAAACGGTCCACCTGAAGGTTCCAGCATAAATGTAGGAGGCGTTAGCATCGGCATCAAGCCCTCGATGAAGTATCTAGGGATCGTACTTGATACCCCATGGAAATTCGGACCACACTTCTGAAGTTTTGTCCCCAAGGTGACGCAGGCATCGGTCGCGCTTTCGCGACTGATGCCCAACCTAAAGGGACCCAACGCTTTCTGCAGGAGACTGTACCTGGGGATCGTGCCGAGTATGGCCCTATACGGGGCTCCCGTATGGGCGGACAGATTGGCGGTCAAGGTGAACGTGAACCTTGGCCGTCAAAACCATACGGGGGTACCGCACGACTTCCAGAGAGGCTGCATGTCTCCTAGCCAGGACTCCTCCATGGGACCTGGAAGCGATGGTTCCAATGGCGCAAGGAGGCGCTGGAGCGGGGCCACGGGCCTGCGTCTCGAGAAATCGAGGACTAGCGGACCCAACTCCGCCAGGATCTCATGGAGTCATGGAGGGTGCGACTTGAGCAACCCAAGTGGGGTACCACTATCATCGTGGCGGTGAGACCGATCATGGACGATTGGCTGCAGAGGCAGCATGGTGACCTCACGTATCGTGCGACGCAGATCGTTACCGGGTATGGATGCTTCGGTAGCTATCTGTTTCGCATCCATCGTGAGTTCATACCCCGGTGTCAACACTGCGAGGTTTCCGACGAAGACACCGCACTCGGCGAGTCAGCGCTGGGACCTCGTAGTGGGTCTGGGCGTGGATACCCTCTCGCTGGAGACCATGCTTCAAGCCATGGTCTCCAGCGGGAGTAGGTGGAACGCGGCCGTGTCCTTCTACGAGCAAGTCATGCTCGCGAAGGAGGTGACTGAGAGGGATAGGGAGTGTTCCCTCCCCGCCGAGTTTCGTAGTCAGCGGCGAGGGCGCCGCAGACTCATCTACACCCAAGACCATCGACCTCCATGATCGGGGCCTGAGGACGGCGGGATCGCCACCCGCCGTCCTTACAGAAGCAGGCTAGAAGCGTGCTGCCATATTCACTCACTGACGCGGGATAAATCCCTACCCCAACGACGCAGGATTCTCATCCCGACCAAACCCCCGCAGAGACCACAGACGTGGTCAAAGTCCGCCGGGCGCCACTGAAAATACCTTCTGCGTGTAACCAGAGTCGCCCGGCAACGGACGTCTCGTTAGAGCGGCCGAAATAAAAAAAAACTGTTTTTATCTGTTTATTCAGTACTTACAGAAAATAAGGGAAACCATATCTACCTACTTATCTTTTGTTGTGTTCTACTTCTACTTCTAATATTCTAAACTATGCTAATATTATGTGTAGTTGAATCTTAGTTCATTTTAATATAATAATCAATCAAAGAATCAAAGAATCAATTTCATTTATTCAGTTTAGGCACATAAAGAGCACATATGAATGTCAAAATTTTACAATTTTATGTCAAGCACAAGTCAAGCAAAAATACTAAATTAATTACATAAATAACCATTTGAAAATGATTCTTTCGCTGGTTCGGTAAGTTGGTTCTCCTGAGAAGATACCAGCAAGAAACTCAGGTAGATTATCCATTTTCTTTTTAATAATGTTTTGTTTACATTGTGTTACAATTTGTATTGTAGGAGTGGCTAACAACAGCAGATTAGGGTGACCATGCATTTTTATCATTAAGATATTCGTCTACATTATAATAGACTTTCTTCATCAAACGTTTTTTCACTACTATTTTAAACTTATTAAGAGGCATGTCAACCAGATCCTGCGGAATTTTATTAAATATTTTTATACATTTGCCTACAAACGAATTACCAACTTTATGAAGTCTAATTTTTGTCATTGCCAGTTTATTTTTATTTCTTGTATTATAATTATGGTTGTCGGATCTTTTTTTGAAGAGTTCTATGTTCTTCCGTACATACACGATGTTGTCGTAAACATATTGAGAAGCAACGGTTAAAATATTAATTTCTTTAAATAGTTCTTTCAGCGAGTCACGGAGTCCGAGTCTATAGATTGCTCGTATAGCTCGTTTCTGTAATATGAATATTGTCTCAATATCGGCAGCTGAGCCCCATAGCAGCAGACCATATGACATAACGCTATGAAAGTAGCCAAAATAAACTAATCGTGCCGTTTTTTCATCAGTCAGTGACCTTATCTTTCTAACCGCATAGGCAGCCGAACTAAGTCTTCCTGCCAAGGCTGTGATATGAGAACTCCATTGCAGTTTACTATCTAAAGTTATTCCAAGAAAAACTGTGGTATTGACTATTTGAACTAATTCATTATTCATAGTAATATGAGTATCCACCTGTCTAACATTGGGCATAGTAAATTTTACACATTTTGTTTTCTTCGCATTGAGCAGCAAGTTGTTACTTGTGAACCAATGCAGTATTTCCGAAAGGGTATTATTTACATCGTCAAGTACTACTTTTCGTCTATCACTTTTAAAAATTTATGATGTGTCATCAGCAAATAATACTATTTCACAAAGATTTTTAGTGAAGTAAGGTAGATCATTTACGTATATTAAGAATAAAAGGGGTCCTAATATCGAGCCCTGGGGTACTCCCATGACTAATGAGGCGCCAGAAGAGTCGGTGCCATTAACGTTAACTTTTTGTACTCTATCAGTGAGGTAAGACTCCAGTAAGCCAAGTGAGCTGTGCGAAACACCATAATACCCCAATTTTAGTAACAAAGTCTCATGATCAACACAATGAAAAGCTTTTGATAGATCACAAACGATACCAATGGCATCCTGCTTTTCCTCCCATGCATCAAATATATGTTTCACAAGTGCAACTCCTGCATCCGTTGTGTTTCTGCCTTTAGTGATACCAAACTGTTTGCTATGAAGTAACTTATTTTCTGTAAAATGTGAAAGCAATTGATTAAATATTATTTTTTCAAAAATTTTACTCAGTGTTGGGAGTATGGAGATAGGTCGAAAATTTGAAGAATCACTTTTGTCTCCTGCTTTGAATAAAGGAATGATTTTACTGTACTTCATAAGATTAGGAAACTGATTTTCATCTATAGATTTATTGAATATGAATGTAAGGTAAGGCGCAATAGCAGGAATTATTGATTTTATTATATTGGTTGAAATGCCCCAAAGATCCTCAGTATTTTTTATATTCAGTTGTTTAAAAGTTTTAAGTATAGTGACAGAGTCAATATACTGAAAATCAAAGTTAACTCTACATTTATCAACACTAGATTTGAGAAGAGGCTACGTTTTTTGAAGAATTTAACTTATTTGTCGTTATAATTGGAACATTTGTGAAAAAAGATTCAAATGCATTGGCCACTGCAGAATCAGTTTTAATATGTTTATCATCTATTTTTAACTCGAAGGATCGATCACGTGACTTTGCTTTACAGGTTTCTTTGGTAATAATATTCCATGTTGCCTTAGTTTTATTATCGGATTTTTCAATTTTAGCCCGTATATAATTAGATTTGGCTATTGAACAAACTTTTTTGAACAGTTTGGAGTACTTTTTAATCCGTTCAATTACTTGTGGCTCATTAGTAGATGCCTTTGTCTCGTATAATTCATACAATTTTTTTCTACTTTTATAGATTCCAGGCGTAGCCCAATCACTAAATTTAATTTTGAATTGATTTACATTTATTGTTTTTTTTTGTGAAAATGTTATTGCATTCGTATTTGATTACTCCGAACAAATCTCCGTAAAGATCATTCGGGTTTTTATCATTATTCAACTCCAAAAGAGGTACCTACTTTATTATTAATGTTTACTTTAATTTTTTCTAATCGATATTTTGTGATTGGTCTACATACAATATTTTTTGATGATGGAACATGTTGGTATTTAAATCTACCTAACTGACCTGCATGATCTGAATTAATAAAATGTATTATTGATTTCTCATCTACATCGCTGTTAGAAAAAATATTGTCCATATGAATAACATTCGGAATATATAATAATATCTACACCTATTGTAATATTCAGAAATTGATGTCTAAGATGACATCTTGATTTAAGTACTTGTATTTTGAACTTTGTAACATTTTATGATGTACTTGATATAATTGTTACGGCTAATACCCGAAGTGCGGCTGCACCTAGTTTTAGCCGGTTAGGTTTTTGTTTTTTTTTTTTTATTTTATTTTTTTTTTTATTTTTTTTTTTTACGTGGTCTATGATGCATTTACGCACTTCACCGTCTCGCTGGGGGGGGAGCGAGACGGCTTCGTGTGGGACTCCCGGCCCTAGGATTAAAACGGGCCGGACTACCCACTAAAACCTATCCACGGTGTTTCTCCTTCGCCTTAGCCGGGCCGCCGGATAGGCAGGAACTGTTAAGCAACAGCGGCCCGGCAAAGGGGCGCTCTTTCGAGCTCTACTCGGGGGTGCCTGAACCCCCCCTGATCAACACAGAAGCGACGCCCCCGAAACACATAAGGGGCGTCGGACTCCTCAGGGCCATTCTCGTGAGCGGTGGGCCCCCCGACCCACCGCCCACGGCCCTATCAGTCGGGGGCTTGGGCGTAGGCAATGCGCCGTCGCCCCCTGACTGGTGCCCGCCGGGGCGGGAGCGTACGGCCTGCACGCTCCCGCTCACGCAGGGCCTCTCTCTTCGCCGCCATCACCTCCCGAGCGAAGGAAGCGACGGCGGCCCAACATTCTTCGCTGCCGGCCATGGATTGAATGACGGCCGGCAGCGAACCTACTCTGCCGATAACGCCCGTGAGGGCCAACCTCAGCGAGTCCCAGGCGGCGCACACGAAGAGCGTATGCTCCGCCGTATCTACGGCGCCGCCTGCGCAGTGATGACAATCAGGCTCCGACAGGATCCCCACCACTTCCCGCAGGAATTTGGCAAAACAGCCATGACCCGTGAGAAGTTGGGTGAGGAAGTAGGTCGGAGCCCCTTGCGCGTGCTCCACCCCCTGGCGGAGCACGGGACCGATGGCCCCCACGAGCACCCGGCTCGCGGTGGGAGCCGCACATCTCAAGGCCCATTGCCGGAACAGATCGTCGCGAGCCTCCTGTCTCCAGCGATTGACCTGCTCCGGCAACGGGCGTAGCCGGTTAGGTTAGGTTAGGTTAGTTTAGTATAGCACCTAGTTCTAACCGGCTAAAACTAGCCGCTGCCGCACTTCGGGTATTAGCCGTAACATAATAATATATGGTAAGATTATGTATCCAGAAATGTTGCTCTCGATTGAGCCAACTACTAAAATAGCATACTATGGTAAAATATGGAGCATCTATAAATTACTGCTGTAACATTCAGATGTTACAGCAGTAATTTATAGATTCTCCATATTTTACCATAGTATGCTATTTTAGTAGTTGGCTATATAAATCATTGCAAACATGGGTTACATCAGTGTAACCCATGTTTGCAATGATTTATAAATAAATAAATAAAATAAAATAAAAACATCACATCACACTACCAATAAAAGCTGAGTAGCAATGAAAAATTATGCAATCAATTAATTAATCAATCAATTCATTTCATGTTATAAGTCACTAGCAGCCCGCCCCGGCTTCGCGCGGGACAATTTATAATAACTACTAAGTCACTAAAATGTTTGGATAGTAATACTGTATAATATTTATTATCATGCTGTATGTTCTTGGTAGCATGGGGTTAGTTTAGTTCTCAAACTTTTAAAGAAATAGGAATAGAAGTTTAAAGAAATGTGATGTCACCATAAAAAAATACATGGATAATGGGATAATCTATACTAATATTATAAAGCTGAAGAGTTTGTTTGTTTGGTTGGTTGAACGCGCTAATCTCAGAAAGTACTGGTCCGATTAAAAAAAAACTTTTTTAGTTATGTAATACATTTATCCAGGATGGAATAGGCTATATAACATTTATTATTATTTCACTAAAAATCTTTGTGAGATAGTATTATTTTCTGATCATCATTCATCAGTAATTTTTAAAAGTGATAGACAAAAAGTAGCACTTGACGATGTAAATAATACCCTTTCGAAAATATTGCATTGGTTCACAAGTAACAACTTGCTGCTCAATGCTAAGAAAACAAAATGTGTAAAATTTACTATGCCCAATATTAGACAGGTGGATACTCATATTACTATGAATAATGAATTAGTTCAAATAGTCAATACCACAGTTTTTCTTGGGATAACTCTAGATAGTAAACTACAATGGGGTCCTCATATCACAGCCTTGGCAGGAAGACTTAGCTCAACTGCCTATGCGGTTAGAAAGATAAGGTCACTGACTGACGAAAAACGGCACGATTAGTTTATTTTAGCTACTTTCATAGCGTTATGTCATGTGGTCTGCTGCTGTGGGGCTCAGCTGCCGATATTGAGACAATATTCATATTACAGAAACGAGCTATACAAGCAATCTATAGATTCGGACCCCGTGACTCGCTGAAAGAACTATTTAAAGAAATTAATATTTTAACAGTTGCTTCTCAATATGTTTACGACAACATCTTATATGTACGGAAGAACATAGATCTCTTCAAAAAAAATTCCGATAACCATAATTTTACTACAAGAAATAAAAATAAACTGGCAATGACAAAAATTGGACTTCATAAAGTTGGTAATTCGTTTGTAGGCAAATGTATAAAAAAATATAATAACATTCCTCAGGATTTGGTTGACATGCCTCTTAATAAGTTTAAAATAGTAGTTAAAAAATGTTTGATGATGAAAGGCTACTATAATGTAGACGAATATCTTAATGATAAAAATGCATGGTCACCCTAATCTTCTGTTGTTGGCCACTCGTATAATACAATATAAACTAATTGTAACAATGTAAACAAAACAATATTAAAAAAGAAAATGGATAATCTACCTGAGTTTCTTGCTGGTCTCTTCTCAGGAGAACCAACTTACCGAACCAGCGAAAGAATCATTTTCTAATGGTTATTTATGTACTTACTTAATTTAGTATTTTTATAATATTACTTGACAAAATTGTAAAATTTTGACATTCATATGTGCTCTTTATGTGCCTAAACTGAATAAATGAAATTGATTCTTTGATTCTTTGATTACGCTACGACGAGTAGGAGCGGAGCAGCAATGATATAATGTTACAAAAACGGGGGATAATTATTTTTTTTGGGAGTTTCCGTGGCGTACGCTGCTTAAATAAAGTCCGCGATGGCATATATCTACCTCTTAGGGTTAACGCACTATAACGTAATTTATAGCAATCAAAATTGATTCAAAACAATTCATGATTTGCGAAGCTATTTTTATGCTTACGATATTAATCCTTATCCAAACAAATACGCTATACGTCATAAGAATTTAATTTAGAACAAATTAGTCCTTTACATCATTTGATTTCAACGAATATCTAAAGAGATATTATAGATTTAGTCAAAAAGTACACTATTTTGAAGGCGGGCGACGACGTTGGAGCGCGCACTGCGCATGCGTGAGTTGACTGCCGGCCGTCGCCTGTTAGGTCTACGACCGCTTACAAATAAATACTTAAATCATAGTAACTACTAACACATGGTTAATGGACTAGAAAAATTGGGGACATTATATAAAATTATAATAAATCTGTAGAAGTGAAAATTCTGTACATTGAAAATATCAAAAAATAAATGGCAGGGGGTGTTACTAGACCGACACCGAACCCAAAAATGTGATTAAATTATTATTTTTGTCTGTCTGTCTGTCTGTACGTTTGTTCAGGCATCACGCAAAAACTACTGGTTCGATTACGATGAAACTTGGTATAATTATTCTTTAATATCCTG
The DNA here is from genome assembly GCA_963556515.1 of Nudaria mundana. Lineage (NCBI taxonomy): Eukaryota > Metazoa > Arthropoda > Insecta > Lepidoptera > Erebidae > Nudaria > Nudaria mundana. The sequence continues at coordinate 392,448 of OY748311.1, read as the reverse complement.
GGCACCACGATTTTTGTGTGTTTTTACTGTATACACTAAATACAGTAAAAAAACAAACTTAATTTTGCGGTTCGATCCCTAGATCCGATTACTGTACTAACCGCAAATAATAAGTTTGTCTTAGGTTACGTCACCCGCGGTGGAGTTCACTAAGGGGCGCTGCACACGGCTAAGATACTATAATATTTTATCCTAAGATACAATATCGCTCAACAGCTATACATAATAAATCAGTAACTGGTGATCAAGAAAGCTAAAATACGCAGGCGGAGCTGCGGGCAACAGCTAGTGTAGTCATATCAGTGAAAGAATGTTCTACATCGGTTTAGTAGTTACGGAGCCTTATCGATTCTAACAAACGGGTTAGACTGCCTTTACACTAGCGTTTATCCAGCGTAGGCGTTCGATGAACGTATGCGCAGCGCAGTTGGAACATATGAGTACGCTCACGCACGACGCATGCGCCGCGTTTCTGCGGTGTCATGTACAATCGCAGAGGAAACGTTCCGACAACGCCTTCGCTGGATAAACGCTAGTGTGAAGGCAGCCTCAGTCACTTAATGGACACGAAGAGCTCGACACACGTGTGGTCAATTAGCAAAATCAACCGTAGAACATCGTATTCTTTCGTCATCTGGACACACCAATATTGTTACGTGTGTCCAAATAGCTAAACTTAAATAAATCACTTTTAAGTTGTCGTCAACTGGAAACTCATAGGTTTTTTTTTGCAAAAATTAATGAGTTCTGACAAACGTGTCCCAAATCAAATCTTTCCTCTTTATACTTTAAAAAAAGGACACATGCAATTTATTTTGAGTGATTCTACATGTACATTTACTGCCAGATTCGCAAAGCAACAGGTAGGGCCTGTGAGTAAGAGTCTGGCAACAAATCTCACGACTACTCTCTTTTTCAATATCTCTACGTATATCGCCCACACTAGTAATATACTCGTGGGGCTCCTGGTCTAGAGGTAACCGACAATGTATGCAAAGGTTAAGCAACATCTAGTCAGGCCGGACACTGAAACCCCTCCGTGCCTTCGGTCCCGGTTGTCGTACGAACATCTATGGCAGTCGTTAGGGGTAGTTGGAGCCTTAAATCAAAAATCCTCGCGGTCTAACTACAGAACTTCGATATCGCCCATGGGTTGTGGAGGTCAGATGGCAGTCGCTTCACGAAAAATATCGAAGTTCAGCCGAATCGCAGTTAGACTGGAAAGCTGGCTTTTTTTTTAAACTGTCCAAGTGTTTTTCAATCTATTCGATACAAACATAAAAAAACTATAAATGTTTCTTCTGTATACTCGTATTATTACCAAAGATGGGTGGTAGTTTTATGCTGTTATTTTCCTCCTCGGTACATAATATTCAAAGATACATAATATTTACCATACATAATATCTTTCTCTGTACATAATATGTACAGACACATATGTAACAGCAGGAAAATAGAAATACACTTTTTAACCGACTTTAAAAAATGATATTCTAAGGTTTAATGTTTGTTACCTCATCATAATTATATTTCGACTGGGTGAAGCGAAGCGAGCGGCATCCCAAGTCTCTGGGGTGAACCAATTATGATATTTTTTTAATTGATGGCTTTCCAAGAGGTTCTATTTCAATTTGGTCACATTCCTGTTATTTAAAGACGGTTTTTGTGTTAAAGTTTCACGTGTTGTTATTGATGGCCGAAGTAAAGGGAATTACGTTAAGATGATGATGACTTGACGGAAATCATAGTATTCATAAGAACTACTTGGTTCCAAGTAGTTCTTATGAATACTATGATTCGTAATCTATTCTAACGTAATTGAGGAAAGACTGGATCGTTTATTTGTTTGTTTGCATAGAATAAACTCCGAAACTACGGAACCTATACCTAAGTATCTATTCACTGAAGGCCCCCTGGGGATATCCTCACTAGGGAGTACCCGGGGCGCCCAGCAATAGACGTTAACCCCGACTCAAATAATTTTAGCTAAAGAACCGACTTCAATGAGAAACAGAAGCTTTCAATTAAAAACATACAGTTGAATTGAGAACATCTACTGTTTTTTGATGTCGGTTAAAATTAAAAAGGGCTCATGGATAAGTCGAAGTTCGTTTCTTCAGATAGTCTTTGAGCGGTCACTGACCGATAGATTGAAGATAATATTTGTTTACATTGGACAACATAAGGAAAACTATATCTTAGTATATTTATACAGGATGTCCCAGAAGTCGACGTCAAGCCGGAATCGGGTAACAGGCTAGGTCATAACAGTTGTAGGAAAAATATAAAAAAAATCTAGGTCTTGTATTTTAAAAATTATAGACGTTCAAAAAAAGTAGAGAAAATCTACGCCTTGTGAATGTTTTTTCATTCCTGTTGCTACAGATATGTACCTTTTTGTTTTGTTTTTTCTGTAATGTAACGCTGAATACTTTTTCTTTAAAGTCTAAACTGAAATTTAAAGTCAATTTCTCTAGCTCGGAAGTAAAATGTCACCATTTGCCCAACCAAACATTCAAAATAAATACTTAGCTCAGTTTTACCTGGCCACACTGAAAAAAAAATGTACTAGGTGAGTTAGGCAAGTAACTTTAAAAGTTAGCGCGTTTAATAAGGATTCTAAAACTGTAAAACACTCACTAGTTTATTTCTTGATTTCCGGCCATTTTTTTAATTTTCGAAAAAAAAACAGTTTTTAAGTGTTTTATTACTTTACTTAGAAGTGATTCGTATTAGTAAGTGGCTTTCCACAAGGCCGTAACTCTTAATATTATAGCTAGAGGAGTACCAATAGACTGATTTGACGAGTTGCGGCAACTATTAACGGAAGCAGCTGTTTGTTAAGAACGGAAGATTCGCCCGTCAGATGTCGCGATCTTTAAGAAGAGCATTGCGAGCTTGCATTACGATTGAAGGATATTTATTTGATTGAGATAATTATAATAATAATAATAAACCTTTTATTTCCAAATAACTTAATATTAAAATGCAATCTATACGTACTTACACTAATTAGTTATAATTATGTTATTTCATAACGATAATCTTCTTGATATTTACTTGCATTATTTGTGTACTATTTATTTATTTATTTAATCATCATTATTAACAATTATAAATTTTATCTGATTAAAACATTTATCTATTTCTTTATATTATATAGTATTAAATAACTATTCTGCACTTAATCAATATTCACATTAAGTATAGATCGAAAATTGCATGCATTTCATTATAAATTTAACAATTAATTATTACATACGGTCTATTACATTCGTACATTATACATTTTAATTATACATATATCATTTCGTACATTTTAATTATACCTATGTTATTTTTCTATTAATTAATAATGTCTATTCAATAAATTCTATTTAATAACTGTAATCCACTGACTTGACTGACAGGTAGTTAGCATGCCTTCAATCCTGTCATTTGGAAACCCATTTCTGGGCGTAGGCCTCCTCCATCCATCTCCACAAAGTCCGGTCTGCCGCGTGTCGCATCCATGTGACGCCAGCCACATCCTCAATGTCGTCTCTCCAGCGCTGGCGAGGACGGCCTCGCGCGCGTCGGGCAGACTCATCGCGCGGGTACCAGTGTAGGATGCGTTCCGTCCATCTGCCATCTGATGTGCGCGCTACGTGACCCGACCATCTCCATTTTAGTTTGCAAGCTAGTGTGGCTACGTCGACTAATTGAGTCCTGTCTCTTATCTCCGAGTTTCTTATGCGATCTTTTAGTTTAATATTCAGCATGCTCCGTTCAGTTGCTCTCTAAAATACCTGTAATTTTCCTATAACCTTCGATGACAGTGTCCAATTTTGGCAACCATAAAGCAAAGTCGGAAAGACCGCCGCTTCCATGGCTTTTTTCTTAAGCGCTACAGGAACTTTTGCCTTAAATATCTGTTTCAGGGACCAGTACTTGTTCCAGGCCAGCCTTATTCTTCTATCTACTTCTGTTAGTGTCTGATCGCGGAAACATATACTCTGACCCAAGTAAATATACTCCTGTACATACTTTATATCTAATCCAGTGACTTGTGTAGGTATTTTTGCACCATTTGTTAAGATGCATGTTTTTTCAACGTTTATTTCTAAACCACATTCGATACTTGCTGAGTTCAGTGTTTGGATCAAGTAGGTTAGTTCAGTATGACTTTCACTCAGAATTACGATGTCATCGACGAAACGAAGATGATTTAGCAGCTCCCCATTGATGTTGATACCCTTTCCTTTCCAGTGTGGATAAAGTGTGCCAAATATACTTTCTAGCAGCGCTGTGAAAAGGTTTGGAGAGATTGGATCACCCAGCTTTACACCTCGCAGTATTTGAAATGACTCTCCAATGCGCTCCGTTCGCACTGAGGCCGTGCTATTCCCGTAGATATTTTTTAGTATTTTTATGTACTTCATATTAACTCCTTGTGACTCTAGTGCTCTCCAGAGTGCTCTATGTGAAATTGTATCGAAAGCCTTGGAATAGTCAATGAAGGCGATGTAGAGTTCTTTATTTTCTGCGTCAGTGTAAAAATATGGTCCATAGTTGAGTATTTTGGCCTAAATCCTGCTTGTTCTCTAGGTTGGTGTTGTTCCAGCATGTTTCTTATTCTTCTCAGCAGAACACTTGTCAATATTTTGTATGTAGTTTGTAGTAAACTTATTGGCCTGTAGTTGCCGATATCCAAATGGTTACCTTTCTTATATAATAGGGTGATTATTGAGTTTTCCCACTCTTTGGGTATGTGGCATGAGTTCAGAATACTGTTGAACAGATCTGTCAAGATGGGTGTCAGTGGGTCGATAATAGCTCTGATGACGTCATTGGAAATACCATCTTCTCCTGGACTTTTAGCCGATTTCAATTTTTTGATGGATTGATAGATCTCAGAGTTTAGAAACGGCATGACTTCTGGTTCTCGCAGAGTCACTTGTTGGTAGATTGTACTTGAATTTTCCTCGGTGTTTTGGTATTTTTGGTTTTTATCCCTGTAGATATTTTTGTAGAAATTTGTTGCTATTTCAAGAATATCTTTTCGGTTTGTAGACGGCGTGTTGTCCCTATGCGATAGAGCTGGGATCCATTATTTTGTCGATTCAAGCCTTTTCTTTGCTCTTTTAATGGAGCCTCTTGTTTTTATTTCGTCTTCCATGATTTTTAATTGGTGTTTTTGTTTATTTTTGTATATTTTTTTCTTAATCTTGCGGTATAATTTTGTCAGTTCCCTTTTATCATTTTTTGTTTTATTTTCTTTAGACTTCAAATTAGTTCTATCCTCTATAAGTTGGCGTATTTCAGGAGTAAACTTGTATGAATCTGATTTTTTAACCTGTGGCAGCACGTCTAAGCTTTTCCTTATGGTGTCTATTGTATTTGTATAATATGTTTGTGTCGTTTCAGCTTTTGTACAGCCCTGAAGAAGACGTTCAAAGTTATTTTTGACCATTTCTTGCTCTTCTGTAGTAAGTTCACATTTTCGCCGTCCATAAGACTTTCTGCTTTTCTTGGTGTCGGTTTTTAGGTTCAGAGAGGCTCTAACAAACCTATGGTCCGATGGATACGATGTCCCAATGATCTGAATGTCATTTATTAATTTCAAATTTTTCGTTAAGATAAAGTCAATTTCATTCCTTACTTTACCGTTTGGTGATATCCAAGTCCATTTCTTTTTATTATTTTTTTTAAAGAATGAGTTCGCTATTGATAATTGATTTTGGAAACAGAACTGTATCAAAGTTTCTCCTCGTTTGTTTTTTTCGCCGTAGCCCCACGGTCCCATTACTTTTTCATCTTGACATGGTTGACCTATTTATTATTGATTGAGATAGAGATACCTAATTAAAATGTGATAGTTGTTACTGACGTTATTAAATAAAGCAACAATAATTGAAAAACTCTGATTTATTAAAATTACAACAGATGTTCAAACTGCCTTCCTTCAATCGTAATGCAAGCTCGCAATGCTCTTCTTAAAGATCGCGACATCTGACGGGCGAATCTTCCGTTCTTAACAAATTCAGCTGCTTCCGTTAATCGTTGCCGCAACTCGTCAAATCAGTCTATTGGTAGTCCTCTAGCTATAATATTAAGAGTTACGGCCTTGTGGAAAGCCACAGGTACATCAGAATAACTTCTAAGTAAAGTAATAAAACACTTAAAAAACTGTTTTTTTCTAAAATTAAAAAATGGCCGCAATGCGAGAAATAAACTAGTGAGTGTTTTACAGTTTTAGAATCCTTATTAAACGCGCTAACTTTTAAAGTTACTTGCCTAACTCACCTAGTACATTTTTTTTTCAGTGTGGCCAGTTAAAACTGAGCTAAGTATTTATTTTGAATTTTTGGTTGGGCAAATGGTGACATTTTACTTCCGAGCTAGAGAAATTGACTTTAAATTTCAGTTTAGACTTTAAAGAAAAAGTATTCAGCGTTACATTAGAGAAAAAACAAAACAAAAAGGTACATATCTGTAGCAACAGGAATGAAAAAACATTCACAAGGCGTAGATTTTGTCTACTTTTTTTGAACGTCTAATATTTTTTTTTTAATAATTTTTAAAATACAAGACCTAGATTTTTTTTATATTTTTCTGACAACTGTTATGACCTAGCCTGTTACCCGATTCCGGCTTGACGTCGACTTTTGGGACACCCTGTATATCTTACACGCAATTTTTATAGTAAGTATATTATTGACTGAGGGAGCGAAGCTCGCGAAGGCTCCGTTTCAACTTGCAGACTGGGCAGAATTTCTTTCGTCTGTACCTCTGCATCTATCTACGGGTTCTGTCAGATCATGTTTGAGGCCGTATTTAGCAACCGATTTGCATGAAACTCTACACACACACTCCTTGAATGAATGAATAACATTTGAATGATATTTTTTGGATTGGATGACAAATGAAAGAGTATCTAATAAAGAAAATTGAAGAAGAAATTTTCTAATCAAATCCGCTCCCGAAGTCTACGGTTCACAGAACCACTAGTACAAGTATTTAATATCTAGTAGGTACATAACAGGTCTAATGAGGAAACGTCCGCTTTTGTTTTTCTAAGTTAGACTTCTAGTCGATTCTGTTATCGAAACTTAAGTCCAAAATATTATGTTGTAAACGTTGGTACAATCACTGTGTATACATTATGTTAAAAGTGAATAATAAAAATTGATCAAATATTATGTGAAATATATTATGTGAAAAAATTCCAAGCTAATGAGTCACACTCACTGGTGTTTAAAATGTTATCTAAACTCATGATCGACACTTCTCAAGACCAGAAGGCTGGTTACTATTTGGCACAAAATAAGCATTGCCATACAACGTGGAAATGCTGCCAGCCTTCTCGGAACATTGCCAGTGGGCGACGAGGCGGAGGAATTCTTTGACGCATATTAGAATTTAGATATAATTAGAAGGTATAATTTTAGAATAGGTGTACATATTTAGTTAGTTTCAATTGTATTTTTTCATATTGTAATTCTAATAATATAATTAGTTTTATTCATTTGATCAATCTGGCGTTTTAAATTTAAATGTTTGTACAAAATAATACTGGTTACCAATTACAAGACAAACATTAATGCTCAACTTAGCCCAGTGGCTGGAGAATCGGACACGGAAGCGGTACAGTGTGCCCAGTGGACGGTTCGAAACCAAGTGACTGGAAATTGTCTTTTTGTGATTTCTAATATCTATATCTATACTCTAAAATGAACCCTGATACACCCTGAGTAATATAGGCTACTTTTTATCCTGGTAATGTGTTCCCACGGGAACCGGGAACGAGTTAACTAAATCACGCAGGCGGAGCTGCGGCGATCAGCTAGTACTTTATATAATACTAACTGTTGCCCGCAGCTCCGCCTGCGTGTTACTGTAGATCTACATAACTTTTTTATTTATGAACCGATTGAAAACCAAACCTTAAATGTTAAGTTGAATAAACCACAACGCATTACTTAAAACCGCAAATTCAAATCAAAAATTCAAATCGGTTAAGCTTTAGCGTGTTCAAACATTCAGACAAACAGACAAAAAGTTCTAAAATCTATTGTTTTGGGGTTTATTGCGTTCATTTACAGTACAGTTTCTCTATTATATCTTCTTTTATATTTTCTATTAAACCATACAAATTCATCTTAAGATACTCGTACGAAAATATGAAATATTATTTGTTATCTTCGTCGTGTGTTGTCGCCATACAATTCAATGGACTATTCCATTGAATTGTATGGCGAGCGATATTGTATCTTAAGATAAAATATTATAGTATCCTAGCCGTGTGCAGCGCCCCTAAGTGAACTCTACTGCGGGTGAAGTAACATACGGCAAACTTATTATTTGCGGTTGGTACAGTAATCGGGTTTAGTGATCGAACCTCGAAATTAAGTTTGTTTTTTTATTGTATTTACTTTTCCAGGATTAAAAGTACCCAGCGTGGTGCCCAGGATATTAAAGAATAATTATACCAAGTTTAAAGCTTCTAAAAATGACTTTGTATTGTTGGCCGTATGTGAAGAAGCGTTGTCATGATGTAGGAGAACGCGGCTTTTGGGTCGTCTTTCGCGAACTTTTTCTAACACTCTGGGTAAACAAATGGTAGAATACCACTCGGCATTAACACTCTTTTGATCTTCAAGTGGAATTGTACAGATGGGATCCGTAGCTGAGAAAAAAAACGCGATCATTTTTTTACCAACGTTTCTCACCTGCCTCACTTTTGTTGGCTTGTTCTCATTTTCAAACACCCATTCACAAGATTGCTGTTTTTTTTCGGGTTCAAAACAATAAATCCACTTTTCGTCTCCTGTGACAATGGCATAAACAGCATTAGAATGTCCGTGGTCGTACTCCAGTAGCATCTGTGAGCACCATTCCACGCGAGCCCGCTTCTGTTCCGCTGTCAGTTCATGAGGGATCCAACGACAACAAAGTTTCCGAACTTTCAATTCTTTGTGTAAAATTTTCTGGATTTGACCAATCCCCAATAGTCCTCGAATTGTCTCATAGGTAATCCGCGGGTTTTCTTCAATTAACCGCTTAACAGTAGCCACATCATGAAATTCGTCCTGTAAAGAAACTCGATCTCTCTCAAATTCAGCAAACCATCGCCTCACGGTGCTCAAACAAGGTGCTTCTCTCCCAAAAGCATTTTGAAGACGAGCGGCACAGTCTTGCGGAGAGAGATAACTTTTAAAATCATAAAAAATCATCGCTCTAAAATCTTTTCGACTTAATTCCATTTTCGTTGCATGACGACGTTGGTCTGACAAATGATTTCCCGCCAATTGTTTTTTTTTATTACTAAGAAGGTTGCAACGTTTAAAAAAATATAACATTTGAAATTCAAATAGTTCCGATTAGCTAGAAGTGCAAAACTTTTAGTGTGCCCCCCATGTATAATAGCTAGTTGAAAATGTGTTACAAAAGTGAATTAGGCGTGTAGATTGAGTATGAGTGAACACCTCTGATGATACCATAAGCCGAAACCGGTAAGGGTTTTCAGAAAATAAAATATTTGTGGAATGGTGCACAAGTGAGTTTTTTTCCAAAAATGTATTACTATAAGTTCCACCAAGTGCCGACAATCGAAAGCATAATTTCATAAAAAAAAGTTGTATTAACCACTTTGTATAGGTTCTTCCAAACCAATGGATATTCGACGAGCCGAAGAAGAAGAAGATGATGATGATATGATAGAAGCACTGTACCTACTAATAAATTTGCAGGAACATCTCCATGCCCAACATCGGGGACATCGCCACCTTCCCAACATGAACCCTTAGTCCAGAGTATATCGGGCACCTTCAAGGGCTCCTGGATGGAAACCCGCCGTCAGCGGCGCTTCCATGCCTACCGAGGTATTCGGTATGCGGAACCACCTGTCGGGGAACTGAGATTCCAGGTCAGTATAATACCTATAGGGCTCTACTGTTATCTACCAATTTCGTATTTACTTTAATGGCGATTGGAAAAGAGTGACCTTGATTCTTCTCACAAGCTCTTACTCTATTGCCGTTTATAAGGTGTTAAGTAGTTAATGAATGGCAGAGTCTTTCCTGCCTCATACCAGTTTTACTCGGACCATTGCACTTTGGTATGAATCGCACAAAGATTTCTTTAGGTACGTATTTTTTCTTTGATAAGTAGGGGAATAAAATGATAACTACCATTATCTTGATTTTAATGTTTTGTCATTTTTGAGATCTTTGAGTGTTAGTACCTACATCTACTCAATTTTTGTTATTATTTTTTTACAGTTATATACTAACTTTTTATTCTTTAAATACCTTAATTTTAACAGGTGTTAGGCAAATTTGACTAAAACGATTCAAATGAAGAAAAAATTACGTTTTTAAAAACCTAACAATCACGCATCTATGTCCAGTATTTCCGGAGTAATCGTTGAAAACATGTTTTTTATTTATCCTAAAAAGTTGTGTTTTTGCAGTTATCATTTTATTCTCCGGGGATGGCGATATGTTAATGTACAATGTAGTATCCAACTAAGTCGAGCTTGTGATATCATATCTATAAAGTGACTGTCGAAATGTTAGTTCAATAAAAGCCTGTGTCCACCATCTTGTCTTTAAGTAAGAAAGTCGCACATCGAACTTACTGTGAAACCTTGAAAACATTCAAGGCAGTCGAGTTCCCTTTGTTTTCCTTGTAGTAGTTGCATTATCTGCTTGTACCTAGTTAACAATGAGTTAGGTACTAAACATTATAATACATTTATGATCAGTTTTTTAGTTAAGAAATACATTGGTATTAAAACTCTTTTCATTGTATAGCCGCCGAAAGCAATTCTTCAGTACAAGGATGTAGTAGACGCTAGCAAAGAAGGGCCGGCTTGTCCCCTGCCCGTGGACCCTTCATACTATGTGGATGAGGACTGCCTTACTATCAACGTGTACACACCTGCAACAGCGACCAAACCGTGGTAGGTGCCACTAGCTAATATGTCCAAAATGGCCCAATGAATTTAATGAAAAGTATAGCAGGCAACATTGTATTTTTGAAAAATAATTAAACCTTGCCTTGCGATCAAATGTTGATTAAAGGCAACAACATCTTACGTGCCAGCCGCTATGGCAATTAAAGTCCCGGGTGTTCAGGAAATGCACAGCCGTTAAGGTCTGTGGGGTTCATTTGCTACTTGGTTGTATGGTCTCACCAAGATCTGAGAGGCCCAGTTACCTGGTAGTGCAAGTGGTGCCTGTAAGTGGTACCCCTGCCGATTAATAGCCTAGGCTCTGGTAAACATTAAACGGCGAAAATTGGTTCGCCACATGTGACGGTATATATAAGGTCTCGGTCTCAAATGAGAGGGGGTCATTATTTAATCGGATCTTCGATCTTTAGAGGAAATGCATGGCTTAATGATTTTAATGATACTTGTAAAAGACGTTTCGTGAGGCTTTTAATCAGAATTCCTCTGGTGTACAGCTCCAAGCCTTTACCGGTGATATTCTACATACATCCTGGAGGGTTCTACGCGTTCACGGGGCGCAGCGACGTCGAGGGTCCGGAGTACTTCCTGGATAGAGACATAGTGCTCGTCACCATCAACTACAGGCTCGGCTCCTTAGGTAAGACCTTGGACTTACTAATAATACGCCCCAGGAATGATAATCACAGCGTGCGCGTGAACTTTCGTCATAAAACCTCTCTCAAAAGCAAGCCGCATAGCACGCTGTCCTCCTGCCCCACTTCTGTAGGGACCAGCACACCATCAGGGATTGTGTGTCAAGTTGGTTGATTGTTTTGATGCCCTAGTTTATGACAACACGCTGCCAACTCCTAAGAAAAAGCCTCTGGGAGTCCTATGCTACGTCTTAGTGATACGCGTTCTTGAGTAAAGACCGCGTGTGCTCTTAAGCAACGCATAGGTTTAAATGCAATCCGTGCATCATGTATAAAATAGACAAAATAAAAGTATGAAATGCATTATGGCCGAGATTTATAATTCGTTGTCATCTACCTCAGGGTGGATGAGCACAGGAGACAAGTACGCACCCGGCAACAACGGCATGAGGGACCAGGTGGTGGCCCTCAAGTGGGTGCAGCGGAACATCGCGGCTTTCGGCGGAGACCCTAACTTGGTCACCATCTCTGGATGTAGCGCTGGATCTATCAGTGTTATACTGCATATGATCTCACCCATGTCTAAAGGTAAATCTTCTTTGCACATATTTCATTTGACACTTTGTTGGTCCTACGTAATAAGTACACGAGTTTATTTGAGTTTCTTAAGTTAGGTAACTTTTAGTATATATAATCTCGCCAGTTTGCCAGCAGTTGCACTCGTGAACTTGTTTTGAGCCTCAAGATCCAGAAGATTCCACATATTGATAGATTCAAAGACTAACTAATAATGTTTATTATTTAGGTTTATTCCACCGAGCTATTTCCATGAGCGGAACACCCGTAAACAAAGGTCCCGTGGTGACGGAGCAGCGACAACTGGCAGTGAGGCAAGCAGAAATCGTGAACTGTCCCACCAACTCCTCGAAAGCCATTGTGGACTGTCTGATGAAAACACCCTGGAGGGAGCTTGGAGATTCTTTGCCTAAATTCTTTGTAAGCATATTTTTACTTAAATATCAATGTACCCACATACATAATGGGTGCCAAGGTGTCCTATTAACATCTCTTGGGCCTAGGTCATATAATAATATATATACATAAAAAAATACGGTGATGACGTAGAAAATAAAGATATTTTTTTAACTCTACACAATTAAGTATATTTATACTTATTAGCTTGGTGCCGATGCAGAAGAACATTCTTGAATTACTTGGTTTCTTATTTAGAATTCCTTAGAGTATCAGTCAGCAGTGCCGTGAGTAATCGTAACAAAGATTGGAAATAATTACAATGGATTTGGCAATGAGTTCGCAATACTAATGTCCAAATCCTTCCAGAGCTTCGGAACTGGCGATCCAGTTGGTTTGTGGGGTCCAGTAGTAGAACCTGACTACGGTCAAGAGCGCTTCCTGGCCGTTCAACCCGAGGAGGCTATCAAGAAAGGCATGATGCACGAAGTACCATACCTCATTAGTCAAACCACTCACGAGTTCTACTGGAAAGCGTTCGGTAAGCACCATTAATGTGTGATCTTCTCTTCTGCTTCTCAAAATGCCTGACTTTTACTAAAATGTCTACTACCTATTCGTAAATCCTTTATTTGCAGCTGTATTTGAAAACGAATCTCTTATGAACACCATGAATAATGAGTGGGAACAAGTAGCTCCTGTCTCCTTCCTACTGCCAGAGGAGAATCGCGCCACAGCTGTGAAGAGACTCCGAGAAGTGTACTTCAATAACAAGAAGTTGGAGAATAACACAGAGAGTCTTACGGCGCTGCAGAACTTGTACCGAGACTCTATCGTTGGCTTTGGGATGCATAAGTAAGTGTGCGCCTCCTCCTACCACCTCCTCTTTTAATAGAAGGTATTTCCAGTGGCGCCCGGCGGACTTTGGCCACGGGGGTGGCCTCTTCTCTCTAGTGCAGACCAAGTGCAAGTATTTCGTTGCCAAAACTCAGACGATTGTACGTTTACTATAATAGCGTTTAGATTTTGTTATAACAATCACAAAACTCACAAGGATACTCACTGTGCAGGTTGGCAAACTTGATGTGTCGCAAATCTCGGTATCCAGTATACTACGAGGAGTTCGCGTACATCGGGAACAACAGCTACTACGAGGACGCTAACGGCAAACCTCAAGGTTTGTGTCACCTAGTTCTTAGGCTGCGCCCAAGACTTTCAGCCTCCGTGATCGGAGCTTGAGAAGAGGTTAAACTGATAAGTTACCGGCGAAAAGTCAGCGTACAATATATAATATGCCTCTCCTTAACCCTACGAGGGAACAAGCACGACTAAGGGTATATGCATCAGCATCTACTTGCCCTTATCCTTATTTAGTGTCAGCATAACTTTTGTTTTTCCTCTACACATCCCTCACACATCATCTCCTCAATCACTTCCTTGTAATATCATATCAAACATCCCATCCATCCTTTATTGAGCCTCTGCTTCTAAATCCCCCTATATTCATACTTTTCACATCTCTAACCAGCTAAAAACATTCTTCTCTTCTCTGTCTATACCAAGAGCAAGACGCTCGATTCTCAATTTTTCATTTACTGACGCAAGCTTCAAACTTCTTTCAATATATTCGTCGAGTACGATAGAGGGGATATTTAAATCGTATTTAATTTGGTTTCTCTTTGACCAGGTGCCGCTCACCACGATGACACTCTGTACGTGTTCAGACAGAGCTACAACTTCCCAGTCATAGAGACCACCAGCCCTGACTCCCACGTGGTGGATGAGCTCACAGCTCTCTGGTACAACTTCGCTAGATATGGGTGAGTCGATAGTTTCAGACCTTGACCTAGAGTAAGTAAGGAGCCACATAATTATCTATGTAAGCTATATTATTATGTGGTAATTTAAAAATTTACAATTGTTGGCTCCTATTCATATTACCTATAAATGTTCCAGAGACCCGAATCCTCGCGGAGACACTCCGGAACTCGGCAACCTGAAGTGGCCAGCCATGAAGCCCGACCGAAGGAGCTACTTGCGGATAGGTGACCAGCTTACCATCAAACAGAATATGTTCGAGGAGCGGTACAAGGTGTGGGAGGAGCTGTATCCTATTCAGTATTAAAGTTCTTCAGAACGGTTAAAGACAATGAAGATATTTCAGTTTCCCATTTCATTGATTCGTTCATTCAAAGCGATCTCGCACTCGCACGTGATTTTTTATTTGACTGACACATTCCCATCGCAATGACCAATAAGTATTCCTACATCTAGGTACGAGTAGATTACTGGCATTTTATTAGACTTTTTAAGTGAAATTTTGTGTACTCAAATAAACATTTTGTCACGCAAACATTTAACTTTTATTTCTAACTAGCGGATGCTCAAGGTTCGCCTGCTTGACCATTTATATGCTTAAACCCCCTGAATTATTATTAAAAAACCGGCTAGGTGCGTGTCGGGCCATGCATAAGATAGGGTTCCGTAGTTACCCATTACTCTATTCAAAATACACCCTGCCGACCCAAGCAAAATTAGAAATTCCAAAAATATATAAATTCCTTTGGCAGTGTTTTGGATATCCTACAAAATTAATATATAAAGACAACGTTTTAGAGTCAGCAGTTGGTTGTCAGCAAGGTGATCCCTTGGGACCAGTAATTTTTAGCCTAGCCATACACCCAATCATACAACAAATAAATTCGAAATTTAACATATGGTATTTAGATGACGGAACCCTAGGAGGAGACGTAAATACAGTTCTACAAGACCTCACATTCATAAAATATGAATTTCAAAAAATTGGACTTGAACTGAACACAAACAAATGTGAAATTTTCATAACAGAAAAAGTTGACAAACAAACTACAATACAAAAATTTGACTCTTTGGCCCCAAACAAAACATTTAGACAATTCATCTCTCCGCCTCCTAGGGTCCTCGATTTTAGAGGACGGTTACTCATCATTCATTGACGATAAAATTCAAAAGTTTCAGGAAAATTCAAATAAATTAGTTAATCTTAATATTCACACAGCCTTTACAATACTTCGATATTGCCTTTTTGTCCCACAGTTTACTCATGGACTTCGCTCATCACCATTTTGGAAACATTCACAGCTTTTGGAAAAGGTTGACACAATCATCCACAACACCCTCAGTCAAATTTTAAATGTGGCCTTGGATGACCGGGCCTGGCTTCAAGCGTCCCTACCAGTTCGTATGGGTGGGCTCGGCGTCCGCAAAATTACTGACATTAGCCTACCGGCTTTTCTGTCATCGGTTCACAGCACTGAAGACTTAACCAGGAAGATTTTAACTCACACACTGGCTGATTCTCAGGTTTTGTATAAAACCGATGCCATAAATGCCTGGAAGACTACTGGCCCCTTCACTGATCTGCCTTCTCAACCATTCTCTCAGAGGCAGTGGGATGCGCCGCTCTGTAATTTAAGGCGAGATTCACTCATTTATACGTCTTCAAATGTTTCAGAGCGAGCGCGTTTACTGGCTGTGGGAGAGTGGGAGTCTGGATTGTGGATCAAAGCACTTCACTCGCCCAATATAGGTACTATGTTGGACGATACCACTTTCCGCCTTGCCACCTGTCTTCGTTTGGGTGCGCCATGTGTTTCTCCGCATCGTTGCCACTGTGGAGAAGTAGTCGATAACCTTGGACATCACGGTCTTTCCTGCAGTAGAAGCGCAGGTCGTATTTCTCGACACGCTAACCTAAACGACATAATCCGTCGGGCTCTTTCGTCCGCCGGTATCCCAGCAGTTCGTGAACCAAATGGGCTTGCACGTGACGATGAAAAGAGACCTGATGGAATGTCGTTACTGCCATGGAAGATGGGAAGGCCTTTAGTATGGGATGCTACGTGCGTTGACACTCTGGCGCCTTCTCACCTTCCTGGTACAGCGGGGTGTGCGGGCGCTGCTGCTGCATCAGCGGAAAGCCTCAAATGGCGCAAATACTCCAATTTAGCTGGAGACTACATATTTGAGCCGTTTGGGGTAGAGACGCTGGGACCTTGGGGTCCGAGTGCTCGCGGCCTATTCAAAATGTTATCTAAACTCATGATCGACACTTCTCAAGACCAGAAGGCTGGTTACTATTTGGCACAAAGAATAAGCATTGCCATACAACGTGGAAATGCTGCCAGCCTTCTCGGAACATTGCCAGTGGGCGACGAGGCGGAGGAATTCTTTGACGCATATTAGAATTTAGATATAATTAGAAAGTATAATTTTAAAATAGGTAATGTACATATTTAGTTAGTTTCAATTGTATTTTTTCATATTTGTATTAATATAATGAATAATATTTTCTAGTCTAATACACTTTATTGTACACAACATGTAGAACATACACAAAGAGATATCACTTAAGAAGATTACAAATGGTGGCCTTATTGCTAAAAGCGAACTCTTCCAGACAATTTTTGGATAAATAGCGAGTTTAAGAAATTAAATAAACATTTTTAAATATTTTTGGACATTCTCACACAACGTCATCTAGCCCAAATTAAGCTAATATAAGCTTGTGCTATGGGATCTAGACGACTGATAAACATACTTATATATTTCTAAATAGATACATATTATACATAGAAAACACCCAAACTCCGAAACAAACATTTGTGGATCACACAAATATTTGATTCGACCCGAGGATTGAACCCGAGTTTCCGGAATCGAAAGCCGACGCACTTACCGACCACGCCACCGAAGCAGTTGTCAACTAAAAGGGGAAGTGTACAACCATCATTGTATGGAGAAAGAAGAATAAAGCCTATATTAGTAAATAATGAAATAAAGATAAGACTAAATAGAATCAGAAAATAAACTAATATAAAGTAATTAATAATGAAGCTAAAAGAAGAAAATAAAAGTACTAATACTATTATACATACATACATACAGACTATATACATAATTCATTCAAATTCATTCATTCAGTCCAAGTGGGAGTAAGAGAAACTGCGCGAGCGTAACCTTAGTAGGAAGGAGAGTCTGCGCAACGCATCGCGCATGTACCAGGGTTACATTAGTGTGCGAGTGGCCAAGAAGGCCACCACCAAATTTTTCCCCAAATATATGGGAAACAAATTCTCGGGATTTAGGTAATTAAGTATTGTTGTATGGGAGGTAGGTAGTAATAAAAATCATCAACCATCATCATACAAGTGCTCTTTATATTTATTTAAAAGGAATTTTAACAGTTAAAATAATACAAGTATAGATACAAAAAATGGGTCAGCTGAAATCGCGCTCGACGGGTTCCCTTCCGTTAGACGTTCAGAGAATCAAAATACTTAAAGAAAGGACGCTTATGCAATTCATTACAATATTGTTAAGAAATAAATACCTACAACGTAATGTACGGGTTATCTCAGCACCAAAAATTGTGTGGCATCGATGAAATCGGTAGGTACTAAAAATCATAGTTATAATGCTCAAATATTCTTCTGCAATACGATGAAAGACTTGATGAGTTTTATATTGTAGGTACAGTCAATTACAAAACCTAAAATTACCTAATACAGCTATTTTACTTGCCGTGGATACTTGTTACATTGCCGTGCACGCATTTTCATTGTCGTGACACGTAATTTTTAATCTTGTATATCTTCTAGTTTATTTAGTTATCTGTTATATATTAAGCAAGAATACTTACAATATCAAAAATTCTAATAAATGCGAATTATTATTTTTAATAACCCTTAAGAAAAAGTATAAAAATACAGTCGAATTGAGAAACTTATTTTTTTTAAAGTCGGCTAAAATAAAATTATTGGTAAGTATTGAAAACAATTCCATCAATTGATTAATGAAGTAAAAGGGCTTACAGGGCCAACAAATGCTTCTTGTTATGCGTAAGGCATATCTGTATCTATTACATTATCAGATTCACCTGTATCACTATCCGATTTTATAGAAGATAGATAGATTTTATATATTTTATTTTTACAATTATCACAAGGTACTCAGGGGCCCAGACAACATCTCCAGTAATCAAGTCACCCTCACCTGCACCATGCACGCAGTCCACCTGCTAACAAATGGACAAGGCTCTGGCAAATGTTCCCAGTCCCCGAAAACGACGATAGGCTCGCCATTTTATTAAGTGGCGTAATAAGCGCCTCTGACTACCTCTTCGGTAAGAAAGACATGATTTGTATCTGTCTGTCTCATCACAAGCTTAACTTTGTAACTGTACTCAACTATTATTATCATAATATTTGTTACTCACCCTAACAGGAACAGCTTCCACTTTTATTTTATGGCGTCCACCTTTAGTTGTGATTACATCATTTTTAGAAAAATGTCCAGAACAAATACGTGTTTTGGTTTTTGGTTTCCACCACGGTTCCTTCCTACTCTGCCTTACTATTTCAATCCATTTACTGGCTAATATCGGATCTCCGGGGAACCTAAATAAAATGAACCAAAATTTAGTTACCATGCATGACTTCAGTCCAATATACTTATTCGTAAATCGTAAGACATCTACTTTTAGTAACAAAAATTATTAGCACAAATTAATAAATAAAAAGTAAAAGTCTTTCATTACTTTCAGAACCAAAACGTTATCAACAATTTAAATCTGGTAAAAACTACTTATGTGAAAATGTTAGATAAGGATTAGGTTTGCGCAAACTCATATTATATTAGACTTAATATACATCCATAATACACAATTGCCATCAATTGTGAAATCTTAGTCATTCAAGTGGCAACACTTTTGACAACATCTCTTCGAAGTAAAATTATTTTTACAATAATGATTTAGTTGACATGCAATCAATAAAACATAATACTTACAGGTGGAATGTAACCTTCCTCGGTTTATCTATCTTTCTAAGATAGTTTTTACAATATTTAATTGCACAAGAAGTCATTATTAATGTAAAATGTCAAGAGCACAATTGGCATTTGAAACTTCAACCGTACTAATAGTACAAGATCCCACTGCAAAATATTGCGCTCATCGAGTATTTGCTAAAAACTAAATTTTTACTCATATTTATGATTAGGAGAATATATACCTACTAGGTTGCCTATAAAAATGTGACCGCTAGTAATTTTAATAAAATTATTGTTAATTGATTTTGGGGACAAAATTTCGGTCACTTGTTTTTTAAATAAAATATCGTCCACTTCACGGCAATATATATAAAGACTCTGAAAAATCACGGTTGCCGTTGCGCACTTGACCGCACCTCTTCGCAGCCAGTGTAAACAGGTATGATTTTGATACATTAATGCGTTCACAACGTACCTACATTTATTATTTATATATCAAATTAAAGCTATTTTTTTCTGTTTATTATGATATACAGTTGTTTAATTAAATCTGGCCGCAAATAAGGATTGCTGGCTGTTAAAGATGGTAAATATTTAAGGTAGAGTGAAAGACAGTTAGCGCGTAACATCATTAGTCAGACGAGGACAGTGATATTTCTATTGTTTGCTAAGACTTTAATAAATATGTTGGTATATATTTTAAAAATAAGACCGTTTTGCATTAGAACAAAACAGTTATTATATGTGTGAAGAAACATACCATGTCGATGAAGAATGCGTTCAATGAATTATGTCGTATAACATAGTAAATCTGTACCTTACCTGGTCTCATCTTATCTTACCTGTCACTTTCATCCAACTTTATTTATTTATTTATTTACACTTCATGCACAGTAACAGTACATAGGCGGACTTAATGCCATAGGCATTGTCCAACAGTCAACCTTAGGGTGATGCAGAGAGAACTTGTAGTAGGTGCTTAGAGGTTATGATAGTTATAATGACATTAGAGAAACAGGTCAGACCGGGGTAATAATTTATAATAATAATCAATAAACTTAAATACTAATATCCTTGTATTTCAAAGCAATGAGTTTGCTTAAACTATTCTTAAAATATTAAGAAAGAAATTATAAATAGATCACAAAAAACCCGTCCCGCCGATGACATCAGTTTTTGTGATCTATTTATAATTTCTTTCTTAATATTAAATACTAATAACTACATACATAGCTAATACTAACAAACACACACACACATACATACATACACAAACATACATACATACATATACATATATTACGCCCATAAACCTACATAATATATACTACGTATTATTAATATATTAAGTGTCTAAGGAATATCCGTACATTATGTCTATATACTATACATAAACTAATAAAACACAACTATGAGCTATGACTGCATTAAGTATAGGATAGGAAAGACATGATCAGAACTGACTCTGTTTATGAGTCACGATATAATTTATATACCTTCTTCCTGAAAACGAAGCGGCTGGTTGACATCCTAATTTCCAACGGAAGCACATTCCAGAGAAGAATAGACTGTACGTAGAATGAAGAGTGAACAAGGCTAGAAGTGTGAGAAGGACAATGTAAAAGAAGATAGTTTGAAAGGCGCAAGTTTTTGTTATGATTGGAGCCAAGAAATTCAAAGTATTGAGTAAGATATGATGGGGCATTGGGAGAATTTAGGAAGGAGTAAAGCATAGTCACAGCACGCAAGCTACGACGCTTGCGTATGGATAGCCACCCCAACTCAGAGCGGAATTCCGAAACATAATCATACTTGCGAAGATTGTAGACGAATCGAATGTAATTATTGAGAAGACGGTCAAGTTTATTGAGTAGATCTGCATTCAGTCGAAATAGCACACATCACCATAGTCTATGACAGGAAAGATCAACGAACGCATAAGTGCAGCCTTTGTTGTGGCTGGAAGGAAGTTCTTCAAGCGATAAAGCGCCCGTAAGCTGCCCGTTACCCTCTGACACACTCTGGCAACCTGAGCTTGCCAGTTGAGCGTGGTGTCCATATACAAACCTAAGTTTTTGACGCAAGAAGTAAGGGATGATTATCGGCGGAATGGTAACTTTCGCGAGCTGGGAGTGGCTGGAATCTGTCAATGTCAAAGTCTTCAATGTACCAGCAAGCTGCTTGCTCACATAGTATGCTTCTTCACACATATAATAACTGTTTTGTTCTAATGCAAAACAGTCTTATTATTTGTGCTCCGAAACATACTACGTCGATGAAAACCTGTTTGTTATCTGCTGGTGAAAGAGCCTGTTAAGTGTACCCATTCTGAATGCTATGTGAAAATTAAAGAAAACTGATCTATAAATAATTCTGGAATAATTAAATAAAGATGGTCATTCTGACTCTTCATAGCCACTTCTCTTCTGATATACCTACCAGAAGATTTGCTTACTAAAGACACAGCTACCAATTTAAATTCCAAGGGTCTTAATCGTATTATTTGTTCTCCTTTCTTTAAAACTCTGCAATACAATCTTAGTCTCCCCGTCAACCACTCCAGCAAAGCCAAAAGCGCTGGTACTTGTACTAGTGTTAAGAGTGGACTCAATAATAAGACGAATGTCTTGTCGGGACGTTAGACTAACTCATTAGGTTTTAGATATTAGGCTATGGATGCTTACATGATTAATAGTACATATAGTGTGCTACAGCTATTGTGATTATCGTGCTGGGTAGCGAAAGGTTAGAATTTGTAAATAACACTACCTTTTTAGGAATAACAATAGATTCTAAATTACAATGGGGTCACCATTTTAGCTAATAAGCTTAGCTCTGCTGCATATGCTGTGAGACGGATTAGGCAGTTGACAGATATAGCTACTGCTAAGCTAGTTTACTTTGGTTACTTCCATAGCTTAATGTCCTATGGAATACTACTTTGGGGAAATGCAGCAGAAATAGAAACAATTTTTAACTGTAGCTTCCCAATTTATATTTGATAACATACTGTATATCAGGAAAAATATATGTATCTATAACAAGTAATAAGTAATAGTAATAGTAATAAGTAGTAGTAATAGTAAGTGACGTTACAGACAGAAATCTACGTAATAAAAATAAACTACTCCCTCCGTGTTATCGGCTTAGCAAGGTTAGTCATTCTTTCAAGGGGGAAGGTATACGCTTTTATAATAAATTGCCTGAATCGGTCCTATGTATGCCCGATAATAAATTTAAAACCTTAATAAAGACCATTTTATGTCAAAAAGCATATTATAAGACAGTTGATTACCTTAATGATAAAAGTGTCTGGCTTGAGCATGGTGTAGGCACCTCCTAAAATACCGTAATTGTATCATATTTTGTACTTAAGTGACTATAATTATTTTTTTTGCTTTATACACGCTTTTAGATTTTGACACGAGACCAATGTACATTTGTCCACATTTAGTCTTAAGAAAATGTGTAAATAAGTCAATTATTGAAAAAGAGTGACCGAGAGTTTTATTGCCAGGTTCTTTCTTTCGGTTCTACTTATTGCTTTGCGAATCTGGCAGTACATGTAAATATAGAAGCAATGACATTTTTTTGTTTTAAGTACTTACTGTCGTTTGTAAGAGCCATTTAGTGACCTTTACAAATAAATAAATCATTTCATTTCGGTTGCGCTGTTGTAGGTGCTATAAATTTTTTAACTTGTTTAAACTTTGATTAATCTATTATTTAACATCTTTTAATTTGTTTAAACACTTTGTAACTTGTTTAGATTAGAAATCAATATTTATAAAATTAAATTAAATTCACTAGGAAATTTTTGACGTGGTTTTAAAGACAAAAATTCGAAAGATATGACATTGACAGTGAGAGATTCGGCCAATCCCAGCTCGCGAAAATTGGATGAAGGTGACAGGTAACATAAGATGAGACCAGGTCAGGTACAGATTAACTATGTTATACGACATAATTCATTCTTCATCGACATGGTATGTTTCTAAAAACCTACTAGCGGCCACATTTTTA
This sequence comes from Nudaria mundana, assembly GCA_963556515.1. Lineage (NCBI taxonomy): Eukaryota > Metazoa > Arthropoda > Insecta > Lepidoptera > Erebidae > Nudaria > Nudaria mundana. The sequence continues at coordinate 369,054 of OY748311.1, read as the reverse complement.
TAGGCAACCTGGTAGGTATATGTTCTCCTAATCATAAATATGAGTAAAAATCTAGTTTTTAGCAAATACTCGATGAGCGCAATATTCTGCAGTGGGATCTTAGACTATAACGAGCGTGCGCGTCTTAGTTGCAGTTTTGCATCTTTTGAATCTATCCTCTTTTGACGGCCGGACTAGGTATCTAGACATATATATAATCAAAGGTAGGATGAAACGAGATTGTAGATAGAAGGCCACCCTGCGGCACACCGACGGTAACATCATTCCAGTTGGAGAAAGTATCCTCCATGCGTGTACGTTGCCGGGGGCCAAACAGGTAACTGCGAAACCAGGCAATCGCTGTTGTAGATATGTTAATTGAGAGTAAAATGCCAAGTAGAATTTGGATATCCACGGAATTAAAAACATTACTAAAATCCAGTAGAGCCAGTAATTTTAGTTTCCCTTGGTCCATACCTAATCTTATGTCCTCAGTGACATTAACTAAGGCTATAACAGAAACCTGACTGGAATGGTTTTTAAGTAGGGAGTTTTGACAGAGGAAGGAATTGAGCTGAGTGTGGACTAGCCGCTCAAGAACTTTGGAGAAAAGAGCAGGATAGAAATAGGGCTATAGTGAGAGTATGTAGTAGGGATTGCATATTTTGGGAAATGGGATCACTTGAGCTTCCTTCCAAAGTGCAGCTGGAAATGGTAAAGTTTCGAATGTGAGTGATAATAGGTAGAAATTTGTTAAGAATAGGTATGATCATGTTCCGGGTGACATAGTCGTTACCTACAGCACATTATAGGTTCTATAACTCCAAAACTAACAGTTTTTTTTTTATTTAAACTTTTTGCACAGTTATTGTACAATGGCGGACTTAATGACTGGCATTATCTTCCAGCCACCCTTAGGGTGATGCAGATATATCTAGTCGTAATGTTGAAAAAGAAAAGAAAAATTGAAATTGGTGTAAAAGTAATACAAATAAAAATTTGTTCATTAAATTTGAAGGTCATAGACTTAAATTCTAATAACTACTTAAATAATTAATAATTTAAATTTACATAAACGTATATAAACCTACATATAATACCATAATATATCATATATGACATATATACATATCGTTAAAGTTATCTGGTCCGTTATCTCACAAACGGACACCTATTTCAAAAAATTGTCTTAGCAGCCTCCTAGGTCCTCCCACACAGTGGGGTTGACGGGAGTAAACAAAAACATCCCCACTTTACTTATAGGGGAGGTTACCCAGAAAATAATATTTTTCATAATTTTATTTTAGCACTTTGTCGGAATTGTTAATACACATATCTGTACAAAATGTCATCTTTCTAGCTCTAACCGTTTGTATTGGGATGAGAGCCGAGGACAGACGGACGGACATGACGAAACTATAAGGTTTCGGAGACTATTACTACGGAACCCTAAAAACCCGCATCAAAATCGATTATATATGGTAATTATCATACAAATATTTTTTAAACTTTCGCGTTCTAAATTCATTCATCACACACCTGTCAAAGACCGATGACAATGCAATAATTCAATTGAAAATTTAAAAAAAATGAAATTAAAAACTAAAAAATGAAAAATAAGTAATAGTTTAAAAAAATATAAAAACACGCTTTTATAGAGAATCCAACTAAAAAGTAGAAAATAAAGTTAACCCCCAACTGACACCCGGGTGTCACGGCGCGCCGTTCGACTGTAGGCCTTATTTTCTATGGGGGGGGGTTCCTTTTATAATGGGTAAATTCCAAAAGGGGGGGTAGACGGGTAGTGTAAATAAGAAATAAATGTATATTATTGTAAAAAAAGCGTGTTTACTTATTAAAATTTATTTTCTACTTTTTAGTTGGATTCTCTATAAAAGCGTGTTTTTTTAGTTTTTTAAACTAAGTATTATTTAATTTTCATTTTTTAGTTTTTATTTTCATATTTTTTTAAATTTTCAATCGAATTATTGCATTGTCATCGGTATTTGACAGGTGTGCAAAGTTTGAATTACATGAACATGTATGTTTGCTTGTCAGTTTGTAACCAGTTTGTAGTAAAAACATCGACTAATTCAAAATGAGTCCTGCGATTTGTATTCGTTTTTATTCGCACTGGTATGGTACGAATAAACCTGGTAAGAGGCGGGAAAGACTCTTTTTGACAGATTTAAAGGTGTTAAATAAATATCTGAACGCAACCACCAGGGTATTGTACGAGTATTATTCAATAACTAGCAACCCTTAGCGCAAACTGCGCAAGTAATAATATTTTTTTTTTTTTACTTTTTGTCAAATTTCTAATCTTATCGCACCACTTGAGACCACGACCTTTCCAACGGTGTACCACACACACTTGACTGTGCGACTTAGTTTAGGAGGAGATGCGGCTTCACTAGCGTATTATATATATAGATTACAGAGCGTAGATGAGTGTGCGGCGCCTTCGCCGCTGACTATTTTATGGAGACTGTTAAAAAAGAAGCGGTTCACGAGACATCACGCCTGTATCCCCGAAGGGGTAGGCAGAGGTGCGTTACACACCCACTCTTTGCCAGTATTTTTTTGTAACAATGTACCTAGTTCACCCTTAAAGTTTCAGGAGTTGCGCACTTGGACCATCTGATTTACTTGTTCACAATGAGCTACCGATTCCCGACAATAGATGTCGCTGATACACACGACTCGCTCAAGGTCGACAGGATGACCTCGTTGTGGTATAACTTCGCTAGATTCGGGTAATGTATATTTTTCTTTGAGTTTGACAGTTCACCCGGTGACAGGGTCGGTTCTGAGTAGGTTCCGTACGTAGTGTAACATTACCAAAATGCTGTGATACGATTTCATAAGTATGCCTAGTTTTGTTCAAAACTGACTGCCGCGACAGTAAAATGTTTTAAAAAAACCGGCCAATATTTATTGTATTCTGTGTTTTAGTATTTGTTGTTATAGCGACAGCAGAGATCTGTGAAAATATCAACTTTCTAACTATCACGGTTCATGAGATACAGCCAAAAACAGGTGGACGGACGGACGGACAGCGATACCGACTGCAAAACGTCGATATTGGGCAAGCCTTATGTTGTTTTGTGGTTATGTGCAAAATGGCCGATTGAATTTGCTACAAGTAGCAGCTACCTAGTAATTTTGAAAAAAAAAATTGAATCCCGTTGCCTTGCGATGAAATGTTGATGAAAGGCAACAAAATCTGACGTGCCAGCCGCTGTGGCACAGCCAATGAAAGTACTGGGCGTCTCGGACTAAATATAAACAATGCAATCGAATAGACAATCTCCTCCTTTTTTGAAGTCGGTAAAAAATAAAAACTAATCGTTGTACGATTTATTTACAATAAGATTTACAATATACATAATTATGTACTAAATATAGACATTTACATTAGAAAATATCGTTAAACAAATCCTCCGCGTCATTGCCGACTGGAAGGGTTCCCAGAATGCTGGCAGTGTTGCCACGTAATACAACTAGCTGAATCTTTCGTTCCTTGGTCTAATTCGTGATACAACCCCCATGTGCGTAGTTACGCTCATTATATGTATAGCAATGTTACAAATATAATATTGCTAAACTTGTTTGACAGGCGTTTTCGATATTTTAGGATGTTAGCTTCTCTAAAACCTTAATGTGCTTTCTTTCTTCTGAATTATTGTAATTTATTTAAATTACTCAACTAAACAATTTTACAATAAATAGAAACTCTGCTTTGAAATTATCGTATTTGATTAAGGTAAGGTAAAGTAATCACATCGACAGGCTTGGGCGGGCCTACCTACTTTCGTCTGCGATGCCTGTCGGTGTGATTTTGCCTTTTATAAATTTGTGAATAGTATTTTCTACTCAAGCTCATGGCAACATATCTAACTCATTAGGATCAAGTACCTCATTAGTATAATAATACATAAGTATTATTTTATAATTATTTGGTTTAATCTCTCTTTGCGTATGTAATATTATCCGCTGTCTCCATAATTTAGCAATGTAGAAAGTAATGTGCACTTTAAAACAAGTGTAATACCATCACTTTTTAAATAAAACGATTTTAACTGAGGGCGCCTGCGCGATATGAGCGTCCCAGCCGTCCCACGGCCGTTGCTTGTTTTCATTCTCCTTGACAAATAGTGTTGTACATTATGCTTAAATAAATAAAAATATCGATAAACTCTGTAATATCCGTAAGTTTTTTAACAGTACATTATAATTAAAACTGTTTGACGATCTTAACTTTTTGGCGCATGAACTTTAATTTTGGTATATTATAATTTCAAGAAGTATTGAGTCATAATACATATCATCATTCACCGAGCCTTTTCCCAACGCAGTTGGGATCGGCTTTCCAGTCTAACTGCGATTCGGCTGAACTTCGATATTTTCCGTGAAGCGACTGCCATCTGACCTCCACAACCCATGGGCGATATCGAAGTTCTGTAGTTAGACCGCGAGAATTTTTGATTTAGGGCTCCAACTACCCCTAACGACTGCCATAGATGTTCGTATGACAACCGGGACCGACGGCTTAACGTGCTCGCCGAGGCATGGAGGGGTCTCAGTGTCTTAAGAAATGGTCACCCATCCTAAGACCGGCCTGACTAGATGTTGCTTAACCTTTGCAATGTGTTAACATTGTCGGTTATCACTAGACCACGAGCCCCTTCTTCTTGAGTCATAATACATAATACAGCTATATTTACAAGCTCCAGTGAAGACACGGCACTCCACACTGGGCGAATCAGCGCTGGACCTCGTAGTGGTTCTGGGCGTGGATACTCTTATGGCTCGTATTATGGTCTCCAGCAAGAGCAAGTGGTACATGGCCGTGTCCTTCTGTCAGGTAATGTTCGCAAAGGAGGCGGCTGAGAGATCGGAGCCTGGGGACGGAGGGCTAGCAACCCACCGTGCTTACAGAAGCAGGCAAGAAGCCCACACACGCCTTCACTCAACAAGGCGGGATTTAACCCGACCCAACTTTTTGACAGAGGCTGCGTAGGTGGGCAAACTCCGCTGGTGTTACGGGGCAAGGGTACCCGGCTATGGACTATGGGACGTCAACAGTTTTCGGTAAAATGAAATTCGAGCGAAAACATTTCGATAAAGTGATCAGTTCCTGAAATATACTACTGGAATGAAAGGAAAGAGTAAAACCTGCTCCAAAATATAAATATCTGTAGCAGTATTATCAAATGTCATACGAGTACAACAAACTTCGTCGTATTACGTACGTTTCGAGACCAAACAGACAGTTTTACTCTCGTCCATCTGTCTGTCTGTGTGTGTGTTCCGAGTTAGCGGCCACATTTTTAATCGGATCTCAACAAAACTAAGCACAAATGTTCCTTGAATTTTATCATAGTGAGCTTTTAGATTGGCTTTTTTTTTATTTAACAATTTGTTGGGAATAGGCAAAAGGGGGCAAAAACCCAAACAATGTTTTTAATCGTCGCGAGGTCTACTGTTTGACCATATGGGTATCCACTAGTTACTTAGTATTATTCGTCTGTGACCCTTAATGCTAATACAAATTATATATTATTGACATACAATATCTTTTCATGTTATAAGTCAGTCAGTGGAATAGATATGTCATACTTCGAACATCGTTATGCTTTAACCTTTAATCTCTAAACTAAATAAACAGTATCGATGGGTGCTTAGAGTCGATATTTCAGACTGCGCATGCGTGCATCCCTCGCATCAACGCCCAATCCCCGGCCGGCGTCCGCCATGCCAGCCAGCCAGTGCGTCAGGAGCATCATACCGTGAGTGTGTTTGATACGTATAAAACGTTTTCGATTTTCACATTAATCAATTGCCAGGAACATCCCGGACATTTCAAGTAAGACGATTGTTTTAATCATTATTTTTTGTCCCATCTCTAGTGACGTAGTAGAAAATTAACCTTTATTATGTTGGATTTACATGGATAAACACAAGTCAAGGAATCATGAGAACATTGTTGTATGTATAGTATGTATGTAAATATTTAATATCTTTGACAACAGTCTGGGAGTAGGTTCACAGATGGAACCTAGTGATTATATAGGTAGATAGGTAATATTCGTACTTTGTGATTATAAAAATTACACTCTATGAAAGACGGCACAGCGCGGCATACCTACCTATTAAAATTAGGTTTTATTCTGTAAAATACTTTACAACAAAAAGTAACCTACTGTAGAAAAATAGATAGGTATTAAAATTTATGTAAAATTATGAATTGATTATAAATTTTTGTGTTCATCACAAATTCACAATACATGAATACAAAAGTTGTGTAGGTAGAGAGAGAGAGAGTGTCACTGTCTGTTGACTGGTTGACTGTAGTGTAGTTGACTGTAGAAGTGTAGAAGCAAAGTGCCTCACTCACTCACTCACCGAAATAGGCGAAATAGGTGGTGGCTAATTTGACAACATTGTAAATAATTGGTAAGCGATTTCACACTTTTTATTACTCGATTACTTATTTCACGATTTAATTAGTTGATTATCGTGCATACCTAGACACAATAGTCGATTAGTAAATTACTGCTAGTAGGTATATTTATTTGATGCTTTATCAATTTCATAGATAATAATGGTACATAAACTGTGTTTGATTATTATGTATTTACCACATTTGCAGACGCCTTGTCTGCCAGATCATGTGTGAATTTTGAAAATTTTATTTTACTTATCGTGCTATGCAAAGAGTACTTTTTAGGTCTATGTTATTTATCTATAATTGATTCAGTAATTATACTTGATGTTTCGGATTAGTTTTTTTGAATACTTCAATATTTAGGGGCCCAAGTCACTCTTTTAGCAAACCAAAAATTAAAGGTCATATTATAGCCATGAATCCCCTTTAATTTATGTTGTCAATAGCACTAATTCACTGATGTGTCATAAACGCGATTTTTTTTTTGTTTTAAACATATTACACGATTATTGATCTGACCACAGAAAAAAAGTGGAACTAAGTAAATGTAAAATGAAAGAATGTAAAATGTGTAATGCATAAATAAAACACTCTTTCTTTCTTTCTATCTTGTTGTGGTAATGCTATGATTATACATAATTTTGAATAAGTAGTTTTTTTACATACTTTTTGTCATCTTTGCATTATTTCAGGTGTTACATCGGTCACACAGCAGTTAAGATGGCACATAATTGGTGGAGGGAACCTGACCCTGGAGGTAAGTACCTATATTCGATTGTAATTAGCTCTTTTTTATATTATGATACGAAATAAACAAATTTAATATGTCGGTACTATTTTCAGTTATAGCATGTTCAGTGGGTCCACGTTTCGACGAGCGGCAGGGCTGCGCGGCCATGCGAATGTGGCGCAACGCTACCAACACGCTGGTAGCTCCGGACGCGGACGAGGCGTGGACGCGCGTGCTCGCCGCCTCGCCGCCCGACTCGCTGTGGCACTCGCTCACGAACTGCGTTGCGTATCAGGTGTGTAGTGTTGTTCCTGTACTATACTGCCGCACATAGGCGTATAATTACATCACATACGTACATTTTCATTGGCCAGGTTCTACCTATTCCACCACGCAGCGGCCACACAGGTGGCCAAGGTCCGCAGGGCGCCACTGGGAATTCTTTCAGTGTCCACCGGAGACGCTCGGCAATGGACGTAGGTTCGGCCGCGGTCCGGGATGGGTATTAAAGAAAAAAAAAAGGCCAAAAAAAAATTGCCCTGCGCATCTCGCAGTAAATGTAACTTTAGCAGCAATCTTGACCTACATTAAAACAAATTAACACTTATGAAACTATAGAGTTTCATAACCTAATAATTAAATGTTATTTTAAAGTTAGTTCAATGTTTTTTTCAGTGTTGTTCTTTAGTTGTAATTTGGGAGTGTGGGATTAATTCTGCCCTATAGTATCAAAAGCTGAGAGACGTTTGTAAATCAATATAATGCACCAACACTGCCCGACAGACAACCGAAATCTACTGCCCTGCTACTTACGTTTTGGATTCATACATACACCCACCTGTTGTCTTTAATGGATGGGATTATGGAAGGGATTAGCTGAGCTTTGCATTTGTGTGAGTATATGTGACCTCTTTTACTCACACATGTGTTGTACACACAGCTACAAAAAGAGTATTTATTCTACATTTCGTGGTCACTCACACAAATACAAAGCTCTAATAAGTCTTTATTAGGCTTTAATAAGTCTACGTTTGTTTTCAGGCAGGTGTATGGCAAAATTTACTGAATAAAGGCATGGACGACGTATTACAACCGGCAGCCTTTAAACTTGCGATAGTATTACGACATACACCCTCAGAGCTATGTGTCCGTTTGCTAGCTGAATTACTGAGTCAACATCCGCAAGCTGTAAGTTTTACATGAGTTTAACAGACCAAAGACAAAGCACACACAACATGACGTGCATACGTTATAAGGCTTGTGTGCTAGAAACGAAGAACTCTGAGGTAAAGTTAACCACACAGAGTATTGTGATTGTGAATGTACGACACCACACTTTGCTAACCTACGTTTTATTTATTTGTTATTTTATATTACTTATACCTAAGTTAATTTGTTTACAAATCCTACTGAATTTTACTTCCCAATTATCTCCGTACCAAACTTCATCCAAACATGGACTTGCCAACAGACATACATTTTTGCAGCCAGAGCTGACATCGTACATCCTCGCGCTCCTCACGGACGACGAGGCCGTGTGCGGGGAAGACTGCAGCAGCGACGAGTCGTCCTCGTACACGACTATCGACAGCGACGAGGAGGGCGGGGACGAGGAGGTCGAGGGGGAGGGGGACGAGTCCGAGCCCGAGCCCGCGCCGATCATCGACTCCGACAATGAAGCCGAGGCGATGCCGGTGCCCTTAGATCCTAGCGAGAGGCCGCCGCCGCGACCTCTCAGTCCCGAAGTGACGGAGCCCGACAGTGTCCAGCCGGGTAACGAGCCGGACAGTGGGCAGCCCGAGTGTGTAGACACCGACAGTGTGCAGCTACCCGAGTCCACGACGTCCCCCCCCTCGCCGCAGCCCTACCCGGGGGCGGCCCCGCTGCGCGACCTGCAGCTGTTCGGCGACTGCGAGCTCGCCGTGCTGGCCGCCTCGCGCGAGGAGTACGACGCGCACGCCAAGCTAGTGCGGGCTGAGTACTCGCAACTGACGCAACATAATTATGTGGAGTTGAGAATTAAAGTGAGTTACTCGTCTATTTTACTAGTTATTGTTGGTCTAGTCGGGCAGTTTATGAATTATTAGCGCTCATGCACTCGACAACACCTCCAGCGCTGACGCGAGGCAGAGGCGACGCGGAGGCGTTGTCGTGTGCAGTCTCGCGAGGCAGAGGCGGCGCGGAGGCGTTGTCGTGTGCAGTCTCGCGAGGCAGAGGCGGCGCGGAGGCGTTGTCGTGTGCAGTCTCGCGAGGCAGAGGCGGCGCGGAGGCGTTGTCGTGTGCAGTCTCGCGAGGCAGAGGCGGCGCGGAGGCGTTGTCGTGTGCAGTCTCGCGAGGCAGAGGCCGCGCGGAGGCGTTGTCGTGTGCAGTCTCGCGAGGCAGAGGCGGCGCGGAGGCGTTGTCGTGTGCAGTCTCGCGAGGCAGAGGCGGCGCGGAGGCGTTGTCGTGTGCAGTCTCGCGAGGCAAAGGCGGCGTCGTCCGCATGAGCGCTTAGAGTTATGACTCCTTCTCGATAGACCAATTTTCATCAATCTCTTTCTTATAAAATGAATTTTTCTTTTTTATAAAATGACTGGCGGACACCCGCTCCTTCGCCCGCTTAACTAATTTTATACTAAAACCTTCCTCGAGAACCATTCTATCCATTAAAAAAACCGCATCAAAATCCGTTGTGTAGTTTTAAAGACCTAAGTATACATAGGGACAGACACCAGGAAGTGACTTTGTTTTGTACTATGTTAAGATTATAATACAGTAACACTTAATAAAGATAGTACTCGTAGTCAAACACCATCCTAATGCGTCAATCTATAGCGGGGTTCTATTTGAATATTAGTTCTTGAAATAATTGAATAAGTTCCTTATTTTCTAGAAATCTGTTAAAACAAACACTATATTAACTACATTCACTACATTACATCCGTCTTGTTGAAGGTTCTGAACCAGTTCTCTCATATTCCCAAGCTGTACCACACTCCTGAGTTTGAGTGCTTCGAGTCAGCTGCCAGGGAAAACATCGAGAGAGAAATATGCACCCTCAGGGAGCACCTGCTGACTGGCAGGAAGGACTAGTGGCACGCCCAATACGACTAAAAGAACTTTACATAAACTTTGCACCGAGTGACTTACACCACCAACTTACCAGTAAATTGAAGCAGATTCTGAAGATCTCAAGTTTATATGAAGTTCTTTTAGTCGTATTCCTGAATAACAAGTAGTTACTTCATTGAAATCTCAGTTGCTAACTGTTATTCGGGAACCCACATAGAACGATCTCGGTTCTATGTAATAACTGGGATGTAGTATATGATATGAAGTGTGTACTGATATCGTAGGAAGAGACTGTGAAATCAAGTGAAGGTGAAGTGAAGAAACTGACGTTTATTGGAACAAAACTGACTGAAGTCAGACAATGTAAATAGGTATAGATGTTAAGACTCAGTGTTTATTGTATTTTATCTGTGCACATGTTTAATGCATAGCTATCGACATGTTTAAACCATGTATTATATTGTATCAATTGTATATGTATATGGATAAATAATAGAGTTTTGAGCATGTGTAGTTTTATGTGTATCTTAGATGCATATAAAGTATATACCATACCTAGGTAATCATTAACATTCCGTTTATGAATGTGTTAGAAGCTCGCAATTTGACAAATTTGATAATGTTGTATGTATTATGTACCAGCTATGTTTAAGTTGAAAAACATGTGAAACACCTGAAGCGCACCTGTTTTTTTCTATTTAATCGTTTATGTCTATTAGATATTATATTATATGTGCTATATTACTAAGCATCTTCTCGAACCAATTCAACAAAAATGTAATTTCGTAAAATTGAGTATTTTAGTACGTAATTTTAGTCTTTAGTTATATTTTTATCCGTCATGCATGCATGACAGTTAATTGATATAACGTTAGATGACATAAACATGACTAAGTCATTAAATAAATGTATATTTAATGTCTTTTTAAATACGATGGATTATGTAATGAAATAAATAAATATGTGTACTTAATATCTTTGATGTATATTAACATAAATTTTACCTATTCAAAACGCACCTACTAGCCACCGTTTGATAGGTATTAGTGATAATATATATATATATACCTATATATCTATATTTACAATGTACAGATAGAAACTGTAGTAATATCATGATTGAGTGGACTAGCGTCGCATGTTCAGACAGATTATTGACTACAAATAACACTAAACAAAAAACCTTTGCTTTCAATATTACAACAACATTATTGAACAACATCGGACTGCAGAGTTTATATTTAGGTGGTATGTCAGCACAGCAACGATTAAAACATCTGTCCTGGCTGTTGTAATTTTGGTTTAAATTACAGAGTGGTTTTGGATTTTCTATAGATTTTGGTAATGGCAATAGGCTTTACGTAGGCTCAACAAAATTACTGCCAAATTGTGGGTGTGTAATGCATTCCACACCCACAATTTGCGTTAAGTTTAAACAGGGTAATTTTAAAAGTATCCCAGACTACATATACGATATTATTACGCGGCGCAGTACAACTCGGGTGCTATGGAGTCCTATCAACATCCCAAGTCATCCTCGCGTGCTCGAAACAGACAGACGACACTTTGACACGAATATTGAGTAGAGCCCGCAAACAGCACTGGGCTTACCGCCTATTACGTACCTACATCTGGCGAAATGTGGACGTAATGTAATATGAACGCCTTAGTTATAGTGTCGGCTCGAAGTTGTATAACTATGGTGGGGGATCCGCGACTGCTTGAATAAACGTTTAAAACATAGAGTTAAGAAGTACTACAGGTTCAATACATAACATGAAATGGCTTTTTTGGTATTACTATAACGTTTAGTAAAAAGTGTGATACATATAGGTGTTCAGTAGTATGTCAGGATATCGCTCACGGAAAGTCTTACATACTTTTAAAATAAAATAATGATACCTTTGTATTATAAGCGGTGGTGTCATTAGTGGCTAAGTTCAAGAACTCGCGAGACCTAATACTAAGCACTCGTGTGATGAAGTGGGGAATGCATCTGGCGACTGAGACTTGCGACTCAGTTGTAGGTTTAGGAAGGCCATCTTTCGACATGTCAGCACTCACCATTCACCATGCGACATGTTCTCCAACAACAAGTTATAAAATATATATGTAAACTTATCTTTATTTGACGACGGTCCTCGTGGTTAATGAACACTATTTATACAAGTAAACACAATCAAACTATTATCTAATACTTTATCTAAAACCACACATTTTGATTACATTGAATGACATTTCCCTAAACATATTTTCTAGATAGTTGTCAAGTTATGAAAAATCTGCATAAACGTTTTATGTACCTACCTTACAGTATGTTTGTATGTATTGTTGAACATGGACTTTAATATATCTTTTTATATGAATAGATACCAACCTAATGGACCTTTGCCTTAACATTACGACCATGGAACACTGGGACAGTTATAAATATACTTTATAACATGCATACTTACAGCATACTTTTTAGATACCTACACTATTCTTATCTCACACCACCAACATAAAGTATTAAAATTAAACTACCTATATCCTTGTTATGTGTTAGTTACAAATTATATTATCCAGTGTCAAGTCACTCAACTTCGTCTCCATATTTTGTTAGACCTACAATCGAATAATCGACTAATCGAGGCATCAAAGAAGAGTAATGTCATTACAACACTAGTTCTCATTCATTCATTCACTATTCCTGGTTCAGTTTCTTTCAGTCAGTGATTGATAACTCAGAGCGGAATAAATAAATGGTGGTTTCCAATTTTTGACTTTTGTTAACGTAATCTAATTGATTAAGTTTTCTTGTTTCCTATTTGATTTAGTGTTAAACGTGTTTTATTAAAGGCTATAAATTGTCGTACCAGTGACTCCTACATCAGGTAAACAATACAGCAACGAGGAGAAAGGTTATCGAACGACGAATATTAGGCCAACCACAAACCAATATGGAGGACAATGGGCTACGGCGACGCACGGTTTGTGAGTACAGCCACTTTATCGGTACGGGTGATTTTCGCAGGCTTTTGCGATGTCGTGGCGAGGCCGTGAGGAGCGCAGCACGCGGTGGGGAGACGACAGTCGCTGGCAGCAGCGCGACGACAGGGTCGACAGGCCTGCGGAGACCCGCACGCGCTCGCCCGTGTGGGACATGCGCCGCAGCAGCAGCCCCGACCGTCGCGAGCGCCACCACCGGCATGAGCGCGAGCGAGACGACGACCGCGAGCGTCGGGACCGCCACGACCGCGACCGCCGCGAGCGGTACGACCGACCGCGCGACCGCGACCGCCGACGGTCACCCAGGCGGTTCGACGACCGCGATAGGGATATTCCGGCGCCACCTTCGCCACCGAAGATAAGTGAACCGGAACGGCCTGAACGAAGAACTAGGAGCCGGTCGAGCAGTCGCTCTGGTAGCCGAGACAGGGATAGAGACACAGAATATGAGTCTAGGCGGGAGGAGAAATATGAGTATGACTCTAGACACGAAGACAAACACGAAGAGAACTCTGCACTGAATGCTTCTCCAGGGGACTGGGTGTGTAAGTGTGGCTTGTACAACTTTAAGCGACGTCAGGTGTGCTATAGACGCAACTGTCTGGGCAAACGGTCTGACGGAGTGGTGTATGGAGGTGACAGCGAGAGGACCTCTCTCACAGATAACAGAGGCATCACCAAACGACTGTTGTTTAGACGACTGGATGCTCTCACTACAGAGGAAAAAATACTAGACTGTATTAAAGATAGGTGTTCTAAGACAGTTCTAGATTCAATCGCTGGCATTACTATAGGTCGTGAAACATTGACTGGTGCTTCCAAATGTCTGGCATATATTAATTTTAATTCCATTGCTGATTCAACTCTTGCTCACACTGAGCTGATGGAACTACAACCACCTCTACAAATTGATGCCAGGGAAGTTTTGATTAGTTTTTACAATGAGCCTAAAAAGAGTGTGCAAAAGCCTGCTAATCCAGACTATGCCACATATTATTCTCAAATGGCAAATTATCAGGCTTCTGCCCAGTTACTGTCCGAGGCTGATAGGGTTAACGCCGCGGCTGCTGTCGCCCAGTCGGCCATCTCGGCCGCGCAGGCTCGCCAATTGGCCTGGACTCCTGTCAGTGTACCGGTCTTTGTCACTTCTACCACTCAGGCCGCGTCTTCTACCAAAACGGCCCCTACCGGCGACGGTAAATCTGTTTATTCCGCTCCCGTTGTTAGGACATTCATGTACGATGAGACCTCAGGTTACTATTATGATCCAAACACAGGGTTGTACTATGATGGTACCAGTCAATATTTCTTCAATAGTCAGTCCAACCAGTACATGTACTGGGATGCTACCAGTTCCACCTATATAGCCGCCACACAGGCTCACCAGAACACTGAGCAGCCCAAGCTTCCCAACCCACCCCAGGCCACCATGGAGAATACCATAGCTAAGGAGCCGGAGGAAAAGAAAAAGAAAGATAAAGACGATAAAGTTAAGGTTGCCAAAAAGATAGCAAAAGATATGGAAAGGTGGGCACGTACATTGAATCAAAAGAAAGAGAATGCCAGAAGTAATATAGTGATGGAACAACCATCAGACACTGGGCCCAGTAAAGGTTCAGCTGACATTGGTTTCTCTGTGCTTGGCTCTGGACCATCCTTAACACATGTACGAGAGCTATCACCACCGCCAATCAACACCGATGAGTTCCTAGTGAAAAAAGTCCCTGAAACTGATTATGTGTTGGATAATGATGAAGGAATCATCGACTGGCCTAAGCTGACTTGTCTGATATGTAAGCGACGGTTCCCTTCCATGGACGTACTGAACAAACATAAGTCACTCTCAGATTTACATAAACAAAACTTGGCTGAGTTTAGAAAGAAGAATGAGTTGTTGCCTCACACAAATGGATACAGAGATAGGGCTGCTGAAAGACGCCTAAAGTTTGGTGAGGATGAGACTCCAGTGAGGAAACGCTATGAGCCACCAGAACCCATGCTGCCTCCGATACTGGCTCCGCACCCTCCTCCTTCAGTCGTAGATACCATTGGTGGTAAAATGTTACAAAAAATGGGCTGG
Organism: Nudaria mundana; assembly: GCA_963556515.1. Taxonomy (NCBI): domain Eukaryota; kingdom Metazoa; phylum Arthropoda; class Insecta; order Lepidoptera; family Erebidae; genus Nudaria; species Nudaria mundana. The sequence goes on along the minus strand of OY748311.1, from coordinate 353,772 downwards.
TCGGAAGGACGGGGCTTGGGCAAAACTGAACAGGGCAGAATAGCTCCTATAGAAGCTGAACAAAGGCCAAATCTGGCAGGATTAGGGCAGAAGAGAGGCATATACACACCAACCCCTGGAGAGACATACAGAGATACAGTAAAAAAACTGATGATAGCTCGATACAAGGAGGTAGTCGGCCAGGAAGATGGGAATTAGGTGGGTCTACACTTTGTACTCTAATTTTGATTTACAGGGCATGGATTAAAGGTCAGTGTGATTCTAATATCTTATACAACTTTTCTATAGTTTTCAAACTCTTAAAGACTGATTATGAATACTGATTTGAACTATATATAGGTGATAATCACATGAATTAGTGATGACGACTTGGTCCCCAAGTGAAGAAGTTGACTTACTGAAGGTTGTGGTACATTGGCATACAATGAGCTTGTTCTAATTGTTTGATTCTCATTTCACCACACTAGATGTCGCCGCTACATGTTCCCATTGAGAGTCTGCGCTAGGATATCTACCTGCAAAATGGGTAAGTATGATTCGTTATGAATCAAATGCCTCGCTTCTTCTAATCACAATTTTTCACAGATTCTACAGAAGACAAGGGCAATTGTGTGGGCAATTTGAAGAATTTAATTTTTTCTGATACGTATAATGGTACAAACTGGACCTATTCTGGGGAATTTCTCCACTTGATTGAAAATAAAGAAGTGACTTTATATGGTTATCTAAACATAACGATATGATACACACAATTAAAAAAAAAATTATCTACATCTATCTATAAATTATTCATTTGTACAGACATCTATAATATCAGTTCATTCTAAATTATATTTAAAAGTAAATCAATTGAATTGATGATGTCGTTTCAGTGCACTTATGACCACTAGAATTTATCTAGTGGTAATAAGTCCACTGAACCTAAAACAGTTCACCTGACTACTCACATATTCTACAATGAATCAGGATGGACTATTTATTATTGATTTGACAATTTCTAAGGGACTAACAGATATTCAAGTGAATGGGTGTGGGTAAAATGGTCTACATTCAGTGGTTTATTCCCGTTGTCTCTCCAGCTTGCTTGGCCAGCGACCAGCACCCTCGGAGCAGGCAATTGGCCATGGGCAATCACACAATAATTTATAAAGTATGGCTACAGAGTGTGGGACAACGGGCATGACTTCTTGTTTAAAAATACAGTTTAAATTATGTGAAATTTGAAAAACCAATGTTCCTATAATTGTACACAAAAGACTGGTAACTGTAGCTATCAACGCTCCAGTAGCAAAGTTGGCTTTATGAAGTTATGTCAAGCAACGAAGCGAAGGAGTAATGGACAATTTAGCGGGAAATGTGAACTTTTGATAGTGTAGCCTACGTACTGTGATGCGAAGTGCCGGTTTCGCGCTTATAGCCCTTTACTGATGTATGTGATCATTTGCATTACAGAACGCCGCCCTGCAGCAGCCAGTTTCCAAACATATGTACCATACTACGTATATAGTCTAGGTCTAGGCTAGGAAACTACGGTTACACTACAAAATATGTACTACAAATTTCAGTTTCTAAAGGGTCTTGTGTTATGTTCTGACACACTCAGCTAAATTCATTATTATTGTAACTATACTGAAATTAAATGTTTGCCATTTAATTTTCTTCGATTCTATAAAATGTCTTATTTTGTTTCAATCTTCATGAAATAATTAAATTTTGTAGTCAGTAATGGCTTTTGGACTGACTAAATGTTGAGTAGGTTGATGATTTTATTTTATATGGCAAATCAAATTATTTGCTTGATATTATAATCTAGTTGTAAGAGATCCGTTCACGTGGCTGTCAGAGCAATATTGCCTTTGCCTTGACCTTGTAGCTGATTGTTTAAAAAAACTACACAAAATGGAGATTTCTCAGATCATAAAAAAGTAAAGTTTCCACACTAGAAGAGTGGCGCTACTGAAATAATTTTAGTTTATATTATTAGCTAAAACCAGAAGCACGTATAGTTATAAAAACTTTTTAATAATTTTTTTTTATATTATATTAGATTAAGAAGTGAATGAATGTTTATTTTGTAAATACAAAAAGATGTTAAAATAATTTTGGCCGCTTGTAATTGGTATAAATGTAAATATTAAACAAGTCAATTAGATAAATTATGAACCGCGTACCTACTTAATGTTTGTGCCAGAATTTATTAGAAAGAAAACTAGCGCGATACTTGAGGTATGTGCGTACTTTAATTTTTAATATCGTTCGTATTTCAATTACATAGGTAGATACCAAAAATGTCAATACTCTTACTACTTCCTATTTTTATTATGTGGCTACTCAATAGTACAGTGTGCCGCATAGTTTCATTGTGTTCATAATGAATTCTACTATAATATTGGTGACATGTCAATAATATTGATTATTTTTATGCTAAAATAAAACGGAATCAGATGAGTATTTCCAGAAATTAGCGCTTCCAACTAATCAAATTCTACAACTTTATAATATTAATTAAGATAGTACATATATCACAGATGTCGCTAATATAGATATTTATGTACATACAGAAAAGCATTAAAGATTATGGACACTCATAATCTTTGACACGACCAGGGCATCAATAATGTCACAATTATCGTACGAGTATTAATCGACCCTGTCACAATCTTGGCTTGATGGTATTTATTGTAGCGGTGGTCGTGTCGTGTCGTGTCAGTGAATAGGTACTGACTGTCGATAATTTTGTAATTTGTATTTTTACTGCTATTATAATGATTTAAAAATGAACTATTTATGAACAGGTTTAATATATAATAATGTTAGTTCGCTCGGTTAGAATTTATCAAGTTAAGATATTAGTAGCTAATACCTACATTGTTAGTGGTGTAGACGCATATACGAATAAAATGTTGTATAGAACGTATGTTTGTTTTTCAATTTTTGTATGTTTTAATAGAATCGTCACAAATTCACAAGCACACACTGCTCGAGGCGGTTTGTTCCGAACCTGGCCCGAAAACCCTCTTCCTAACCTGACCCGACGTCTCGTTCCTATCATAACCCGAATAGATTAGGTTAGGTTATCTGCGCAATTCGGGTTATGATAGGAACGAGACGTCGGGTCAGGTTAGGAAGAGGGTTACGTTTGGAAAAAATACTAACCTAACTTGGGTTAAGTTCCTCCACTTATTTCAACTTTGTAATTTATTTTGAAAGTTGAAATTTCGGGACTGAATTGATCCAATTAGTTCAACTTTATAATAAAAATTACAGGTATAACCGTGTAATGGATAAACAATAATACTACTAACTCTAGAATAATATTCTTAAGTAATTATTCAAATATATATTACCACCGGGTCAGGCTCGGAATAAACCTACTCAAGGCTGTTGCACACCGGCGCCATCTCGCCGAGGCCAACCTGCCGAATGTGCTCTGGCTACCTCTACTACCTCATCAAGCTTTGGGGGTTTATCCTTTCGAAGATGTATCCGAGTCGGCCGGCTATGGACGGAGGAGTTTTGAAAACAGTTTTGTTCGGTCCTTGTTACTCCACGCAGAAAGTTAATTACCTACCTAATTATCTATATTCGCAAACAAGTTGCTGTCCGTTTGCCGGAAGGTAAAAGTAGTTCTCATTCCCACTCACATCACCGGGATAAAAAGTATAGGCTTTAGCAGACACAAGACACCGTCTTTATCCCAGAAGTGGTAGATAGAGGCACTTATTGCGCCCACGTTTCGCCAGTCACCGCCGGGCGCCACTGGAAATACCTTCTACGTGTGAAACGGACGCCCGGCAACGGGGTTTATTCCCAGTAGTTCCATGAAGCCCGTTCCACAACAAGTGGGAATAGCTACTTGTAGCGGAAATATACCATAGATACACAAACAACAAAAGTACTAGGAGTACAGGAACTACAAAAGAGCACTCGCCAACTCTTATCTCGCTCAGTTTGGTTTATTCAAAATGTGTTCGAAGTTTTGATCAGAAACCGTTCACCTTTGATCGTGCTTAAAAAATGTCATACCTATAGATTCTTCTGTTTTATGCTTTGATGAGGTAGACAGAGCTGTTTATTGTACCCATATTTCGTTAGTCACACTGATGCTGAGGCCATCTTTTATTATAAATGACTCGCACCTTGAATTAACTACTAGGACTACAGAACTACATAAGCACTCGAAATCTCATTCGAATCTCGATCCGTTTAGTTTATTTAAATGTGTCAACAGGTGCACCGAGTACAGATGAAAATGATTGTCCATTATAAAAGACATACATAACAACATAAGAGCCTTCAAGATTTTAAATTCAGTTAAAACAGATTGAATGTTTGAACTCATTATTCTGAAAAAGTACCAGGCGATCATAAAAATAAAACAATTTAAATTTAAAATAATTTTTATTTAAATAATGTCAGCGGTAAAAGTAGTATAACATTACATGAAACAAATGGGACAAAAATCCTATATTGTAAGGTTGCAAAAGTTCCAAGTGGAACTGGCTTCATGGAAATACTGGGAATAAAGGCCTGGGCAAACCAAAAGTAGGACAGGCGCAGCTCCTCAGCAGGGCAGGTCAGTTGCGTCGCGGTTGATGTCACACCAGAAACGAGCAGTCAGAAAGCAGTTTCAAGGCGGTCCTGCTTTATAACCGCGTTATGTGTGTCGTATCGATCGCCACACTCAACACACTTCAAGATGTTGAATGATCTTCCCCCATAGTCGCATCTTGTAAACCATATTTCTATAATATTTATCCTTTAAATCATATAAACATTTATTTTCTCACCAACTGCATCAATTTTTCATTTGGTTCCATGATAAACTTGTAAAAAATTACAACCGTTTACAACCTGCGCTGCGTCTGTCCCGCTCAACTGCTCTAGTGTGACCACTCAAAATGGCGGAGGTAGTAATACAACGTGTGCTCACTGCGGCCGCGCCTGCCACCGCCCCGCGTCTGAGCTGCTCCCGTCCAAATGTTTTTGTCGAAAAGCAGTGCGTGAGCAGCGCAGTGGCGGAGCAGGTAGGTTCAGCGGGCCCGCGTTTGTTCAGTGTGTCATCCCTCATATAACTACATTATTTACTAACGTAGACGCACTGCTCCCGCACTGCAACTGCTTTTGGTTTGCCCAAGCCTTAATCCGGCAACGGACGTTAGAGCAGCCGCGGAATTAAAAAAAAAAAGTCACAACCCTGTAATAGTTGGGCGAGTCTATTGAGAGTTAGGATTGGTTAGGATTCAATTCAATACAAACAAACAAAATGTTTCCTATAGTTGGGCGAGTCTATTGAGAGTTAGGATTGGTTAGGATTCAATTCAATACAAACAAACAAAATGTTTCCTATATAACATTAGTATACGTATAGTAGACTAGCGAACGCCCGCGACATTCCTCGAGAACCATTCTTCCATTGGTGAAAACTGCATCAAAAAACGTTTCGTAGTTTTAAAGATCTAAGCCGACAGCGGGAATTTACTGTTAAGATAATTTAATCTTCTAGGACAATGTTACGGATTGATTAGAACGAGAGGTTTTGAACCATCATAAACAACCAATGGCCGAGGGCGGCTATTAGCCCTTAGATAACAGAGTCGCTTTTGTTTGTTAGAGGTTACTTACTGGGGTCAATAATTCACTGATAAAATTAAAAATAAGTATACATATCTACGCTATATATCTTGATTTTGTTTAAATACTTAGTGATTTAGTAAAAAGTACAAAAATAAATAATATTCAGCTTCCTCTATAGGTTGTGTAGCCGTACGGAGTCAACAGCAGCGGGATGTGGTAGTGCTGGCCTTCTTTAGTGTCGAATGTTATCTGGAAATGGTGAAAATAAACATTTAGTCCGAAACAGCTTGCCAAGTAGGTATAAGTGGCGTGTGGCAAGAACTGGAACAATTTTTGACGTGACAACGTCTTATAACTCTACTAACTAACTAAACTCGAAAAAACATGACGTCATGATGCATGAGGCGTCCCATTTAAGGCTTGATGTGCAAGCAAGAGCGCGGAACGAGCGACAATGAGGCACAAACGGCCTCTGCGTTCGGCACTTGCGTTCAACTATCGTTCGTAAACCGACTTTACAGACAACCGATTTTTTTTAAGCTAACCCAGGCCTTGCCAACTCTACCAATGGACATCTCGTGAGTCCTCTACGTCAAGTTTCAGTTACACGCAGAAGAATTCCCTTTAGTGTAGACTTTTAGTACCTATTAATATTATTGTAAGTAGGTACAGGTACCTATTGAGCGTATGTAATTTATTTATACCTAAGTAATGGTTTTAGACATTATTTTTTTACATTTATAATTTTTGATGTGAGACTAACGCTAGATAAAGAGGTCATTCACACCAGGTTCGCGCGTCACTGAATCTCAATGCAGAACGAAACACAGAAGTGTATTGTTTTTAGTTGAAATAGCGAAATTAAACGTGAAGTTTAAAATCTATATCTACATTTCCGTTCACGCTGGGAGATACTCTTCTGAAATCTAGTTTAGACTGGGGTTTACATACTTCATTTGATTATGTTTTTCTGTTATGATGCTCGTCTGTACGTATACCTACCTATAGATATCACGCAGTTTAAACTACTTTCTTTAACAGTGTATAAGACGTACCTCTACATAGGGGTATAAGGTGTCCTTTTCAAGGGTCCTATAGTAGTCAGCAACTTTAAACTTCAACTTATAAGTCCCCGCGGCCATGGATTCGCTAGTGAAGGGAAACAAGGCTCGCCCGTCGCCGTTTGTGGTAGTGTTGTGCCACAACGTCCACTCGGCGTCCCGCTGTTTGTACAGCTCAACGAACACGCCGACCGCAGGCCTTCCCGTCGACGTATCTAGTATGTGCGTAGATAACACTGGACGAGACATACTCACGTCTACACTCACCCACTATTCAATAACATCTGTTTATTATACTTGCGGAGTTGCCATACTTTATTTATAAATTCCTTTAATTGACCAAGCGAGCGAAGCGTCTATATTTCGAGATTGGACAATTTTGCTTTCGTCCGTCTGTCAGTCTGTATGTGTGTTCCGAGCTAGCAGCCACAGTTTGTATCTGATCTTTACGAAACTTGGCACAAGTGTTCCTTGATTTAATAATTTTTTTTGTCATGAGCCTTTTTGGTTTGAGGGAAAAATGAGGTAAATATGGTCAAATAACGTTTTAATGTTTTCAAGGCTAGCTAAAGGGCACCCCTTTATTATCCGATCTCCACGAAACTTGACACAAGTATTCCTTTACAAGAAACAATATTTTTAATGGGATAAATCTAATATGGGATAAATCACACTACCCGTGAGCCGCGTTAGAGAACTTCGTTAAAAAAATACGTTTGAGACAGATACATTGTCCAGACAGGGATCCAAATATAGTATACATATCATGGTTAAAGAAAACAAGCAGTTTTGCCAGAACCTCTTCCGTTTTTCCCCTCAATCCAAAAAAGCTCAGGACGGAAACATTTTATTAAATCAAGGGACTCTTGTGCCAAGTTTCATGAAGATCGGATAAAAACTGTGGCTGCTAGCTCGGAACACACAGACAGACAGACAGCCGGACGATATTTGTAATAAAGGAAGAGTGATAATAACTGGATACAAGTACCTTTGATCGTCACATATTTGGTATGTTGGCAACACTTGGACATCTCAGTGTTGTGTGTGTGTGTGCGTGTTGTGTATTATTCCGTAGGCACCACATAATTATGTAATTAAACTCTAAAGATATTGTTGAACTTATTGTTGTAAGTAAATAAGCTGATAACGAATGACGTGTGGTGGTTGATATTAATCTTAATTAAAGCAGCGTGGCAAGTAGCAGAATCGCTAATTGTACGTCGCCGTCAAAGAATGCAATCTTTATTCTTTAGGAACTTCGCCTTCCCGCTACTTTCCGCTTCGTCTGGAACTCCCAGATTCCTAGTCATAGGGCGCCTATCCCCAAGATAGGCCCTTGTGTACCAAAATGGGACCTCTGTGGCTGAACTGCCTACTTACTAAACCACCACGGTCGGTGTTTTACCTTCGCCTTAGCTGGGGCAGCCAGTCAGCATTTATTAGATTTAAATTGGCCCTCGATTGGCGAAGAGTCCCCTTAACTACTTTATTTTAAGAAGTACTTACTTATTAATCTACATAATAATAAATATAGTTGATATTCTCACGTAACGTCATCTAGCCCAAAATATAAGCTATAAGCTTGTGCTATGGGGTCTAACTTCAGATATTTCTAAATACATAAATATTATAGATAAGTCAATGATATTTATTTATTTATTTTCAACAGGGACACATAACAGTTACACGTTAACGTACTTATTACTATAACATACAATTCTTAAAATTAAGCAAACGCATAACCCACATCAATGTCCGCGAAGTAATATTAAGTATATAAATTATAAGTATATAAAAGTAAAAACATGCGCCAAAGTACACAAATGCAAATTAAGTGAATATATTAGTCCAACATTTCAATAGCCAAGCGTCTAAACTTGGGTGTGCGTGACGATTGGGTGTCCTAATAGTGAATCGAAAAACTAATGTTATCTAGATTTAGTAGAATTTGTAAAAAAATAGTAGAACCGATTTAAAAATTTGTAAAATAATATTAAAAAAAAATATGGCAGTTTAAATGAGGTCTCCCAATCCTTACTCAAGGGTACCTATTTCTTGGGGAATCGATGCAAGTAGAAGCTAAATTTTAATCCCATATTTTAGTAAAAATATAGATAAACACTTCCCAAAAATATTCATCAAGATTAACAAACATCCAAAACTTTTATAAATGTTTTAAATATATCCCTCAATCCTTACTGTATAGATTGAGGGACATGGTGTTTTGAAAAAGTGGCTATATGTTTTAAATTTATTTTTGCATGAAGATTAAGTAAAAGTTGTCTAATAATTTGTAAAAAACAAAAACAACTGAAATACATCACGGTTTAAAAATTATAACTCTAGAACACATGTCCCTCAATACTTATGCCTCCAAAAAACACTTGTTCGTAGCTCACTAGGTACCTACTTTAAGTATAGAATTAACTACGAATATATATTTTTGTAGTAATTTTCTAGTAAAAGTTTATGCAGTTATTTGATTAGAAGATTCGTTATTCATCAAAATATTAACTTATCAATATTCCTAATATTACATACGTATAGGGTGACCAATAATTACTTAAATTTTACGAAGAATTTTATCTTTCGTACATTATAATCACAAAACAAGTACCGATACTTAACATTTTATATAAAATATTGATTAGTAAATCTAGTGGGATTTTTATAAATCCGCGCCCGGCGGACCTTGGCCACTTGTATGGCCACTGCGAGGTGATCGGGTGTTACCCCGCATCTTTAGGGTCGGGTTTTATCCCGCGTCGGTCAGTGAAGGCGTGCATGTGATGAAGCCCCACATCACGCAGCCCTTCTAGCCTGCTTCTGTAAGGACGGTGGGTCGCTAATCCATCGTCCTCAGGCCCCGATCATGGAGGTCAATGGTCCTGGGCGTAGTCACGTCTGCGGCGTCCTCCCCGCAGACTTCCGAACTCAGCGGGGAGGGTACGCTCCCTCACCCTACCAGCCGCCTCCTTCACGAGCATACTCACCGAAGTTTCCGTGCTCGGTGATGATCTGTGTCGCACGGTACGTGAGGTCACACCCGCGTGTCAACACTGCGAGGCTTCCGGCGAAGACACGGCATTCCACGCGTTGGTGGAATGCTCAGCGTGGGCGAGTCAGCGCCGGGACCTCGTTGTGGGCCTGGGCGTAGATACGCTCTCGCTGGAGACCATGCTACGAGCCATGGTTTCTAGATCCAGTGGGGAGCCAGTGGAACGCGGCCGTTTCCTTCTGCGAGCAGGTAATGCTCGTGAAGGAGGCGGCTGGTAGGGTGAGGGAGTGTACCCTCCCCGCTGAGTTTCGAAGTCTGCGGCGAGGGCGCCGCAGACGTGACTACGCCCAGGACCATCGACCTCCATGATCGGGACCTGAGGACGATGGATTAGCAACCCACCGTCCTTACAGAAGCAGGCTAGAGGGGCTGCGTGATGTGGGGCTTCACCCCATGCACGCCTTCACTCACCGACGCGGGATAAAACCCGACCCTAAAGATGCGGGGTAACACCCGACCACCACGCAGTGGCCACACAGGTGGCCAAGGTCCGCCGGGCGCCACTGGCAATTCTTTCAGTATCTACCGGAGGCGCTCGGCAATTGACGTAGGTGCGGCCGCGGCCTAGGGCCGCGGATTTAAAAACAAAAAAATGTTAAGTATCGGTACCTACTTGTTTTGTGATTATAATGTACGAAAGCTAAAATTCTTTGTAAAATTTAAGTAACTAATGGTCACCCTATACGTATGTAATATTAGGAATATTGATAAGTTAATATTTTGATGAATAACGAATCTTCTAATCAAATAACTGCATAAAGTTTTAGTAGAAAATTACTACTAAAATATATATTCGTAGTTAATTATATATTTACAATACCTAGTGAGCTACTATCAAGTGTTTTGTGGAGGCATAAGTATTGAGGGATATAGTTTCTAGAGTTATGATTTTTAAACCGTGATGTATTTCAGTCGGTTTTGTTTTTTACAAATTATTAGACAACTTTTACTTAATCTTCATGCAAAAATAAATTTAAAACATTTAGCCACTTTTTCAAAACACCATGTCCCTCAATCTATACAGTAAGGATTGAGGGATATATATATAAAACATTTATAAAAGTTTTGAATGTTTGTTAATCTTGATGAATATTTTGGGAAGTGTTTATCTATATTTTTACTAAAATTGAGTATAAAATTTAGCTTCTACTTGCATCAATTCACCAAGAAATAGGTACCCTTGAGTAAGGATTGGGAGACCTCATTTAAATTGCCATATTTTTTAATATTATTATTTTACATATTTTTAAATCGGTTCTACAATTTTTTTACAACTTCTACTAAATCTAGATAACATTAGTTTTTCGATTAACGATTAGGACACCCAATCGTCACGCACACTAAACTTGGTAGGTATCTGTAAGTGCAAATACATCTAATTCCGAGTAGTGTGTGTTGTAAGTTTCTACCATCCGCCGCAGAGGAACACGGGCGCCCGCGTTTGTCTTGCATCGAGCAAGATGAAACAGACGGGGCGCCCGCGCCTCGCTCAAAGCTGTTCTAGGTACAGTATAACATAAATTATACGTGATATCACTACAATCGTAATTGTTGTTACACAGCCCGTGAAGCATCATCACCATCAGTAATCTGCATCTGGACTCCAAGCTCTGGAGGTCATAGCGCAACAATAACTGTTCGTACGGCAATATAGACCTATAGCATCTGTAGTGCATACACTTTAAAAATTTCTTTTGAACCAGTTCCAATCTTTGTATATAAACATTATAGATAGGGCACCAGATCAGGACTGCGAATTCAAGTTGAGAGCGAACTAAAGCTTTGTAAAGGAGTAAGTCAATTGAAGACCACGCGACGAACCCGAACATGCGAAAGGCTTTGTTAATTATATTAGTAATATGAACGTCAAAATGCAATTTTGAATCCATTTCGACCCCAAGGTCTCGCACATGGTCAACCCTATGCAGCCTAATACCCTGCAGATTATAGTCGTAAAATAATATGTTTCTATTTTTTTGTAAATGTGATTACGTTACATTTTGATATGGTAAGTTGAAGTCGGTTATCACAGCAATATTGCGAGAGTCTATCAAGATCTTCCTGCAAAAGCAGACAGTCGTGTATAGTTTTACAAGACTTATAAATTTTGATGTCATCCGCATACATAAGAAATTTGGTATGGATGAAACAGTTGATAATATCATTAATGAAGAGCGTGAAAAGAAGGGTCCTAAAATAGAGCCCTGGGGTACCCCAGAAGTGACGGTTAGCAAATTGGACCGGAAGCCATGAGCAGTTACACTTTGAGCCCTATTGTGAACATAAGCCATGAACCATCGCAGCAGGTTTCCACGGATGCCGTTATATGCAATTTTATCCAGAAGCAATTTGTGGTCTACCCTGTCAAAAGCCTTCCGAAAGTCAGTATAAACAGCATCCACTTGCGCGCGTTCATCCATATTTTTAAAAAGAACGTCCGTAAATACCATAAGATTAGTGTTGGTTGATCGTCGTTTCACGAATCCATGTTGTTGACGAATGATGATGTTGTGGATATGCGGGTATAGCTCACTGTGTACCAAACTCTCAAAAAGCTTGGACAGGGCGCAAAGAATGGAGATCGGACGATAATTTTGTATATTGTTCTTATCACCGCTCTTGTGAACAGGAGTGACATACGCACGTTTCCAGATATCCGGGAATGTACCCAGTGCATTTGTTAAATATTAAATAAAGGGGCAAAACAATACCATCCACCGTCTTCTTTATAAAGATAGCCGGTATACAATCAGGGCCCGCGCCCTTATTTATATCCAATTTCTTTATCGCACTGCGTACAACATTCTCAGATAGATAAATATCTGAAATGCAAACAGAATTATCCCCATATGCACTTTGTGGCTGCCACACAGCAGGATCGAAACGTGAGGGTTAGTAGACTGATGCAAAGAAGGTTGAGAACATGTTACAGATATCCGTTGGATTACTCGAACTTACGTTGTCAAGATACATTGTAGCTGGTAGTTCTGAACTGCCTGTAGATACGGTTGGATACATAATGTCCAAAAGTTTAATATTGAGCGGGATGCTGTCCTCAACCGACTTCATATATCTCTCGTAACATTTCGCGGATTCAGACTTAAAGCGTTTACGGTAAAGTGAGAAGATTTCCTAGTCAGATAAGTTACCATAACGTTTCCATTCGGACCATGCTCTTTCTTTGTTTTTAAAAATACGAATGACGGCCGGAGAAAACCATAACGGGAAGCGGGAGTTATTAACGCGTGTGAGAGGGATATTGTTATTTATAATTCTATAAATATTGCTATAAAATACGTCAATCGCTTGTTCAGCTGTAAGACCGTCGAGTAGGTCATTCCAGTCAATTTCCACAATTGCTAAATTTGTTAAATCGTAATTAGCTTTATGAAAGTTATGTCTAGAGACTGAGTGACGTTTCATTGCTGTAGTTTTGGTGGCGAGTGATGTTGATATCACGATAGAGGGGTGCAGCTTATCGAGGGGCACCAATGGAGCACACAGTTCACTTACACAGTTGATATTAGACATAAACAAGTCTAGCAACCGGCCCATACTGTTCCTATGCCGATTATACTGGTGAATATTGGTTATGGAAAGAAAATTACACAAGTGAGTATACCGCAACTGGGCGACGATGTAAGTATACATCGTCGCCCAGTTGCGGTACAACATAATTGTAACCAGTACTATCCTGCCACGAAACTTGAGGTAAATTATAATCACCTGTTAAAAAGAACGAGTCAGTATAGCGCACGTATAGCGTCATTGATAAGTTCCAACATCGAGTCAAAGTGTGTCGTATACGTAGTCTATACGAGCGCGAGGTGGTATATAGACAGCACTTATTAAGTGGTGTTTGTTACGAAGCGATGACGGCAGTCGGACCGCGACGTGTTCGAGACTCCAGACGGCTGAAGGGTGCGCAGAACCGCAATCCTCATCAACAAGCAGCTCATGCGATATCTCGAAGATCACTCGCTACTAAATGATCGGCAATACGGCTTCAGGCCAAAACGATCAACGGGTGATCTTCTGGCATTCGTAACGCATGTCTGGGGTGAGGCTATGGAAAGGCACGGCGAGTCCGTGGCGATTAGCCTGGACATCGCCAAAGCCTTCGATAGAGTCTGGCATGCTTCGCTCCTTTCCAAGCTTCCGGCATATGGTCTACCTCCTCAACTGTGCAGTTGGATGACCAGCTTTCTGAACGAACGCCGAATGCGAGTCCTCTGCGATGGCCAGGCTTCTCGCTTTTTGCAAGTGAATGCCGGGGTACCGCAGGGGTCCGTGCTGTCACCAACTCTCTTCCTTCTGCATATCAATGATATGCTATCCCTCGGGAGCATTCATTGCTATGCAGATGACAGCACATTGCACGGGAGCTACTGGGCTCGTCCGGCGGCAGGGCGGTTGGAGATTGAGGAGGATAGACTACATCTCGTGGCTGATCTCGACAGGGGGTACCGAGAACCTGGTCGAGTTCAATGCCCGCAAAACACAGGCGTGTGCATTTACAGCGAAGAAATCCCCTTTCCTTCCCCTAGCCTCTCTTCAGAATGCATTATTACCAATGAAGGACAACCTTGACATCCTTGGCATAGACGTTCGTCGAGAGCTCAATAATAAAAACTACATCGAAAGATGTATAGGGCTAGCTTCGCGGAAACTAGGAATACTGAATAAGGTAAAGAGATTCTTTACACCGGACCAGAGGTGTCTGCTGTACAAGACGCAGATTAGACCCTGCGTCGAATACTGCTCTCACCTCTGGGACGGCTCCGCGAAGTATCTGCTGGACGCTCTCGACGCTATGCAGCGACGGGCTATCCGTATTATAGGTTGTCCGGAGGTAACGGGAAGCCTTGAGCCGCTAGCTCAGCGCCGAACAATAGCTTCCTTGGCCGCATTCTACCGTATTTACCACGGCGAGTGTTCTGAAGAGCTCTTCAATCTGATCCCACCCTCTTCCTTCCGATCCCGAACAACGCGTGCCGGGCAGAGATGCCACTCCCACACAGTGGATAGAATGTTCGCGAGAACCGAGCGTTTTAAACGTTCGTTTTTCTGCCGAACGATAGTGGCCTAGAACGCCCTGCCTGTGCACGTGTTTCCTCCCACATATAATCCTGGGTTCTTTAAGCGGAGCGTGAAGAGGCACATCAGTAGGTCGTCAAGTTGAGGGCCACTCTCTATAGTATTGTATGCTGTGAGAGTGGCCCACAATCGCTAGACGTCGTCACGACTTACCACCAGGCGGGCGGCGTCAATTTGGCGAACCCAATATATAAAAAAATAAAAAAAATCAGCACCCCCCCACCGTCATCCTTTCCTGTGGCGACACGATCACGATCACACCTAAACACCATATAACGGTCGTCTATAAACTCGCTATCCGCTATGTCCGGGGATAACCACGTCTCAGTGATAATAATTATGTCGTAACAATTAGCTAATATATTTATAGATATTGTATGCAACTTGGTTCGCAGTCCACGACAATTCTGGTAAAACACAGTTAAATTACGCCTGTCCATTGATAACAGTAACACAAGTAGGTATGTAATAAAAATAATAGTAAGAAATACTTAATAAAAACGTAAAAAAAACCTGGTTCATAGTATTGCCATACAATATCAACAAGTTGTACATAACTACTGCTACGCAAATAACATAATTGTAATAAAATGCCTAATAGGCGATACTTACAGTTTAATAACAAAAAAAAAACAGTCAAAGCAATATTCAACAATTCGTCATTGTAGTTACGCATAAACATTGAAGTAATTTTTTCGTACCATTCCCATGTCATCCACATATTCTCACTTATACCACACTTAATTGGAGCTATGGGAATAGCAATAATACGATTAAATATAACACTTAGCACGCTATTAAGCGAATAAATATACCGTAAGAACAGTTTGTCGCTATAGTCAAGGTCAAAGAAGGTTGCCGTACAACCACCAGTTAGCGCTTTAGTTTTAAAAATTACGTTGCACTTCTACATTAAGAATTTAAATGTATTACTAAGTTTAAAACAGACTGAAAAAGGATAAATAACAGTATCTACCATATAATAAAAAGACATATTTGCATTATTTAAGTAAATGTCGGTTAATGTAAAACTTCCAGAATGCACTTTTGCTGTACAAACTACACAGAACAATGAACATAACAGAGAATAGATTAGGTAGACGAGGTGTGTAAGCTCTTTGAGCGAATTATCGCGGAACGCCTCGTCGAGCATCTCTCGACGGTGGGGCCAGACCTGGTCCTGGACAACCAGTACGGTTTCCGTCGGGGACGCTCCACCGTGAGCGCGATCATGCGCGTCAAGAGCCTGACGGAGGAAGCAGTCTCGCAGGGCAAGGTGGTGGTGGCGGTATACAACGCGTTCAACACCTTGCCATGGAGCTGCGTTAGGGAGGCGCTCGTGTATCACGAAACGCCTCTCTACCTCCGTCGTATTGTCGGGGCCTATCTCTCAGAGAGGGCCATAGCTTTCCCCAGCTGGCTCGGGCCAGCTCGGCGAGATGTGTCGTGCGGTGTTCCGCAGGGGTCGGTCCTGGGGCCGCTTCTGTGGAACATCGGCTACGATTAGGTGCTGCGGGGTGCGTTGCCTGAGGGCGTCGGCGTATAGTGCTACGCCGACGATACCCTCGTCACGGCGCGGGGTGCAACGTACCAGGAGGCAGCACTCAAGGTCACGACGGGTGTTGCTCAAGTCGTGGGTCGAATACGGCGGCTGGGACTGGAGGTGGCCTTGCACAAGTCCGAGGTTCTGTGTTTTCACAGACCTCGGAACGGTCCACCTGAAGGTTCCAGCATAAATGTGGGAGGCGTTAGCATCGGCATCAAGCCCTCGATGAAGTATCTAGGGATCGTACTTGATAGCCGATGGAACTTCGGACCACATTTCCGAAGTTTGGTCCCCAAGGTGACACAGGCATCGGTCGCGCTTTCGCGACTGATGCCCAACCTAAAGGGACCCAACGCTTCCTGCAGGAGACTGTACCTGGGGATCGTGCGGAGTATGGCCCTATACGGGGCTCCCGTATGGGCGGCGCGGTTGACGGCCAACAACTCAACGCTCCTTAACAGACCGTTGAGGACTTTGGCCGTCAAAACAATAAGGGGCTACCGCACGATCTCCGGAGAGGCTGCATGTCTCCTAGCCGGGGGACCCCTCCATGGGACCTGGAAGCGAGAGCCCTTGCGTCATTGTTCCAATGGCGCAAGGAGGCGCTGGAGCGGGACCACAGGCCTGCCTCTCGAGAAATCGATGACCGGCGGTCCCAACTCCGACAGGATCTCATGGAGTCATGGAGGGTGCGACTTGAGCAACCCAAGTGGGGTGCCACCATCATCGCGGCGGTGAGACCGATCATGGACGATTGGCTGCAGAGGCAGCATGGTGACCTCACGTATCGTGCGACGCAGATCGTTACCGGGCATGGATGCTTCGGTAGCTATCTGTCTCGCATCCATCGTGAGGTCACACCCCGGTGTCAACACTGCGAGGTTTCCGACGACGACACCGCACTCCACACGTTAGTGGAGTGCGGTCCTCAGCGTGGGCGAGTCAGCGCCGGGACCTCGTAGTGTGTCTGTGCGTGGATACCCTCTCGCTGGAGACCATGCTTCAAGCCATGGTCTCCAGCGGGAGTAGGTGGAACGCGGCCGTGTCCTTCTGCGAGCAAGTCGTGCTCGCGAAGGAGGCGGCCGAGAGGGAGAGGGAGCGTACCCTCCCCGCCGAGTTCCGTAGTCAGCGGTGAGGGCGCCGCAGACTCATCTACGCCCAAGACCATCGACCTCCATGATCGGGGCCTGAGGACGGCAGGATCGCCACCCGTCGTCCTTACAGAAGCAGGCTGGAAGGGTTGCGTGCTGCGGGGCCTTTGCCCCATAGCACGCAACCAGATTCACTCACTGACGCGGGATAAAAACCCTACCCCAACGACGCGGGATTCTCATCCCGACCCAACCCCCGCAGCGACCACAAAGGTGGTCAAAGTCCGCCGGGCACCACTGGAAATACGTTCTGCTTGTAACCAGAGACGCCCGGCAACGGACGTTAGAGCGGCCGCGGCCTTGGTCGCGGAACTAAAAAAAAAAAAAAAAAAAGAATAGATTAGGTATTGAAAGTGAGCAAGGTACCCTATATGATAATTATTGTAGATACGAAATTCATTTACGTAAAATGTTAAACAGAAGTTTTGTAGGGTTTAATTTTTGATAAATCCTCTTCCGATCGCACAGAGAAGGCCCTCTCCGTGTCTTCAGCGCGAACAAGTACGACACCATTTTTGATCCATACAAACCGATATCCATTTTGTTTCGCAATATCCTTTGTTTGGCGAAATAATTTTTTGGTTTGTAATGTCAAATGTTCATTTATGTACACATGCTGTGAGTTGCCGCTGATTTGCAGTTCTTCAGACGTTATACCTTTCCTGATCCGGGCAGCAGCGACCAAGGTATCTCGTAGTGTTTGGCTAGATAGCTTCACAACTATGTTTCTAGATTTTGTAGACTTAGGATTAAGTAAGTACTTACCTCTATGATATTTTAGTTATAAAAGATCATAGAGGTAAGTACTTAAAAAGGTATCCAGTCATTTGACAAAAAACAAATGACAATTTTTTATTTGAAAAACAGCGTTTGAAAAATTTATACTTGTTAAATATATCATTTTACAAACTATAAGTTAATAAACTAAGTACTCATTTGACAAATGATTTATCAGACAAAATTCCATTATGCCAAAAAACCATTTCACAAATGGATTATTTTGTAAACTTGTTAGTTGGCAAAATAACGTAAAGCTTAAATAACATAACATTTGACAAAGTGCTTTACTTGGTAAATATTTTATTTACCAACATTTACTTTAATACAAAAATAAAAAGCACGAAATCATATAAAATAATGTAGGTCAATAGGTTATTTGAAACGAAATGGCTAGGTTAGGTTAGGTTAGAACATGATAAAGAAGCGAGCGAAGCGAGCGTGACGCGGCAGCGGCCGGCGAGTGCCAGAAACGAGGTCTAATATTCACACTTTTGGTTTGACATCAATATTATTTTCATTTGACATTTTGTCAAAACAATAATTTGGCAAACGAATATTTAGTCTTGTGAAAATTTAAAAAATTATATTTAAACATTTGAAATATTTACTGGATAAAGCATTTGCGAAACATGTATTTTGTCGAATGATTGTTTTTAAAGTGGTACGTTTGCGAAATGAAAGTTTGTCAAATGATTAGTTTTTCTAACGTTGTTGTTAAAATGATCATTTGTCATACATTTTTTTTTAAAACGATAGTAAACCACTTAAAAAACACCAATACTTCGAAACAAACATTAAATTTGTGTATCATACAAATATTTGTTCGACCCGGGAATGGAACCTGGGACGGACTGGGATCTTAGTCGCATACATACCATACCACTGCGCCAACGAAGCAGAGTTTATCTACGAGTATGTACCAAACCCAATACCAATACAAGGCTCTCTCGTAGCTACACAGCAGTGTTCGCCTGTCGCCGCCCACTTCCGGGCCGGGAGTGGCGGGAGTTCCCCGCTCACTGACTGCCTAGCTATAGGCACCTACCTATTAGTATAATAAATAACGTTGTCAGATTCTCAGAACAGACTCGAGTTCCAAGTTCCACATAAGTAACACTTCTTTGTTTACAATATTGCCATTTATTCTTCCGCTTTGGAATGTGTTTATAAATATTGTGGAGTAGGCTACAACACGAAATAAGTACCTACTCTTATACTGTGGCTACCGTCTCATTCTTATCCCATTCAAAGAAATGGGGCCGGTTGTTATTTACCTAATGTTGTAGCCAGGTATGCTGCTCTGTTGCCACGAATATATCCCTAATATAACAGCCACACATTCCCCTACTGCTGGCGATACTCAACCCCATCCCGCAGTGACAATTTGTTTGACAGGGTTGTTCCTCAGTGTCAATGACCTTTGGTCTCAATCTATTTGGAATAGAGAGTTATACCTACTTCACTCGACAACACGAGCAGCAGAATCATTAACATACCACACTACGTCTCTCGCGACTTGTCGAGTGTGTAGCTACAAAGGGGTGGGCACTGCATTATTAGGGGCTCGTGGTCTAGTGGTTGTCATACGAACATCTACGACAGTCGTTAGGAGTAGTTGGGACCCTCAGACTAATAAAAGAATAACATAGACGGAACGAATAGAACTCGCGAGTGAAGCCGCCAAAAGGGATACTATATAGCAATGGGTGGGATACCATTCCGCGCGCACTCCTTTGTGAGCAGCGAGTGTGTACGCACGTGCGATCGCGGTTGAACAAAATATTATAAATATGCCGTATTGTGTGGTGAAAAGGTGTAAAAACACTTCAACTATTCATAGGAAGAATGCTGGATTATCGTTTCATAAGTAATTAACTATTTCTTATTAGATTTCATAACATTTTTCTAAATATTTTAGTTGCACAAACTAGGAACACAAAACCTCCGCCATACTATACAGAGTTGCCATAATTTTTTCATCATTTCCACAAAATATTTTGCAGTATTTATGGGAATTATAAAGTACTGAGTAAAAAAAATCAGTGTCATCAATGTTGACAAGCTCGATGTTTCTAATTATCATCATCATCATTCGTGCGTTAGTCCCGAACTCCCGATCACATCTGTGTCCGGGATCTACTTACTATGCGTGGCTTGGGTATTTCGGCAATCTTGGAATTGACTGCTGTCTGACCTCCCAGCCTGTGTTCTGATCCAATATATTTATGTTACTGTGTCAGTATTTTAATTTCAGTCTAACACTACAAAGGCCTCAGTCTTAACCTAACGACTATTGATATCTACTTCATGTATAGGCAACGACAAAAGTAGCTTAACCAATAATTCTTATCTGTTGATCACTATAGCTGTTAAACCGATCACAAAATCATAAACAAAACACGAAATATATTAACTTTGTCCTTGGGTATTCTAAAATTACTTGTACATTGCTGTGGCACATGCATTGGGATGTAAAAAAGAATAATAAATATTTTTGTGCTAATCAACTTTTGTTGTTGACTGTAACTTGTACTTACACTGGAATGGAGCTTTGTTCATTCATCTTAAAAAGGATTATTTTAATTATGGGAATTTTTTTGAAAGCTACTAATTAAAGTGTGTTTACTCAGTGTTTATCACGTTTTCATTTATTTTAACACTTCCCCATTTTAGGCACATATCATAATAATCATTTGTGTAAATGATATAAAATAATTGCAGATAACATTTACTATAACAAATATTAATTATCCATCATATATGTCCACTAAGATTTTTTGGAGATTTTTCATTTGCTGGCAACATTACGCACACGCCGTTAGTGGTATCGGTACACGGAAATCGGAGTCACACGCACACATTGAAAGTGTCATTTGGCTTCACGTGTTCATTCTACATGTTCCGTCTATATTCTTCTTCTAGTCTGAGTTGGGACCCTAAATCAAAAAATTCGAATGGTCTAACTACAGAACTTCGATATCGCCCATGGGTTGTGGAGGTCCGATGGCAGTCGCTTCACGGACAATATCGAAGTTCAGCCGAACCGCAGTAAGACTGGACAGCCGACCACAGCTGCGTTGGGAAAAGGCTCGGTGAATGATGTGGATGAGGCAGGCACTGCAGTACACACCCACACATTGACAGTCATTTAATTTAATAGAAAAGTCTATTGCAGTTTGGTAACTGCAATAGACTGTGTTAGATAGAGAGTGTTATATATATTGTCTATACTGTCTGGTGACAGTATAGACAATATATATAACACTCTGTAATTGAACCCACAATCCCAACAGGCAGGACAGATGTTACACACCACTAAAGAGAATATCTGCAGTCCGAGCTGAAACAGCATAATCCACTATCCAGCGTTTAATTCACTCATAACAGTTTTAACGTTTCTGTCTTAAATGGACTGTGGTTATAGGTACAGGTCAGGTTGCCAAGAATAAGTTGCCGTTCGAATAGGGGCTCCACATTACATTACAAAACCGTCAAAACCGAGATTTTACTACAATAAAGGGACGGTCAAACTCATCCTTCACATGCGACGTACACCACGCATTATGACATCTGAACTATTCTGAACATGATCTCAATTTGTATGGTAACGAACACACTGGTCATTCACCACGCTGCCTCACGCGTCCCCGCGCCAGACTCGCGTGTTCCCATGCTGTCCGACGCGTACGACGCTGTCACACACGTTTAAAGTGTCATAACCCGTAGATAACGTAAACGTGAGACGTCGTAAGACGAAGGACCAGTGGACCAGTGTGTCGCTGTCTCCCACGTCGCGTGGTATACTATACGTCGTATATGAAGGACCAGTGTGTTTGAAGCTTAACTCCATACAATTATATTAGTTGCATTTTTTGCGACCCGCCAATTTATACAATCTAGCTGTAAAAACATACAGTAACTTAAACTGTTGACTGCCTCGGTGACGCAGTGGTTCGATTAGGGGTCGAATCAAATTATTTGTGCAATTCACAAATGTATGTTTGGGTATTTTGCATGTATAATATGTACCTGTCTATTTAGAAATATATATGTATGTTTATCAGTCGTCTAGATCCCATAGCACAAGTTTTATATTAGCTCAATTTAGGCTAGATGACGTCGTGTGAGAATATCCAAAAATATTTATTTATTTATTTAAACAAAATATTTTACTAAATTATATTTATTTATATAAAAATACAAAATGTAGGCGCTTACAATACGAGTACAATCAAATACATAGGTATATGAGTTTAAGTAATTTAAGGCGTTCCGTAATAATTAGGTGGGAGAATACTACCCACTGCTATACATAGATGTCGCTACTGCTCAACCTCTCTCTTGCGTCTAGCAGCACCTGCAGCACTCGGCTCTCTGTAACACAAGCAAATCTAGTTTCCATCGACGTTACAGACAGATAGATGCAAGTGGGCTGAGGTGGGTGCAGATTCAATAAGGTATCTATTTATTGCATTAAAGTTATCATGTTTCTCGACGAAGAGGTTTTGTGTGCTCTGACCAGCTCTGACCAGCTCTGACCAGCTCTGACCATGTATTATTTCAGTCGGTTATATAATTATTTTGTAAGTCATGTGTAATAGGGCTCGTGGTCTACCTATGTATGTAAATGACTATTTAATTTTGAAAGAGAATGTCCGTTGGAATTATCGTCACATTCGTACTCACAACTCACAGAATCTGGCAGTAAATGTAGGTACATCATGTAGAATCACTCTTGTAATTTTAATTTTGACTTAAAAGTGTTTCTATACCCAAATGAGGGTCCATATTGACTCACCTAAAGTTCTTTATCCGAAATTGTTCTTCCTAACGATTTGTAATCCGAATGATCACTCCTCCTAAAATTTTTCATCCTAAAGTTTTTATTCATACTATTTGTAGTGCTACCGTCGATGTTAATCGTTTCTGGCACTTGGCGTTGTGTCGTCACAATTCTAACCTAACCTGAACCAAGAACTATAAATATGACCGATTCGTTTCTGTAAAAGTCCGTAAAAGTTACGCAAAATTAATGTAAATAATACTGATTATTATTAATAAAAATAAATCTAAACAAAAAAGGTATGACTTTCAATAATAGTGTAAAAGATGGTTATGTTGACAAAATATAGGAAAATAAATAATAGTATAATAGATGTTTATTGCTACCGACATTATGAAGTTGAATGATTCGGAATTAAAACATTAGAGACAGAGTAGTTAGGAATTGTGATTGTTAGGATGAAAAATGTTAGGAAGAACATTTTCGGAGTTCAAATTTTCGGAGTTGAAAATTTAGGTGAACTTTGGCGCACCCCCCAAATGAATAAAACTTTTGATTCTTTGAATCATTGGTTCAGTAGTTGTCCACGAGCGTCTAGTGTCGCTAGTATCTGTGTGGAGTACTCACCGTCTAAACGTATTGGTTATATTCTTTATGTCCCGTCCCTCCCGCTCCCGCTCCCGGCACTGTAACAATTTGTATTAATTACTGACACAGAAACAGACAAAAAGCCACGTCTTCCCCCCCCATGTATTAATATCTAGATATTTAAATATTAAAAAAATATATTTATTGTGGAAATACATTACATTATCTAACCTCATCCGCTTAAGCATTTTGAGAAATACAATCTTGAAGAACTTATCGACAATATGGCGACAAAAATCAACAAGGCCGTTTCGCCGATAGACCTTAGCCTGTTATTGCTAGTAGACTGTATGTGCTGTTATTGCTAGTAGACTGTGTGTGCTGTTATGATTGAAAAGTTACATTATGATACATATTTGCAAAAAATCTCATAGAAAATCTGTAAGTATTTATCATAAAATAACTTTTAAATTTTTTAACGGTAGGTCTGGTGTCATAGGCATTATCTCAACTTTTGAAATCCTAATTCAAATTTTTCGACATGAGTGTAGATAAAATATATTTAAAAGCGTTCACACAAAATTTCGTATCCAAATATTTATCTGTCATTTCGTCCTCTAACACCAAAACTTATCAGTCGCGCGAATTAAGTTAACGCCAACAAGTTTTTAAATAAAACTTTATTTGAAGGTTTCATTCTAAGTTTTGTGGACATTATATAACGTCTACTCTACTACTAGTTAAATGCTAACAAAGCATTGAGTGAGAGAGGGTAAGAATAACAAAAAGGTCACCCTCGATAATAATAAATTAGAAGAACAATAAGCTTCTCATTCGACACATTGACATTTAAAATTGTATGTATTTAAGTTATTGGGTCTCATTCTCATATTACAAGTAAACCCCGTTGAGAGGGTCGATAAGTTTGTCTCATTGTTTTAAGTTAAGATATGAGTTCTTAAGTGTTAGAGTTATTTATTGTTAGGGTCTAACGAACAAGTGTTTAATATTAATTATATTGAGTTATTGCAAGGACTGACATGTCTATGTTATTTTAGGAAACTTATAGAAAGTTTGTGCTCAACATAAGTTTAAGTTAAGTACAAATGAATATCATAATTTATGTGAGAATGGTATGTCAATAGGCTCCATACAATGACATAACTCGCGCGTCCCGTTACCTTGTGCCTGCTGTGTCTGTGTGGTTCGCTATTGCCTATTATTCGTAAGTTATACATAAGCCTGATTAATAAATAGTTACTACACATAAGTACTAATACATTGACATATCTACTCGTACTTAGCTCGGATTCGACCAAACTTAGAATTGGCACAAATTTAACAATCACGGTAAGTTCCTAATTATTTTACTCTGAAGATATCTTTTATTTTACACTTTCATTTATTTAATAGGTACACGTATTATTCTACCAGAAGGTCTGCCTTGAAATGTCATAATAATTACACTTTGTTGGTTAATATAGTTATTCCAGTGACCGGATTTGGGATATTAAACAGAGGTTTACTCTCGTGTAAGATTGAGAGATTAAGATCTTACTCTACTTTGGTCGAATCCGGCCTAAGTTTTACTTTTTAGGTAAGTACCAACCTACTTATGTAATTACATAATAGCATAATAACATAATAACAAAATCCCTGAAACAAAAGATGCGAACCCCGTAATAATTAATTGAAGCGTCCGCTAGGCTTGTGGCTAGGGGGTTGGACGTGGTGAGTTCGATCCCGGGTCACCACATTACGTGCCTTCTAACACAACCACTTTTAGCTTAGCTGGAGGGGTTAATGGGAGTGCTAACACTTGGATCTTAATAACTGACTTTAAGAAAAAATTATCAAGATTCGTACAACATAAATTATCATACACATGCACATACCAACCAACCTACATACACAAAAGCCGCACGATTATAATATTGTTTACAATTAAATTGCCCTTCTCCCGTGTCCATCGCCGAGCAACTCTGGTGAGCTCCCAGGGAATTTCCAGTGGCGCCCAGAAGAACTAAATTGCCCTGTAATAAGACCTCCATTCTGTGATAAGTATATATATACAAATATGAGGATGTCTCGGAGTAGGCACATTATACGCCCACTCTTCGTCAATAGCCTTGGTGGTCCCCACTCCCACGTTAGGTGGCGAACTGGCGACATTATTGCCGCTAACCAAGCACCACATGCAGGCGAGGGTAGCGTGTCGCTCTTCATGTTGGTGAGAGCACCCTCAGAATCTACCGACCGAACGGCGCCTTCGGACTAAAGGTAACGTTTTGTACTAATTCTCTGATGATTATGATGATATTAGTGCTTTGTAAATAAATAAGCTACCTTTGTAAGCAGTGTCTCCATGTACACGGTAATTACCGCAGATGCACCGTAATCTGGTCGCAGTCTACCATCAAGGTAATAATGGTATTACCGTGTCATATGTCACCGTATTACTATATAAACTACGTTGTGTGTGTATAAAATACTCCCTAAACTGAATCTCAGCTTTACTTTTCTAATGACAACACTGCTCTTCGATGACGGGGATTCCCCCAACTTTGAATTTGAATTTGTTAGTTAGTTGATTACCTCTAAGTACGGACACGTATTGAAGTTTCATAGATTTGTTTTAATATAGTAGACCCAGGTATAGTTTATACCTAGCAGGTGATTACACATTTGAGCCGTTTGGGGTTGAGACACTGGGGTCATAGGAGTCCGAGTGCTCGCCGCCTTTATAGAGACATTGCTAAACGCCTAATCGATGCTTCTCAGGACCAGAAGGCTGGCTATTTTCTGGCCCAAAGAATAAGTATCGCCATCCATCATGGCAACACAGCCAGCATTCTGGGAACCTTCCCAGTCGGCAGTGACGCGGAGGATTTTTTAAACGATATTTTGTAATGTAAATATTTTTAGTCTATAATTATGTATATTTTGTATATTGTAAATAAATGTAGGTATAAGTGTATTGTTAGTGCAATATAATTGGTAAATTGGAAGAGATGGAGAGCATTTTTGGCCAAGTAAATGACATAAAACCAAAAAAAGAAACAAAATTCTAACTGAAACCATTAAAGGAAATATTTTCACACAGCAAGCAATAAAAAGAAACGTCAAAAATTGTGTTGATTTCAGACCTACTAATGAAATGCTATCTAAATTTAATAAATCAATTTACGAAAAAGACATTGTTATGATAGGAGAGTCAGATTCCGATTAAATAATGGTTTAGTAGTTTTTTGGTACTTATCAAATTAATAATAAAACATAAGTACATACCATAATTTGGAGTTTATTTTCATCATAATTTAGTTTTACTTTAAAAAAATACACGGTAATTTGCACGGTATCGTCACAACTTATCTACCGTAATTTTATCGGTAAACACCGTATTTTTACTCTTGCAACACGGTAATACTAAATTTATATATGGAGACACTGTTTGTAAGTGATAAGATTGTAACATGACCCGTCGCAGTCGTTTGAGTAACAGTTTATAATTGTTGACCGATACTCGACGTAATTCGTAGAAGTCGGTATAAAACGCCACATTGATGGGCAAGCTTGTGTAGAGGTCACGCCGCAAACATGGGGTCTAGACAGCTAGCTGATAAACATACATTTATATCACAATCTTATTGATAAGATAGTTCTAGCCCCCACAAAAAGGGCACGGGTATCGTTTAGTTAGACACCTAATCGTCGTAATCCCCATGACATAGTACCTAAGTACCGGTTTAGTGACTCCATGCCCCAGCTCCTCGATTATTTATAACCTAGACTTACACAATCGTCCATTTAGTTATTTTCTGTCTGAGATTATCTCTTTTTTTTCAATCGACTTCCAAAAAAGGTTCTCAATTCGACTATGTTTTTTTAATTTTTGTTACCTCTATTCATGATTTATATCGTATCTTAATTTTTAATTGAAAGCTACTACTTCCCAAGTTGTTCCATTTCAATTTGGTCCCATTCCGACAATTATTTGGTCCCACTTCGGTAATTTGAAGTTGGTTTTCATGTCATTTTTTTTCAAGAAAGAACAATACAGAGTATGCTCTATGTAGGTAAGTACTATCGGCAAAGTTAAAACTTGAGTAATTTTGAAACTTTTTCCCTTGCATCATTTCTTGGTCATACTGACCCGACCCGCCCATTATTTATTTGACCAATGGGACGTACTGTTTTTTAAAACAAAATCCTTTCTTTTAGCATTCATTACAGGGTTCCAATCTTTGCGAAGTCCTTGTAAATTCCAAGCGCAGCAGATGTGAAGCTGTTATAGACGCAGGCGGTGCACTCACAAAGTATGAGTATTAATGGCCCTATTACTATGGCATACCCAATAA
Organism: Nudaria mundana; assembly: GCA_963556515.1. NCBI lineage: Eukaryota > Metazoa > Arthropoda > Insecta > Lepidoptera > Erebidae > Nudaria > Nudaria mundana. Next base: position 325,773 of record OY748311.1, on the reverse strand, counting down.
CGCTTTTTGTCTTAAAAAACGTGTTCAAATTAGTGAATGGGAATATTATCGGTCGTAAACTTTCTCTGAGTCAACTCAAACTCAAAGGGTCAAATACTAGTGAGTGCACGTGCGGCTATAATTCTGTTGCTGAGTTATTATACAATATTTTAGTTACTAAATGTCTAAAACCTCCGGCCCCACCATCGACGCCAGTACGCGATTTAAATATAGATTAGATATGTTGATAAATATATTTAAAAAAAACTTGTGTTATGTGATTGAGACAACTGATAACACCCAAACTCCGAAACAAACATTTGTGGATCTGGCACTACCGACCACGCCACCGAAGCAGTTAAAATACCCACTATCCTCTGGTACCAATCTAACATCAAAAGTTAAAATATATTTTTTTTAAAGATAATTATACAACCTGTCATTTTAAATAGTAAGATTACAAAAATGACAAATATTGTGTCACATTATTATAATGAAACTGAAAGATGTTAGATATTTAAGTTTGTCTTTTCAATAATAAATATTTTCTTCATCGAAATTTTTGTTTCTTAGTCTCCTATATATATACTATGCGAGTGATATTCGTAGGTGTGCCTCGTGGAATACCTCAATATGGGAGTGGTCCAGACAGAGCGGTCCCACTCCCAAGGAAATTATAAATAAATCACCAAGACTGAAATGTCGTCTCACGGTCTTCCCTTACAGAGGGGATGCTCTAACCAACTGCGCTACGATGACCTGCCTGAACACTACCAACAACATCCAATTTTAGAATTCTGATAGGTGGAGCCAAACGCTAACCTTGATAGTGCGATCTAGAAATTATAATTTCTATCTTAATATTTAAGAATATTAATTCGTTCAGTAAAGTTTCATCACAACTTTAGTATTAAGCACCTCTTATATCTGTCCTGTGTTAGGTAAGTATGTACTTTACTTACACATAGCATAGCACAGTATAAGTTTAATTTTACTACGCACATAGTGCGCAACAACGAACTCAAAACCAGCGCACAACCACTGATAAGAGAGGAAGGATGGATTTACTCTATGACATGACTAAAGTGTTGTGGTTTGTAGTTAATACTTACATACTTACCTAACTATTCTTTGTTAAAAAGATAAATTAAATAAAAAAACCGGCCAAGTGGGTGTCGAGCCACGCAAAAGATAAGGTTCCGTAGTTACCCATAAAAGCCTCTATACCTCCTGAACTAACAGACTTATGCCATCCGTTATAGTTTTCCTTTACATTTAATTACAAAAAATCATCCTAGCAACCTCTGTGTTTTTAAAATACCTATCTAATGAAACCCCACACAATGAGGTAGACGCGAGAAAAATATTTCGTCACAACTTTACTTGTAGGGAAGGTACTTCAAGGTACTTTGAAGTAACTTCCCTACAAGTACAAGTAGGTACTTCAAGGTACCCCAAAAACAATATTTTTCATAATTTTATTGTAGCACTTTGTCGGCGTAGTAAATATACATATCCATGCAAAGTTTCACGTTTCTAGCACCAACCGTTTGGGAGGAAACCCGAGAACGGACGGACGGACATGACGATACTACAAAGGTTACGAGATTTTTACTACGAAACCGTCAAAATGATATCTACTGAAACAAGTTAATTACCCCCACACCACACCGCACATTTGTTTAAACATCAAGCTATCGCAAATACGATGTGGTACTCCGCACTAGTGCTTAGCTTTCTCGGTAGCCCCTCCAGCTAAGCTACAAGTGCTTGTGTTAGAAGTGGGTTAAGATCAGTGTAGTGTGGAGACCTGGGATCGCACTCCCCAACCCCTTAGCCAGCAGGCTTCGAACTCCTGAGATTTCGAACTCGTGTAAGCTGAGATTAAAAATTTATTGAGATATTGTATGGTGGTAACAGTGAGCAAGAGTGAGAGTACCGAGAGCTCTCGCCCAGCGTTCTTATTACGTGAATTGTACTGTACCTATGAGCACGGTGCCCCTCTCCCTCCGCCGGCAGCAGCAGCAACAACACCAGATCAACAATATGAGCAGCAGCAGGCCTCCCCCCACCGCACCCGCCACTATCGCCACTGGAAAGTCACCCCCGCCGTTCAACTCGTACTGCAGCTCGTTCGTCGCCTTATTGACGTTGTACGATACTTCGTTCTTCACGCCATTGTAGGCGTGCGACAATTCGTTCTACGACAAGAAACATGATGTTATTATTATATTACTTATACTATATATCTATATGTATACTTTAATATGTGTAACATTATTATTTGGGCTCGACCAAGTGCAAGTCGGACTCGCGCAAAAAAATCACGTTTGTTTTACGTTAAATATTTATTATATTCTGGTTTTAAAATTTCAACTGTCTAACTATCACGGTTTACGAGACACAGCCTTGTGACAGACAGACGGACGGACAGCGGAGTCTCGAGTATGTTAGCACATTGCAAAGGTTACTACATCTAGCCAGGCCTGTCTTAGGATGGGTGACCATTTCTTAAGACATTGAGACCTCCATGGCTTGGAGAGCACGTTAAGCCATCGGTCCCGGTTGTCTTATGAACATCTATGGCAATGGCAGTCGAACAGAACTTCGATGGGTTGTGAAAGTGACCCCAACTGAGTTGGGAAAAGGCTCAGTGGTCAGTGGCTGATGATGATGTGAAAAGATAAAGTGACAATTTGGGTGAGTGAGATGTCGCAAAGAGGGTCCCAGACTTAGAAAAATTTCGACTGATTTTTGTATGGAGCGGGGACTTGTAAAATTTTCACGATTTCACCGTCGACCTATCTGTTAATCGTTCATATTAGATCAAATAAGTTTTATCTTTAAAAAAAAATAAAAAAAACCTAATCCGGGACTTAGAAAACTTTGACTTCATTTTTGTATGGGACCCATATTAACTTTATCTTCATGTAATGTAACTTATTGGTACCGGTCACGTCGTCGCGACTTGTGAAAATCAATCCGTTATGAATGAAATATTTGATACATAACGGATTACTTAGCTTCAATAATATGATGTGTATTATAATCAGAATCATACACTAAATAAACCAACTGTTGCAAAACGCTTATCGCTACCGGATACCTTCATTTCACAACATTAGATATACAAAGGACCTACAATACAACTTAACGACTTTTTTTTGCAACATTCGTATGTACGTATTATATATTTATATTTATGTATAACTTACCTCCCAGTTACTCATGGCTGCTGTTTGCAATTCACTTAGAACAATATGAAAGTATGAACACGCGCAAAGGATTCGTTTAAAGTTGAGACGTGTGAGCGTGGGACCGCAAATCAAATAAATGATGTCACTGAGTTCGTCCTGTCGAGTGTCGACTCGAGATGCCGAGAGCGCCGCCGCTAGTGAACTGAGTGAGTGAACCAAAACTGGATCCTGGATGGATAGGTACTAGGTACATACTACATATAAGTACATAAGCGCCCTACACAGACTTGCCGCAAGGGCAATCTAGGCATTAACAAGCTCACGCTTCGTTTGCCCTGGTAATTGTGACACAGACACCAGAATAAACACAAAATAGCTGTCCCTCAACTAAGACTTGTGGTGATCACTCTTTTCTAGGCAATTGTGTCCGATATTTATTAGAACTACAGAGGGAAAGTTACAATATAATAAAACTATAATGAACATAATTTATTAATGCAATCATTATACTGATGACAGGGATGCTTGAAAATGATGCTGCCCATAAATAATTAAATATAGGTAAGTACATAACTATAGGTAAGCATGTAGTAGTTTTGATGAGTAACTACTTTTGGAATATACTCGTAATACCACGCTGTACTTGATGCTAAAAATAATAGTTTAAAAAAACACGCTTTTATAGAGAATCCAACTAAAAAGTAGAAAATAAATTTTAATAAGTTCGAATTAAGAATAGTGTAATTAAGAAATAAATGTATATTATTGTACAAAAAGCGTGAGGTGCAAAGTGTCAATAGTTATAAATATTTTATTGACAGATATGAGTAGAAGAATTATCATTTTAAAAATATCTTAAAATGCAACTCACGCTTTTTTATTTACAATAATATTTATTTATTTCTTATTTACACTATTCTTAATTCAAACTTATTAAAATTTATTTTCTACTTTTTAGTTGAATTCTCTATAAAAGCGTGTTGTTTTAGTTTTTTTTAAACTATTATTTATTTTTCATTTATTAGTTTTATTTTAAATTTTTTTTATTTTCTATCGAATTATTGCATTGTCATCGGTCTTTGACAGGTGTGCAAAGTTTGAATTAAATCTGATCGTTCAAAGTAGGGCAACATCGAACCCAAAAGAGTCGGTTACAAATAAACATACATACAGGTGAAGCTAATAAAAGCGTAGTAAAAATTACATTGAACAATATTTTAAGTGAGGATATCTGATATTTTTTTACTAATTTAACGAGTAAGATTGCATGCCTAATGGTGAAATGTGGTGATTCTGTACCTACATACTGTTTCTAACATCTATTGTACCCATACTCGTATTTGCAATCCTACTAATATTATAAACGCGAAAGTTTGTGAGTATGTAAGTATGTAAGTATGTATGTATGGATGGATGTTTGTTACTCTTTCAAACTCTGTAAAAACTACTGAATGGATTTTAATGAAACTTTACAATAATATAGCTTATACATCAGAATAACACATAGGCTACAATTTATAAAGATATTGTGTGAATTGTTCAAAATATGACGCGGCGCGACGGGAACGGGAAGAAATCCAAATTAGCACGCGGACAAAGTTGCGGGCGACCACTAGTTATTGAATAAATTAAATTGAAATTGAAACAAAACACCACTATTTTTAGGCTCTATAAATTATTACTAAGGCTCAGCTGTCCTCCGTCTGTCACCAGACCGATGAATCATAATAGTAAGAAAGTGAACATTTTTGGTACCCTTTGTGCGCGAGTCCGACTCACACTTGACAAGAGTTTCAACTACTACAGAAATTGTGTAAGTAAAAGTTTGCCCGACAGTTGTGTGTAGGCCTCTTATCAGCACCGTTAGCTACAAAAATACAGACCCAGACCACAGAGCGAGTGAGTGAATGTGAACAATTTCATTATGTTGAATGAATGAAATACACCATGACTGTACGGTTGTATTCGCTGTAGTACGGCTTTCTATTGTCCGCCATTTCGAAGAAAAAAACACTTGATTGACTACAAGTAGTGTACTTAGTACCGTACCTAGTGTAGTCCTAGGTAAGTATATAAATGGAGGTTCGATTGCTTGATCGTTCCGCCCGGGGATTCCTCGGCCAACAGTTAGTAGACACCCGATACTTTACTTTAGGTAGGTATGTACCTACTTATTTTACTATCTTTCTTTTTGTGATTACTTTGGGGGAATTTATGGCTACTTCTTTTTTTGTGATACTACCAGTTTAAAAAAAACTTTCGATCCTACAAACCCTAACACCAGAGTAGTAGGTGCTTAGGTAGGTACATGTTATCAATATATTTAATACGACAATTTGTCTGTCTGTCCGTCCGTCCGTCGCGATTTTCAATTATAATTAATAATACGTACATTTGAATGAAATATTAAAATATGTTTTTTTTTTTTATATTTGAGGCTATACAAAATTCGCCGGGATAACTAGTTATTTTTAATGGTAAAAATATGAGTGTTGTTGTATTTGTGCTATGATTGTACGCAACTTGATTCGCTTCGTGTTCGCTTACCTATCATGCGCGAATCCACCGTGGTGGGCAGTATGGGCATGCCCACTACCTTCATTGAGAAAATGACGTCACCCTTTCACGGTAAGTATTGAGATTAAAATTCTGGATTTGGAAAAATGAATCGTGCGTTCAGAACTCACCAAATATTACGCAAGAAAGAAGAAGAAGACGCGTCATGTAACATGTTACATGTTAGTGAACTTTATATGTTAATTAATTGGTTTACCAGTGGGAACCTCATAACACCTTTGTTGCTTTGTTGCTTTGTTGCTACGAGTAGGTTCAACTGTACCTACACTAAACTAAATCTTGGTCAAAGCGTCATTTGTTTTGTAAGCAATTTCTTTGTTGTAAAGCATTAAGTATATTGATCACAAGCGCGTTCATATTCCGACTCGCATTTGGCCGATTTTCGGCGGACCATGCCAACCAGTGGTGCGATGCCTACCACCTTATTTGACGTCTGAATCCGCGCCTGTTACCTATAGGTAACCTAGATCCGCGCCTATTACCTATAGGTAATCTAGATCCGCGCCTGTTACCTATAGGTAACCTAGATCCACGCCTGTTACCTATAGGTAACCTAGATCCGCGCCTGTTACCTATAGGTAACCTAGATCCGCGCCTGTTACCTATAGGTAACCTAGATCCGCGCCTATTACCTATAGGTAACCTAGATCCGCGCCTGTTACCTATAGGTAACCTAGATCCGCACCTATTACCTATAGGTAACCTAGATCCGCGCCTGTTACCTATAGGTAATCTAGATCCGCGCCTATTACCTATAGGTAACCTAGATCCGCGCCTATTACCTATAGGTAACCTAGATCCGCGCCTGTTACCTATAGGTAACCTAGATCCGCGCCTGTTACCTATAGGTAACCTAGATCCACGCCTGTTACCTATAGGTAACCTAGATCCGCGCCTGTTACCTATAGGTAACCTAGATCCGCGCCTTTTACCTATAGGTAACCTAGATCCGCGCCTGTTACCTATAGGTAACCTAGATCCGCGCCTGTTACCTATAGGTAACCTAGATCCGCGCCTGTTACCTATAGGTAACCTAGATCCGCGCCTGTTACGTATAGGTAACCTATGTAAAGTATAAATAGGTATACATAGTGGGTGTAATACGAGTAGGTGACTTCGAGTTACGAACCACGAGGGCTACTTACCTGTTGGGCTCTGAGGTCGTGGCGTGGAATCCCGCCACAGACTAAGGGTGCCTTTCGACCAGAGATGTGCTATGCTACGTTGTCATGAGTACTTTTGGCATCCACCAATCATATTCATTCGTCCACACAGCACAATCATTTACAAGCACATCCTCACAGTGTAGCTACATAGTACATCTCTGGTCAAAAGCCACCTTTAACTTTGCGTTGGTTGAGCACAATGCACAATGGTTTGTTCTATAATATGCATAACTAGGTACGAGTATAACAAGGTGCAATTTATCTAAGATAATCTTATAGTGGGTTTTAGGTTTAAGTAAGGTAGTGTGTTTATTACGAGTAGTTATCTAGATCCCGACACAAGCTTATATTTGCTAATTCTGGGCTACATGGTGCTGTGTTAAAAATATGTCCTTATAAGTGTTTCTGTTGCCGCGATAACAACAAATATAAGTAGGTATAATAGGTAATATGTCCCATAGGATTAAGTACCACAGACATTGCTTGCCGTTTTTTGGCCCTAAGATACCTTAGAAGAAAGACCCTAACATTTTTTATAGATAATGGTACGGAACCCTTCGTGCGCAAGTCCGACTCGCACTTCGCCAGTTTATATTGTACATTATTATCATATGTTTTTTTTTTAACTTTCGCATTTTGTACACATTATAAACTTAAGACAAACGGGTCTTTTACGCGATTATTTCCACCCGTGACCACGGCTCATGGAACAGAGTCGAAACGTCGGGTAATAAAGAGGTAATATACTCGTATTTCAATAATCGCGTAAAAGAACCGTTTGTCTTAAGTCTATAACATATAAGAATTATATTAAATTATCTGTGATTATACATAGATAGCTGTCCCGGCGAACCTCGTGCCATCTTAGTATATACATAGATAATTGTCCCGGCGAACCTCGTGCCATCTTAGAATATACATAGATAGCTGTTCCGGCGAACCTCGTGCCATCTTAGTATATACATAGATAGCTGTCCCGGCGAACCTCGTGCCATCTTTGAATATACATAGATAGTTGTTCCGGCGAACCTCGTGCCATCTTAGTATATACATAGATAGTTGTCCCGGCGAACCTCGTGCCATCTTAGAATATAATAAGATAGCTGTTCCGGCGAACCTCGTGCCATCTTAGTATATACATAGATAGCTGTCCCGACGAACCTCGTGCCATCTTAGAATATACATAGATAGCTGTCCCGGCGAACCTCGTGCCATCTTAGTATATACATAGATAGCTGTCCCGGCGAACCTCATGCCACCTTAGAATATACATAGATAGCTGTCCCGGCGAACCTCGTGCCATCTTAGTATATACATAGATAGCTGTCCCGGCGAACCTCGTGCCATCTTAGAATATACATAGATAGATAGCTGTCCCGGCGAACCTCGTGCCATCTTAGAATATACATAGATAGATAGCTGTCCCGGCGAACCTCGTGCCATCTTAGTATATACATAGATAGCTGTCCCGGCGAACCTCGTGCCATCTTAGAATATACATAGCTAGCTGTTCCGGCGAACCTCATGCCACCTTTGAATACCTATACATAGATAGCTGTCCCGGCGAACCTCGTGCCATCTTAGAATACGCATAGATAGCTGTTCCGGCGAACCTCATGCCACCTTAGAATATACATAGAAAGCTGTTCCGGCGAACCTCGTGCCATCTTAGAATATACATAGATAGATAGCTGTCCCGGCGAACCTCATGCCACCGTAGAATGTATATAGAGAGCTGTCCCGGCGAACCTCATGCCACCTTAGAATATACATAGATAGCTGTCCCGGCGAACCTCGTGCCATCTTAGAATACGCATAGATAGCTGTTCCGGCGAACCTCATGCCACCTTAGAATATACATAGATAGCTGTCCCGGCGAACCTCGTGCCATCTTAGAATATACATAGATAGATAGCTGTCCCGGCGAACCTCGTGCCATCTTAGAATATACATAGATAGATAGCTGTCCCGGCGAACCTCGTGCCATCTTAGTATATACATAGATAGCTGTCCCGGCGAACCTCGTGCCATCTTAGAATATACATAGATAGCTGTTCCGGCGAACCTCATGCCACCTTAGAATACCTATACATAGATAGCTGTCCCGGCGAACCTCGTGCCATCTTAGAATACGCATAGATAGCTGTTCCGGCGAACCTCATGCCACCTTAGAATATACATAGAAAGCTGTTCCGGCGAACCTCGTGCCATCTTAGAATATACATAGATAGATAGCTGTCCCGGCGAACCTCATGCCACCGTAGAATATATATAGAGAGCTGTCCCGGCGAACCTCATGCCACCTTAGAATATACATAGATAGCTGTCCCGGCGAACCTCGTGCCATCTTAGTATATACATAGATAGCTGTCCCGGCGAACCTCGTGCCATCTTAGAATATACATAGATAGCTGTTCCGGCGAACCTCATGCCACCTTAGAATATACATAGATAGCTGTCCCGGCGAACCTCGTGCCATCTTAGAATATACATAGATAGATAGCTGTCCCGGCGAACCTCGTGCCATCTTAGAATATACATAGATAGATAGCTGTCCCGGCGAACCTCATGCCACCTTAGAATATATATAGATAGCTGTCCCGGCGAACCTCATGCCACCTTAGAATATACATAGATAGCTGTCCCGGCGAACCTCGTGCCATCTTAGTATATACATAGATAGCTGTCCCGGCGAACCTCGTGCCATCTTAGTATATACATAGATAGCTGTCCCGACGAACCTCGTGCCATCTTAGAATATACATAGATAGCTGTTCCGGCGAACCTCGTGCCATCTTAGTATATACATAGATAGCTGTCCCGGCGAACCTCGTGCCATCTTAGAATATACATAGATAGCTGTCCCGGCCAACCTCATGCCACCTTAGAATATATATAGATAGCTGTCCCGACGAACCTCATGCCACCTTAGAATATACATAGATAGCTGTCCCGGCGAACCTCGTGCCATCTTAGAATATACATAGATAGCTGTTCGCGCGAACCTCGTGCCACCTTAGAATACCTATACATAAATAGATGTCTCGGCGAACCTCGTGCCATCTTAGAATACGCATAGATAGCTGTTCCGGTGAACCTCATGCCACCTTAGAATATGCATAGATAGCTGTCCCGGCGAACCTCGTGCCACCTTAGAATATACATAGATAGCTGTCCCGGCGAACCTCGTGCCACATTAGAATATACATAGATAGATAGCTGTCCCGGCGAACCTCATGCCACCTTAGAATATACATAGATAGCGGTCCCGGCGAACCTCGTGCCTCCTTAGAATACCTATACATAGATAGCTGTCCCGGCGAACCTCGTGCCATCTTAGAATACGCATAGATAGCTGTTCCGGCGAACCTCATGCCACCTTAGAATATACATAGATAGCTGTCCCGGCGAACCTCGTGCCACCTTAGAATATACATAGATAGCTGTCCCGGCGATCCTCGTGCCACATTAGAATATACATAGATAGATAGCTGTCCCGGCGAACCTCATGCCACCTTAGAATATACATAGATAGCTGTCCCGGCGAACCTCGTGCCTCCTTAGAATACCTATACATAGATAGCTGTCCCGGCGAACCTCGTGCCATCTTAGAATACGCATAGATAGCTGTTCCGGCGAACCTCATGCCACCTTTGAATATACATAGATAGCTGTCCCGGCGAACCTCGTGCCATCTTAGTATATACATAGATAGCTGTCCCGACGAACCTCGTGCCATCTTAGAATATACATAGATAGCTGTTCCGGCGAACCTCGTGCCATCTTAGTATATACATAGATAGCTGTCCCGGCGAACCTCGTGCCATCTTAGAATATACATAGATAGCTGTCCCGGCCAACCTCATGCCACCTTAGAATATATATAGATAGCTGTCCCGACGAACCTCATGCCACCTTAGAATATACATAGATAGCTGTCCCGGCGAACCTCGTGCCATCTTAGAATATACATAGATAGCTGTTCGCGCGAACCTCGTGCCACCTTAGAATACCTATACATAAATAGATGTCTCGGCGAACCTCGTGCCATCTTAGAATACGCATAGATAGCTGTTCCGGTGAACCTCATGCCACCTTAGAATATGCATAGATAGCTGTCCCGGCGAACCTCGTGCCACCTTAGAATATACATAGATAGCTGTCCCGGCGAACCTCGTGCCACATTAGAATATACATAGATAGATAGCTGTCCCGGCGAACCTCATGCCACCTTAGAATATACATAGATAGCGGTCCCGGCGAACCTCGTGCCTCCTTAGAATACCTATACATAGATAGCTGTCCCGGCGAACCTCGTGCCATCTTAGAATACGCATAGATAGCTGTTCCGGCGAACCTCATGCCACCTTAGAATATACATAGATAGCTGTCCCGGCGAACCTCGTGCCACCTTAGAATATACATAGATAGCTGTCCCGGCGATCCTCGTGCCACATTAGAATATACATAGATAGATAGCTGTCCCGGCGAACCTCATGCCACCTTAGAATATACATAGATAGCTGTCCCGGCGAACCTCGTGCCTCCTTAGAATACCTATACATAGATAGCTGTCCCGGCGAACCTCGTGCCATCTTAGAATACGCATAGATAGCTGTTCCGGCGAACCTCATGCCACCTTTGAATATACATAGATAGCTGTCCCGGCGAACCTCGTGCCATCTTAGAATATACATAGATAGCTGTCCCGGCGAACCTCATGCCACCTTAGAATACGCATAGATAGCTGTTCCGGCGAACTTCATGCCACCTTAGAATATGCATAGATAGCTGTCCCGGCGAACCTCGTGCCACATTCAAGAAATTGAGGACTTACATACCGAAAATTCGAAATTAAAATCTGATTTAGAAAAGTCATATAGGACCGCCGAGAATTATAAAACCATTTGCCTAACACCTAACCAAAAAGGCACAACTGTAACACCTAAATCAATACGTAGGAGATCTGCAACTAGTGGTGGACAATCTGTGTGTATGAGTAACAACAAAGTTCAAGTTAATATAAACCACAAGCAAACTCAGACTTGCAGTATTGACCCAAACCACCCAACGAGTTCGACGTTTTTTGCTGACCCACAGAGGATAACTAACACCATTACGACAGGCGCTACTGTACTAAAACAGAAGAACAAACTATGTGTACTAAGTAGCGGCTGTACCAGGGGAACTCTGCCGTTAATTGATGAGATTTACTCGAGCCACTTTAACTACTGCCATTACGTGGTACCTAATCTACTTACAGGAGACTTCCCAAGCATAATTAAGACGAAGCTATGTGATTTCAATATGTTGGACTATTGTTTAATATTTATTGGGAAAAATGATCTTCAGTCGAGTGATTGTATTAACACACTTGAAAACCTTAGGGGGTGGCTAAAAATGTATACTAACACAAATATAGTGATCTGTACCCCTACATATATAATGGGTGCATTGATTTATAACTACAAGGTCGAATTATTCAATAATTTTCTGTACTGGGATATAAATAAGTATAAACATGAATATAATTGTGACACGAACCAGTTTCTACAACATGAAATGTTCTCATACAACACTGGTATAGTTAATAAGCATGGGTGGAAGAGTATTTACTACGCAATATTTAATAACATAATGATAGATTACGATTTGTTCTGCTCCAATTCAAATTCTTCGTCACACAATACCGAACCGCTTCTTCCGTTACAATCAAAATATCATACATCGTTGAATAATAGTTCTACACCTACACAAACGGTAACTGACGCAGATAACACATTTTTTCGTTCCCCCGCCAACAACTGAATTAACCTTATTCCATCAAAACATTGCAGGCGCCATTAACAAAACAGAAAAAATGGTACTAGCATTAAAATAATTATCTCGTAACTACAAAAAAATCAATATTATTTGTTTGACTGAATCATTTATAGAGAAGGGCACTGAACATCTATTTAAACTACCGGGATATACGTTGGCTTCATCATATAGTCGTCGATATAATAGAGGAGGCGTATGTATTATGGTGGAAAAATGTATAGAATATAAACCGCTATCAAACATTATTGATCTGGCTTGTGACACTCACTTTGAGTGTACAGGTGTAGAATTGGTTTCACAAAAACTTGTAATAATTTGTATTTATAGGACCCCAAACAGTAACCCGCATGTGTTTCTCGAAAATCTAGAAAAGTTACTATTGAGAATAACATACAGATATAAAAAAGTTATCATATGCGGAGATTGGAATCTTGATGTCATTATTCCTTCAAAAAACTGTTTACATCTTATTGATCTCCTAAAAAACTTTAACATGGGTATGCATATAAAGTCTCCGACACGGCAATTAACCTGCATTGACCAATTTGCTAGTAACATCAAGAATAATATCCACGGCAAGGTCCATTATCTCGCGCTATCAGATCATGAGACAGGTCAAACCTTAACTTTTACTGTAAAGTCATGTACCAATAGGAAATTAGAATACTGGTATGAGCAGGTAAGACATTATAGTCAAGATAACATAGTTAAATTCTGTAAGAATATTTCCTCTCTTAACCTTACAGCTATATGTGATAAACCGAATCTGAATGATTCGTTTAAAGAGTTTCACGATTTATTGTCTCTATTTTATAACTTACATTTCCCAATAATTAAAATAAAAAGGCGTGACAAACTAAAATCAGATTCGTGGATATCGCAAGGAATTAAGAAATCCAGTGTAAAAAAGAGGTTTCTCTATTTAAAATATAAACATTCTCAATCAAATAAAAAACAAAATAAAAAGAAATACAAAAGATATAGTACAATATTAAAAACATGCATTCACAAGTCACAACAAATACAGAGTAAAAAGTTCATAGATAAGAAGAAAAATAAATGTAAGGCGGTATGGGATATCATAAATGAAAACGTAGGACAGAATTCTACTACAACAGAAATAAATACAGTCATAAGTGAAAATGTTATACATAATGATCCAATAAAAATGAGCGAATTGTTTAATAATTACTATATAAACTTGACGCATTCTAATAAATTTAATTTTAAGATTCATGACATAGATAAGAATATTAAATTTGACAACTCCAATACAATTTTTCTAAAGCCAACACATGCTATGGAAATATTTAAAATCATTAATAGTCTTAATAACACATCATCAGTGGGTGTTGATGGTATTAGTATAAAGATACTTAAAGCCTGTGCAAAGTATATTAGCGCACCCTTGAGTGCAGTTATAAATATTTCTCTCGAAGAGGGCATGTTCCCAAGTGCTCTAAAACAGTCAATCGTAAGACCTTTGTATAAAAAAGGGGACGGAAAGGGTAATTATCGTCCTATAACTCTAATTCCAGTATTGTCAAAAATATTTGAGAAAGTCATGCTAAACAGACTTTATTCGTATGTCTCTGACATGGGAATTCTAAAAAGGGAACAATTCGGCTTTAGGAAGAACAGTACAACATCGTTGGCTTGCTTTGAGCTTATTAAAGAGGTTACTGAAGCAATTAATGCTAACATGCCAGTGACTGCTATTTTCCTTGATATGAGCAAAGCCTTTGATTTTGTTCATCACGAAATTCTACTACACAAGTTGACTAAGTATGGAATTCGAGGTAAAGCTAACGACTGGATCAAAAGTTACCTTTCTGATAGAAGTCAATGCGTGGAAATAACAAAAATCGATCAAAGTAAAAAACTGAAATTGAATTACAGGTCCAACTATCAGAAAAACATGTTCGGCGTTCCTCAAGGTAGTGTACTGGGCCCTTTTCTGTTCTTGTTGTACATCAATGACCTCCCCAACGTTACTGACCACAAAACTATACTGTTTGCTGACGATACAACACTCGTCGTCAAATACAAGAATAAAATTACCTACGAGCATGAGATCAACTGCGCTTTAAATAAAATTATTAATTGGCTCGATACAAATAATCTTAATATTATCGTAAATAAGACAAAACTCATAGAACTATTTAAGAAAAATTCATTTATTAACTCAATTAAAGTTTACAATAAATTGCCAAATAGATTTAAAGATTTACCAAACAGATTGTTTAAGACCAATTTATCAAAATGGCTTTTAGAACACTGTTTCTATAATTTGAATGAGTATATGACTTATAATGAGCAATTATTGCGAGTATGATGTTTCAAGTTAATAAAATGACGCATGAAGTGTCAATACAAATGTAATGTTCACTAATTTATCTGTAATTAAAATTGACATTGTATTTATTGATTATTTACCGACATTCAGCTATTGCGACATTCATATTTATACTTAAATTGACATTATTACATAATTGTTTATACCTAAATTAACATTACATTGCTATGATTGTATTATTTTGATTGATTGACATTTTAACTATTATTATTATTTATCTGTTACATAAATTGCACTTGACTCAATTTTGCACACCATAGTTATGGTAGAATGTATTGAACTAACTACAACCTATATTACCATCTACGCTGTACTACTACATTCTGGCAATAAAGATATTATTATTATTATTTCGTTTATTCCTTTACATTCTTATTTCATACATTTTTAAATACATTTATAAAAAAAAGAAACAAATACATTTAAAAATATAAAAAATAGTGACCCACCAGTAGCGGAGTAGGACCCAAACTACCGGCGGTGGAGGCTACAGACTAAGAAACCTCCTAACAATACGGCACGTGTCGAGGATAACAGCCTTCTGAATCTGACTCTTGATCCAACAATCTAACGAGAGTCTCTTGAGGTGTTGATCGAAACTCTTAGCTATTAGTCCGTTTGCCGAAACGACCATCGGGACAATGATCGTCGAGTCTACGTTCCACATGGCGGTTATCTCGAAGGACAGATCGAGGTACTTACTAAGTTTGTCCTTCTCTGCCTTAACAAGATTCTCGTCATGCGGGACGGCGACATCGACGAGCACTGCCCGACGCTGGGTCCGATCAACCAACACGATATCGGGCCTATTGGCAACAATAGTCCTGTCCGTGATGATTGATCGGTCCCAGTAGAGCAATGCACGACCATTCTCAAGAACTGGCACTGGTGTGTACTTATAGTACGGTACTTCAGACTCAATAAGGTCATATTGAAGAGCAAGTTGCTGGTGGATGATCCTGGCTACTTGATTGTGCCTATGCAAGTACTCGGTGTTAGCAAGATACGAACAACCGGAAATAATATGGCGAAGTGATTCACCAGGACGGTGGCATGCTCGACAAATGTCGACCGTACCGTCCTTCATGATGTATTTCCGATAGTTGTTCGTCTTGATAACCTCATCTGTAATTGCACAGGCAAAACCTTCAGTTTCCCCAAAGAGGTCCCCAAAACGCAGCCAGTTCACCGATGCGAGCAGGTCTACATCGAGTCCTGTTAAGACTCGGTAGAACCGCCCGTGTAGCTCCTTGCTCTTCCATACGTCCTTACGGTCTTCAGTACTTAACACCTTTGGTTTACGCCAGTTCTCGTTAGCCAAGGAAAGAGGTGTAAGGCCCTTGTCAACTTTCACAACATCGCAATGAATGTCACATCCATTCTGTAGGAAGTAATCCCTGAGACTGCACACTTCACGGTTGTGGAGGTTCTTGGCATTCAAAAAGCCTCGACCCCCCCACTTCCGTGGAATGTACAGTCTCATGACAGACGATCGTGGGTGTAACATTAATGTCAGTTGTTGACGGACTCGCCTATCCAGGGCGTCTAGTTCCGTTTGAGTCCACCTAAGTATGCCAAAGGAGTACAACAATAAAGGTATCACCCAACCGTTGAAAGCCCGCATTTTGTTACCACCGGACAAAGAACTGTTAAGAACTTTTGTCAGGCGGCCAAAAAAAACGTTCTTTCACCGATTTCTTAATATCCTCTACCGCTATACCCAATGACTCTGACATACCTAGGTATTTGTATGTTTCGGTCTCGGTGAGAGATCTGAGAGTTATTATCTCAGAAAGTTGTAGATTCGGTGAATTTACAACCTTCCCCCGCTGTACATGCATAACCGCACACTTATCAACACCGAACTCCATCTTAATGGCATTACTAAAAACTTCCGTAGTTTTTAATAATGTCACTAAATCTTGGTGCTTCGGTGTGAATAGTTTGAGGTCATCCATATACATCAGGTGAGAAATAACCTCACCCCCCCTACGAAACCGATAGCCTAGCCCTGAATCCTTCAGCAATGTGCTAAGTGGATTCAGTGCTAAACAAAACCACAATGGACTCAAACTGTCGCCCTGGAATATACCACGCTCAATCCTTATCAAGTCATGCGAATCAGAGGCGTACCCACCACTACCTGGTTTACGAAGGACTGTGGTCCACTGCCCCATACACGAGACTAAGAAGGATTTAAGAGTCGGATTAATTTTATACAACTCTAAAATCCTCCTCAGCAATGAATGAGGCACCGAATCATAGGCCTTCTTGTAGTCAATCCAGGCAGTAGAGAGGGCGCCCCTACTCCGCTTGACCTGTTGGCTAATGGCCATGTCAATAAGGAGTAGCTCCTTAGTACCACGTGACCCAGCCCTACATCCATTCTGAGCGTTATCTAAAATATTGTTAGACATTATGTGTGAATTTAATTTACTTCTCAGAATGGATGTAAGGAGCTTGTAGATGGTAGGTAAGCAAGTGATAGGTCTATAGTTTTTAGGTTCCGTGGTACTACCTGATTTATGGAGCAGGAAGGTGATGCCAGTGGTCATAAAAGCGGGTAAGGAACCAGACTCGAGGGCTTCTTGATACTGTGTTGCCAAGCGTTCATGCGAGCTCTGAACCCACTTTATCCAAAAGTTGTGCAATCCATCCGGCCCAGGACTTTTCCAGTTCGGGGCCTTACGAATTGCACAACTAACATCTTCGGAGTCTATGGTAATAGACTCCATGGGTTCGATGATACTGCATTCACGCTCGACGACACGGATCCAGTCGCCCTCCGAATGTTCGACGGGCACCGACCATATGTCACGCCAAAATTGATTCATGGTGTGAGCATCTGGCAGTTGTCCGTCGCTCAAACGTTGTCCAGTTCCCTCCCACTCTCGGTACACCTTCCTTTGGTCACTTTGGAAGATGCGATTCTGCCAGTATCTATTTACACGCTCTCTATAACGACGGATACGGCTTGCCCATGCATACACTTTCTGTTTCAGAAAGTCAATACGTTCCGTGACATTGGTTAAGTATTGCTGGGGACGAATACCGGTCCCAGCGAATGCCTGACTCACGAAACGCATGACCCGGGGACGACTATTTCCCCGGCTAAAACAGATAAGCTTCGCAATGAGAGTCCTAAATGTGCCGATACGTCGCTCGATTCTTGCCTGCCATACGGGCACACCACCCGATCGTGGTGCACGGTTAAATTCAGGGAATTTAACGCGTGCAACACGACAAGCGGTAATAGCTCCACAGTAAAGAATCGAGTGGGTATCGAGCAAATCATTGCTAGTCCGTAAGTACGGAGCTAGCAACGCATTCAGGGCTCCCATCAACGCCAGATTTCGTCTATGCATGGGTAAGCGTGGTAGCCGTGGTCTAGAATTAGGTGCAAACCTATATTGAGAGATCACATCTTCTAAAGTACTCCTTAATTGCTCGCTTACCTGGACAGATATATCACTCGTATCATCTCCCACGTCGAGCACGGTATCAACTAAAGTGGCATTAGTTGCAACCGTGTGTGTAGCAGGTGACGGTGCTCTCGTTGACGCTGGAGCTGGTCGAGTAGATAACACTTCCAGGCGTAGTCGATCAAGCACAGGTTGATCATATTATTATTATTTCGTTTATTCCTTTACATTCTTATTTTATACAATTTTAAATACATTTATAAAAAAAAAACAAATACATTTAAAAATATAAAAAATAGTGACCCACCAGTAGCGGAGTAGGACCCAAACTACCGGCGGTGGAGGCTACAGACTAAGAAACCTCCTAACAATACGGCACGTGTCGAGGATAACAGCCTTCTGAATCTGACTCTTGATCCAACAATCTAACGAGAGTCTCTTGAGATGTTGATCGAGACTCTTCGCTATTAATCCGTTTGCCGAAACGACCACCGGGACAATGATCGTCGAGTCTACGTCCCACATGGCGGTTATCTCGAAGGACAGATCGAGGTACTTACTAAGTTTGTCCTTCTCTGCCTTCACGAGATTCTCGTCATGCGGGACGGCGATATCGACGAGCACTGCCCGACGCTGGGTCCGATCAACCAACACGATATCGGGCCTATTGGCAACAATAGTCCTGTCCGTGATGATTGATCGGTCCCAGTAGAGCAATGCACGACCATTCTCAAGAACTGGCACTGGTGTGTACTTATAGTACGGTACTTCAAACTCAATAAGGCCATATTGAAGAGCAAGTTGCTGGTGGATGATCTTGGCTACTTGATTGTGCCTATGCAAGTACTCGGTGTTAGCAAGATACGAACAACCGGAAATAATATGGCGAAGTGATTCACCAGGACGGTGGCATGCTCGACAAATGTCGACCGTACCGTCCTTCATGATGTATTTCCGATAGTTGTTCGTCTTGATAACCTCATCTGCAATTGCACAGGCAAAACCTTCAGTTTCCCCAAAGAGGTCCCCAAAACGCAGCCAGTTCACCGATGCGAGCAGGTCTACGTCGGGTCCTGTTAAGACCCGGTAGAACCGCCCGTGTAGCTCCTTACTCTTCCATACGTCCCTACGGTCTTCAGTACCTAGTACCTTTGGTTTACGCCAGTTCTCGTTAGCCAAGGAAAGAGGTGTCAGGCCCTTGTCAACCATCACGACATCGCAATGAATGTCACACCCGTTCTGTAGAAAGTAATCTCTCAGACTGCACACTTCACGGTTGTGGAGGTTCTTGGCATTCAAAAATCCCCGACCCCCCACTTCCGTGGAATGTACAGTCTCATGACAGATGATCGTGGGTGTAACATTCGATGCAATGTGAGTTGTTGACGGACTCGCCTATCCAGGGCGTCTAGTTCTGTTTGAGTCCACCTAAGTATGCCAAAGGAGTATAACAATAAAGGTATCACCCAACCATTGAAAGCCCGCATTTTGTTACCACCGGACAAAGAACTGTTAAGAACTTTTGTCAGGCTGCCAAAAAAACGTTCTTTCACCGATTTCTTGATATCCTCTACCGCTATACCCAATGACTCTGACATACCTAGGTATTTATATGTTTCGGTCTCGGAGAGAGATCTGAGAGTTATTATCTCAGAAAGTTGTAAATTCGGTGAATTTACAACCTTCCCCCGTTGTACATGCATAACCGCACACTTATCAACACCGAACTCCATCTTAATGGCATTACTAAAAACTTCCGTAGTTTTTAATAATGTCACTAAATCTTGGTGCTTCAGTGTGAACAGTTTGAGGTCATCCATGTACATCAGGTGAGATAGAACCTCACCCCCTCTACGA
The DNA here is from genome assembly GCA_963556515.1 of Nudaria mundana. Lineage (NCBI taxonomy): Eukaryota > Metazoa > Arthropoda > Insecta > Lepidoptera > Erebidae > Nudaria > Nudaria mundana. Next base: position 305,396 of record OY748311.1, on the reverse strand, counting down.
AACCGATAGCCTAGCCCTGAATCCTTCAGCAATGTGCTAAGTGGATTCAGTGCTAAACAAAACCACAATGGACTCAAACTGTCGCCCTGGAATATACCACGCTCGATCCTTATCAAGCCTTGCGGGTCAGAGGCGTGCCCACCACTACCTGGTTGACGAAGGACTGTGGTCCACTGTCCCATACACGAGACTAAGAAGGATTTAAGAGTCGGATTAATTTTATACAACTCTAAAATCCTCCTCAGCCATGAATGAGGCACCGAATCATAGGCCTTCTTGTAGTCAATCCAGGCAGTAGAGAGGGCGCCCCTACTCCGCTTGACTTGTTGGCTAATGGCCATATCAATGAGGAGTAGCTCCTTAGTACCACGAGACCCAGCCCTACATCCATTCTGAGCGTTATTTAAGATATTATTAGATACTATGTGCGAGTTTATTTTACTTCTCAGAATAGATGTAAGGAGCTTGTAGATGGTAGGTAAGCAAGTGATGGGTCTATAGTTTTTAGGTTCCGTGGTACTACCTGATTTATGGAGCAGGAAGGTGATGCCAGTGGTCATGAAAGCGGGTAAGGAACCAGACTCAAGGGCTTCTTGATACTGTGTTGCCAAGCGTTCATGCGAGCTCTGAACCCACTTTATCCAAAAGTTGTGCAATCCATCCGGCCCAGGACATTTCCAGTTCGGGGCCGTACGCATTGCACAACTAACGTCTTCGGAGTCTATGGTAATAGATTCCATGGGTTCGATGATACTGCATTCACGCTCGACGACACGGATCCAGTCGCCCTCCGAATGTTCGACGGACACCGACCATAAGTCACGCCAAAATTGATTCATGGCGTGAGCATCTGGCAGTTGTCCGTCGTTCAAACGTTGTCCAGTTCCCTCCCACTCTCGGTACACCTTCCTTTGGTCACTTTGGAAGATGCGATTCTGCCAGTATCTATTTACACGCTCTCTATAACGACGGATACGGCTTGCCCATGCATACACTTTCTGTTTCAGAAAGTCAATACGTTCCGTGACATTGGCTAAGTATTGCTGGGGACGAATACCGGTCTCAGCAAATGCCTGAGTCACGAAACGCATGACCCGGGGACGGCTATTTCCCCGGCTGAAAGAGATAAGCTTTGCAATGAGAGTCCTAAATGTGCCGATACGTCGCTCGATTCTTGCCTGCCATACGGGAACACTATCCGGTCGTGGTGCACGGTTAGCTTCGGGGAATTTAACGCGTGCAACACGACAAGCGGCAATGGCTCCACAGTAAAGAATCGAGTGAGTATCAAGCAAATCACTGCTAGTCCGTAAGTACGGCTCTAGCAATGCATTCAGGGCTCCCATCAACGCCAGATTTCGTTTATGCATTGGCAAGCATGGTAGCCGCGGTCTAGAATTAGGTATAAACCTATACTGCGAGATCACATCTTCCAAAGTACTCCTCAATTGCTCGCTTACCTGGATAGATGTATCACTCGTATCATTTCCCGCGTCGGGTGCGGGCGTCGCTAACGTCACACTTGTAGCAACCGTCTGTGTCACAGGTGACGGTGCTCTCGATGACACTGGAGCTGTACGAGTCGATAATACTTCCAGGCGTAGTCTATCAAGCACAGATTGATCCAACAACTTACATCGTTGGATAGCCCGCACTTGATCCGATAGCCGTTGGACGGCAACGGTCATTGTTGGTTCAAGAGCCTGAAACAAAGGAAGCATCCTTGAACGGTACGCAGTCAGGTTGGTTTCCCCATCTGTGGCCTCATAATATACCCGCATGACGTTTTCATTGATGGATGAAGTCCATCGCATGCGGTGCACAATACCACCGGTAGTGGGGACCCTACTCGAAGCTGGTAGGCTTCGGGGCCCCAAACTGCTCGGCGGCCGGCCTCTCCCTCGCCGGCGTACAGGTGTTGGCGACGTCGGCGGAGAGAAATACTCGTCACTTGAAGAGCTCGACGCCTCAGCGAGCACCTGTGTCGGCGATGTGCGGTCTAGTGCCTGCGAGGCGGAGTTTAGTGACGAGTCCGGGGGTGTTAGTTGCGCATTTCTGCTTCTGGCTCTTGTTTGCATCTCAATCACTTCATTTTGAATTTAGTCATAATATTGTTGATATTTTCGTAGGTATTCATATGACATGTGTCAAATCTTCTATGTTAATTTTGTAGACTTTGTTTATTGTTATAAAATAGTATAAAATCCTTTATTTATTGACTTTTTGCTTATATTAATTTGGTATCTGAAGTAATAGTATAAATTTAGGCAATAATATGTAAATAAAAATATTAAAATATTTTAAGAATGAAAATGATGTATGAGATGTTCAGAGTTGCCAGTTATTATTATTATTATATCGTTTATTCATTTATATTCTTATTTTATACATTTTTAAATACATTTATAAAAAACACAAATACATTTAAAAATATAAAAAATAGTGACCCACCAGTAGCGGAGTAGGACCCAAACTACCGGTGGTGGAGGCTACAGACTAAGAAACCTCCTAACAATACGGCACGTGTCGAGGATAACAACCTTCTGAATCTGACTCTTGATCCAACAATCTAACGAGAGTCTCTTGAGATGTTGATCGAGACTCTTCGCTATTAATCCGTTTGCCGAAACGACCACCGGGACAATGATCGTCGAGTCTACGTCCCACATGGCGGTTATCTGGAAGGACAGATCGAGGTACTTACTAAGTTCACGAGATTCTCGTCATGCGGGACGGCGATATCGACGAGCACTGCCCGACGCTGGGTCCGATCAACCAACACGATATCGGGCCTATTGGCAACAATAGTCCTGTCCGTGATGATTGATCGGTCCCAGTAGAGCAATGCACGACCATTCTCAAGAACTGGCACTGGTGTGTACTTATAGTACGGTACTTCAGACTCAATAAGGTCATATTGAAGAGCAAGTTGCTGGTGGATGATCCTGGCTACTTGATTGTGCCTATGCAAGTACTCGGTGTTAGCAAGATACGAACAACCGGAAATAATATGGCGAAGTGATTCACCAGGACGGTGGCATGCTCGACAAATGTCGACCGTACCGTCCTTCATGATGTATTTCCGATAGTTGTTCGTCTTGATAACCTCATCTGCAATTGCACAGGCAAAACCTTCAGTTTCCCCAAAGAGGTCCCCAAAACGCAGCCAGGTCACCGATGCGAGCAGGTCTACATCGAGTCCTGTTAAGGCTCGGTAGAACCGCCCGTGTAGCTCCTTGCTCTTCCATACGTCCTTACGGTCTTCAGTACTTAACACCTTTGGTTTACGCCAGTTCTCGTTAGCCAAGGAAAGAGGTGTAAGGCCCTTGTCAACTTTCACAACATCGCAATGAATGTCACATCCATTCTGTAGGAAGTAATCCCTGAGACTGCACACTTCACGGTTGTGGAGGTTCTTGGCATTTAAAAAGCCTCGACCCCCCCACTTCCGTGGAATGTACAGTCTCATGACAGACGATCGTGGGTGTAACATTCGATGCAATGTCAGTTGTTGACGGACTCGCCTATCCAGGGCGTCTAGTTCCGTTTGAGTCCACCTAAGTATGCCAAAGGAGTACAACAATAAAGGTATCACCCAACCGTTGAAAGCCCGCATTTTGTTACCACCGGACAAAGAACTGTTAAGAACTTTTGTCAGGCGGCCAAAAAAACGTTCTTTCACCGATTTCTTAATATCCTCTACCGCTATACCCAATGACTCTGACATACCTAGGTATTTGTATGTTTCGGTCTCGGTGAGAGATCTGAGAGTTATTATCTCAGAAAGTTGTAGATTCGGTGAATTTACAACCTTCCCCCGCTGTACATGCATAACCGCACACTTATCAACACCGAACTCCATCTTAATGGCATTACTAAAAACTTCCGTAGTTTTTAATAATGTCACTAAATCTTGGTGCTTAGGTGTGAATAGTTTGAGGTCATCCATATACATCAGGTGAGATATAACCTCACCCCCTCTACGAAACCGATAGCCTAGCCCTGAATCCTTCAGCAATGTGCTAAGTGGATTCAGTGCTAAACAAAACCACAATGGACTCAAACTGTCGCCCTGGAATATACCACGCTCAATCCTTATCAAGTCATGCGAATCAGAGGCGTACCCACCACTACCTGGTTGACGAAGGACTGTGGTCCACTGCCCCATACACGAGACTAAGAAGGATTTAAGAGTCGGATTAATTTTATACAACTGTAAAATCCTCCTCAGCCATGAATGAGGCACCGAATCATAGGCCTTCTTGTAGTCAATCCAGGCAGTAGAGAGGGCGCCCCTACTCCGGTTGACCTGTTGGCTAATGGCCATGTCAATAAGGAGTAGCTCCTTAGTACCACGTGACCCAGCCCTACATCCATTCTGAGCGTTATCTAAAATATTGTTAGACATTATGTGTGAATTTAATTTACTTCTCAGAATGGATGTAAGGAGCTTGTAGATGGTAGGTAAGCAAGTGATAGGTCTATAGTTTTTAGGTTCCGTGGTACTACCTGATTTATGGAGCAGGAAGGTGATGCCAGTGGTCATAAAAGCGGGTAAGGAACCAGACTCGAGGGCTTCTTGATACTGTGTTGCCAAGCGTTCATGCGAGCTCTGAACCCACTTTATCCAAAAGTTGTGCAATCCATCCGGCCCAGGACTTTTCCAGTTCGGGGCCTTACGAATTGCACAACTAACATCTTCGGAGTCTATGGTAATAGACTCCATGGGTTCGATGATACTGCATTCACGCTCGACGACACGGATCCAGTCGCCCTCCGAATGTTCGACGGGCACCGACCATATGTCACGCCAAAATTGATTCATGGTGTCAGCATCTGGCAGTTGTCCGTCGCTCAAACGTTGTCCAGTTCCCTCCCACTCTCGGTACACCTTCCTTTGGTCACTTTCGAAGATGCGATTCTGCCAGTATCTATTTACACGCTCTCTATAACGACGGATACGGCTTGCCCATGCATACACTTTCTGTTTCAGAAAGTCAATACGTTCCGTGATATTGGTTAAGTATTGCTGGGGACGAATACCGGTCCCAGCGAATGCCTGACTCACGAAACGCATGACCCGGGGACGACTATTTCCCCGGTTAAAACAGATAAGCTTCGCAATGAGAGTCCTAAATGTGCCGATACGTCGCTCGATTCTTGCCTGCCATACGGGCACACCACCCGATCGTGGTGCACGGTTAAATTCAGGGAATTTAACGCGTGCAACACGACAAGCGGTAATAGCTCCACAGTAAAGAATCGAGTGGGTATCGAGCAAATCATTGCTAGTCCGTAAGTACGGAGCTAGCAACGCATTCAGGGCTCCCATCAACGCCAGATTTCGTCTATGCATGGGTAAGCGTGGTAGCCGTGGTCTAGAATTAGGTGCAAACCTATATTGAGAGATCACATCTTCTAAAGTACTCCTTAATTGCTCGCTTACCTGGACAGATATATCACTCGTATCATCTCCCACGTCGAGCACGGTATCAACTAAAGTGGCATTAGTTGCAACCGTGTGTGTAGCAGGTGACGGTGCTCTCGTTGACGCTGGAGCTGGTCGAGTAGATAACACTTCCAGGCGTAGTCGATCAAGCACAGGTTGATCCAACAACTTGCATCGTTGGATAGCCCGCACTTGATCCGATAGTCGCTGGACGGCAACGGTCATTGTTGGTTCAAGAGCCTGAAACAAAGGGAGCATCCTTGAACGGTACGCAGTCAGGTTGGTTTCCCCTTCTGTAGCCTCATAATATGCCCGCATGACGTTTTCATTGATGGATGAAGTCCATCGCATGCGGTGCACAATACCACCGGTAGTGGGGACCCTACTCGAAGCTGGTAGGCTTCGGGGCCCCAAACTGCTCGGCGGCCGGCCTCTCCCTCGCCGGCGTACAGGTGTTGGCGACGTCGGCGGGGAAAAATACTCATCACTTGACTCAGCAAGCACTTGTGTCGCAGGAGTGCGGTCCAGCGCTTGCGAGGCGGAGCTAAGTGATGAGTCCGGGGGTGTTATCTGTGCATTTTTACTCCTGGCTCTTGTTATCATCGCTATCCATAATCATTCATAATATTTATTTTCTCGTAACATTCTGATATTTTGATAGTTGACGTTTGTCAAAACTTCGCTTCATATTTGCACTTTGGTATTCTTGTAATAAATTGTGAAATATAATATTTATGGACTTTTTGGTGATATAATTTAGAAATCAGTAAGAATTTTAAAAATTGAGGAAGATATTTGAGATAAAAATATTAAAATATTTTATTGATGAAAATGACGTATGTACAGATGTCCAGAGTTGCCAGTTATTATTATTATTCTCTTTATTAACACTTAACACATATTTATTACATTTTTAAATAGATTTATAAAAAAATACATTTAAAAATATAAAAAACAGTAACCCACCGGCATCGGGTACAGGGACCAAGCTACCGGTGGTTAGGGCTCCAAAGACAGGAACTTCCGCACAATACGGGCCGTATTCAACAGAACCGCCTTCTGCATCAAGCCCTTGATCCAGCTGCCTAACGCGAGCCTCTGTAGGTGGAGGTCGAGGCTCTTGGCTATTAGACCATGCGCAGATACGACTATCGGAACAATAATCGCCGAATCCACATCCCACATGTCGACAATCTCGTGAGCTAGGTCTAAATATTTAATTTGTTTATCTTTTTCTGCTTTCACGAGATTCTCGTCATGTGGCACAGTGATATCGACAATTACTGCAAGGCGCTTTAATCGATCCATTATCACTATATCAGGTCTGTTAGCTATAACAGTCCTATCAGTGATAATAGATCGATCCCAATACAATGTGACATGACCGTTCTCAAGAACTGGGTCGGGCACATACTTGTAATAAGGTACCTCCACGTCGACAAGATTATACTTTAGAGCAAGTTGCTGGTGGATTATCCTGGCTACTTGGTTGTGTCTGTGCAAATACTCACCGTTCGCAAGACGGGAACAACCAGAGATAATATGTCTTAAAGATTCTCCGGGACGATGACATGCCCGACAGATGTCTAGCGTCCCATCTTTGACAATAAATCTCCGATAGTTATTCGTCATCACGACTTCGTCAGTGATTGCACAGATAAAACCCTCAGTTTCTCCGAAGAGATCACCAAATCGTAACCAGGATACCGATGCTATTGAATCAACATCGGGCCCATTTAGAGCCCGATAAAATCGACCATGCAGTTCCTTGCTCTTCCATATTTCCTTCCGATCAGATACACTTAATATTACAGGTTTGCGCCAGTTCTCTTTCGCAAGGGACAGCGGGGTCAGTCCGTTGTCTATTGCCACAACATCTCGATGCACATCCACGTCCACCTGTAGGAAATACTCTCTAAGGTTGCATATCTCACGGTTATGGAGAGTCTTGGCATTTAAAAATCCTCGACCCCCATATTTCCGTGGTATATACAACCTCATTACTGACGAACGTGGGTGGTGTATTCGATATGAAGTCAATAGACAACGCACCTTCCTATCCAGAGCTTCTAACTCCGTCTGAGTCCATCTAAGTATGCCAAAAGAGTAAACTAAGACTGGCATGGCCCAGCCGTTGACAGCACGCACCTTGTTACCGCCTGATAAAAGACTTTTCAGTATTTTTTTCAGGCGGCCAAAGAAACGATCCTGCAACTTCATGTCAGTCTCAGCAATACACAGAGCTTGAGACATACCTAGATATTTGTAGGTTTCGGTTGCGGAGAGCGACCCAAATCGTGTGAAATCTGAAAGATTGACTCCTTCAGATTCCACAATCCCGCCCCTTTTTACATGCATGACCGCACACTTATCTACCCCAAACTCCATACTGATGGCCTTACTAACAGTTTCAGTAACTTTTAGCAAAGCCATCAAATCGGGGCCATTAGGGGCAAATAACTTTAGGTCATCCATGTAAAAAAGGTGGGACAAAATTTGACCCCCTCTGCGCATCCGATAGCCTAACCCTGAACCCTCTAGTAACGTACTGAGAGGATTTAGTGCTAGACAAAACCACAACGGACTCAGACTATCACCCTGGAAAATACCTCTCTCAATCCCTATTGGTACACCACCTCCTAGAACCTGACGACACCCTGGATAAACAAGAACCGTACTCCATTGTCTCATACATGACCCCAAAAAGGTGCATAGAGTTGCATCAACTTTATACAGCTCTAGCACCTTCCGAAGCCATGTATGAGGCACAGAATCGTACGCTTTCTTATAGTCAATCCAGCATGTCGCAAGGTTCTTTCGGTTGCGGCGTACCTGCTGGCAAACAGCCATGTCAATAATAAGGAGCTCTTTCGTACCACGTGCCCCACTTTTACATCCATTCTGAGAGATTGACAAGATGTTATTGTTTTGTACATGTGAATATATTTTTACTCTCAGGATGGATGTAAAAAGTTTGTATATGGTAGGTAGACAAGTTATAGGTCTATAATTTTTGGGGTCTGTGGTACTACCAGATTTGTATAGGAGGTGGGTTACTCCGGTAGTCATAAAAGCTGGAAGCGACGATGACTCAAGGGATGACTGGAAGCAAGATGCCAAGCAAGCGTGTGAGCTACGGAACCATTTTAACCAAAAGTTGTGCAGTCCGTCCGGTCCAGCAGATTTCCAATTTGGCAACGAACGAACTGCACAACCAATATCTTCTTCAGATATGGTTATAGGTTCCATAGCTGGAATTGGTTCACACGCCCGCTCAACATCCCTAATCCACGCATCCTGTGTATGACTGACGGGCGTCGACCAGATGCTTTTCCAGAAGTTAACTGTAGAAACAGCATCAGGTAGACTCCCATCAGTCACATCCGAGTTAGGTCGCTCCCACCCTCTATATACCCACCTCTCATTTTTTTGGAACAAGCGATTCTGAGTGTATCTGTCCACTCTTTTTTTGTACCGCCTTATGCGGTTCGCCCACGCATAAACTTTCTGCTTCAGGTAATCGATGCGCTCTGTGACCCGAACAGAGTATTCACAGGGCCTAATATTAGTTCCCACGAATGCACGGGTCACAAAGCGCATGACTCTCGGGCGTGTATTGCCCGTCCTGAAGCAGTGTAGCTTGCCAATGAGCACCCTAGCCTCGTTGATGCGCCGTTCAATTCTGCACTGCCAAGCTGGTACAGCAGGCTTTGGTCGAATAGCTGTTTCTTGTTTAAAAAATTTAACACCAGCTATTCGACATACTGCAACAGCTGCACAGTACAGAATGGAATGGGCATCAGTAATGTTTCTGCAGTTGTTAAAAAACGATGTTAACATCGAGTCTAGGGCACACACTAGCGCCACGTTTTTTTTATGTGTGGGCAAACGCGGAAGCCGCGGTCTACACTCAATAGGGACAGATTGAAACTCACCAATCGCTCGCTCCAAAGCGCTCCTTAATTCCTCATTGTATTGAGTACTTACAGGTATAGCAGCATCACTCACTTCTTCACCAACATGTGAGATGATGTTTTCTTGCGTTCTTTCATTACGGTTACTTTGTAATGGCACAGGTAATGGTTGCAATGAAGAAGGCGTGATACCACTACACACTTCTAAGCGTAGCCTTTCAAGTGTAGCGTCATCCAACAGGTGACAGCGTTGTATGGCGCGCACCTGATCCGATAGGCGTTGTGCCGATACGTTGACATCTGGTTCAAGTACCTGAAACAGAGGTAGCATGCGAACACGGTACGCAGTGAGGTTAATTCCCCCCTCTGTAGCCACAAAATATGCCCGCATCACGTTTTCATTCATACCGAAGTTCCATCGAATGCGGTGCACATTACCACCGGTAGCGGGGTCCGTAATCGAAGCCGGAGGGCCTCGGGGTCCCAAGCCAGTCGGTGGCCGGCCTCTCCCCTGCCGACGTACAGGTAGAGGCGACGTCGGCGGAGAGAAAAACTCGTCGCTGCTTGAGCTCGACGCCTCACCAGTAGTCACAGTTGTCGACGACTGTAAGGCGGAGCTGTGCGACAAGTCCGGGGTTGGTAATTGTGCTTTTTTGGCGCCAGCTCTGGTCAACATTATATTTTTTCTTGATTATCATCTTATTTTCATATTATCATTTTCAGTTTGTTACACTGACATAATGTGTCAAAGTGTACTATAATTTATAAAATATTTGTTTGTTTTTTCCGGATTTTCTTCATGCTGATTTTTTTGTTATAGATATATATTTGTACTTTTATTATGTTTTGAATGATATTTTTGTATTATTGTAGATTAAAGGTAAAATATTTTAGTAAATGCTCCTCAAGAAAAAAATGTGACTGTTTTGTAGCAGTGTTGCCAGGTTTATTCTTATTATTATTATTCTCTTTATTAACACTTAACACATATTTATTACATTTTTAAATAGATTTATAAAAAAATACATTTAAAAATATAAAAAACAGTAACCCACCGGCATCGGGTACAGGGACCAAGCTACCGGTGGTTAGGGCTCCAAAGACAGGAACTTCCGCACAATACGGGCCGTATTCAACAGAACCGCCTTCTGCATCAAGCCCTTGATCCAGCTGCCTAACGCGAGCCTCTGTAGGTGGAGGTCGAGGCTCTTGGCTATTAGACCATGCGCAGATACGACTATCGGAACAATAATCGCCGAATCCACATCCCACATGTCGACAATCTCGTGAGCTAGGTCTAAATATTTAATTTGTTTATCTTTTTCTGCTTTCACGAGATTCTCGTCATGTGGCACAGTGATATCGACAATTACTGCAAGGCGCTTTAATCGATCCATTATCACTATATCAGGTCTGTTAGCTATAACAGTCCTATCAGTGATAATAGATCGATCCCAATACAATGTGACATGACCGTTCTCAAGAACTGGGTCGGGCACATACTTGTAATAAGGTACCTCCACGTCGACAAGATTATACTTTAGAGCAAGTTGCTGGTGGATTATCCTGGCTACTTGGTTGTGTCTGTGCAAATACTCACCGTTCGCAAGACGGGAACAACCAGAGATAATATGTCTTAAAGATTCTCCGGGACGATGACATGCCCGACAGATGTCTAGCGTCCCATCTTTGACAATAAATCTCCGATAGTTATTCGTCATCACGACTTCGTCAGTGATTGCACAGATAAAACCCTCAGTTTCTCCGAAGAGATCACCAAATCGTAACCAGGATACCGATGCTATTGAATCAACATCGGGCCCATTTAGAGCCCGATAAAATCGACCATGCAGTTCCTTGCTCTTCCATATTTCCTTCCGATCAGATACACTTAATATTACAGGTTTGCGCCAGTTCTCTTTCGCAAGGGACAGCGGGGTCAGTCCGTTGTCTATTGCCACAACATCTCGATGCACATCCACGTCCACCTGTAGGAAATACTCTCTAAGGTTGCATATCTCACGGTTATGGAGAGTCTTGGCATTTAAAAATCCTCGACCCCCATATTTCCGTGGTATATACAACCTCATTACTGACGAACGTGGGTGGTGTATTCGATATGAAGTCAATAGACAACGCACCTTCCTATCCAGAGCTTCTAACTCCGTCTGAGTCCATCTAAGTATGCCAAAAGAGTAAACTAAGACTGGCATGGCCCAGCCGTTGACAGCACGCACCTTGTTACCGCCTGATAAAAAACTTTTCAGTATTTTTTTCAGGCGGCCAAAGAAACGATCCTGCAACTTCTGTTTCATGTCAGTCTCAGCAATACACAGAGCTTGAGACATACCTAGATATTTGTAGGTTTCGGTTGCGGAGAGCGACCCAAATCGTGTGAAATCTGAAAGATTGACTCCTTCAGATTCCACAATCCCGCCCCTTTTTACATGCATGACCGCACACTTATCTACCCCAAACTCCATACTGATGGCCTTACTAAAAGTTTCAGTAACTTTTAGCAAAGCCATCAAATCGGGGCCATTAGGGGCAAATAACTTTAGGTCATCCATGTAAAAAAGGTGGGACAAAATTTGACCCCCTCTGCGCATCCGATAGCCTAACCCTGAACCCTCTAGTAACGTACTGAGAGGATTTAGTGCTAGACAAAACCACAACGGACTCAGACTATCACCCTGGAAAATACCTCTCTCAATCCCTATTGGTACACCACCTCCTAGAACCTGACGACACCCTGGATAAACAAGAACCGTACTCCATTGTCTCATACATGACCCCAAAAAGGTGCATAGAGTTGCATCAACTTTATACAGCTCTAGCACCCTCCGAAGCCATGTATGAGGCACAGAATCGTACGCTTTCTTATAGTCAATCCAGCATGTCGCAAGGTTCTTTCGGTTGCGGCGTACCTGCTGGCAAACAGCCATGTCAATAATAAGGAGCTCTTTCGTACCACGTGCCCCACTTTTACATCCATTCTGAGAGATTGACAAGATGTTATTGTTTTGTACATGTGAATATATTTTTACTCTCAGGATGGATGTAAAAAGTTTGTATATGGTAGGTAGACAAGTTATAGGTCTATAATTTTTGGGGTCTGTGGTACTACCAGATTTGTATAGGAGGTGGGTTACTCCGGTAGTCATAAAAGCTGGAAGCGACGATGACTCAAGGGATGACTGGAAGCAAGATGCCAAGCAAGCGTGTGAGCTACGGAACCATTTTAACCAAAAGTTGTGCAGTCCGTCCGGTCCAGCAGATTTCCAATTTGGCAACGAACGAACTGCACAACCAATATCTTCTTCAGATATGGTTATAGGTTCCATAGCTGGAATTGGTTCACACGCCCGCTCAACATCCCTAATCCACGCATCCTGTGTATGACTGACGGGCGTCGACCAGATGCTTTTCCAGAAGTTAACTGTAGAAACAGCATCAGGTAGACTCCCATCAGTCACATCCGAGTTAGGTCGCTCCCACCCTCTATATACCCACCTCTCATTTTTTTGGAACAAGCGATTCTGAGTGTATCTGTCCACTCTTTTTTTGTACCGCCTTATGCGGTTCGCCCACGCATAAACTTTCTGCTTCAGGTAATCGATGCGCTCTGTGACCCGAACAGAGTATTCACAGGGCCTAATATTAGTTCCCACGAATGCACGGGTCACAAAGCGCATGACTCTCGGGCGTGTATTGCCCGTCCTGAAGCAGTGTAGCTTGCCAATGAGCACCCTAGCCTCGTTGATGCGCCGTTCAATTCTGCACTGCCAAGCTGGTACAGCAGGCTTTGGTCGAATAGCTGTTTCTTGTTTAAAAAATTTAACACCAGCTATTCGACATACTGCAACAGCTGCACAGTACAGAATGGAATGGGCATCAGTAATGTTTCTGCAGTTGTTAAAAAACGATGTTAACATCGAGTCTAGGGCACACACTAGCGCCACGTTTTTTTTATGTGTGGGCAAACGCGGAAGCCGCGGTCTACACTCAATAGGGACAGATTGAAACTCACCAATCGCTCGCTCCAAAGCGCTCCTTAATTCCTCATTGTATTGAGTACTTACAGGTATAGCAGCATCACTCACTTCTTCACCAACATGTGAGATGATGTTTTTTCCGTTTTATTATTATTCCCTTTATTACATTTTATTACATATTTACTATATTTTTAAATAAACTTATAAAAAACACAAATATATTTAAAAATATAAAAAATAGTGACCCACCGGTATCGAGTATTATATAGTATTATTATTTATTATTATATTAGTATTATTATTATGTTTATTCCTTTACATTCTTATTTTATACATTTTTAAATACATTTATAAAAAAAAAACAAATACATTTAAAAATATAAAAAATAGTGACCCACCAGTAGCGGAGTAGGACCCAAACTACCGGCGGTGGAGGCTACAGACTAAGAAACCTCCTAACAATACGGCACGTGTCGAGGATAACAACCTTCTGAATCTGACTCTTGATCCAACAATCTAACGAGAGTCTCTTGAGATGTTGATCGAGACTCTTCGCTATTAATCCGTTTGCCGAAACAACCACCGGGACAATGATCGTCGAGTCTACGTCCCACATGGCGGTTATCTCGAAGGACAGATCAAGGTATTTACTAAGTTTGTCCTTCTCTGCCTTCACGAGATTTTCGTCATGCGGGACGGCGATATCGACGAGCACTGCCCGACGCTGGGTCCGATCAACCAACACGATATCGGGCCTATTTGCAACAATAGTCCTGTCCGTGATGATTGATCGGTCCCAGTAGAGCAATGCACGACCATTCTCAAGAACTGGCACTGGTGTATACTTATAGTACGGTACTTCAAACTCAATAAGGCCATATTGAAGAGCAAGTTGCTGGTGGATGATCCTGGCTTTTTGATTGTGCCTATGCAAGTACTCGGTGTTAGCAAGATACGAACAACCGGAAATAATATGGCGAAGTGATTCACCAGGACGGTGGCATGCTCGACAAATGTCGACCGTACCGTCCTTCATGATGTATTTCCGATAGTTGTTCGTCTTGATAACCTCATCTGCAATTGCACAGGCAAAACCTTCAGTTTCCCCAAAGAGGTCCCCAAAACGCAGCCAGTTCACCGAAGCGAGCAGGTCTACGTCGGGTCCTGTTAAGACCCGGTAGAACCGCCCGTGTAGCTCCTTACTCTTCCATACGTCCTTACGGTCTTCAGTACCTAGCACCTTTGGTTTACGCCAGTTCTCGTTAGCCAAGGAAAGAGGTGTCAGGCCCTTGTCAACCATCACGACATCGCAATGAATGTCAGACCCGTTCTGTAGAAAGTAATCTCTCAGACTGCACACTTCACGGTTGTGGAGGTTCTTGGCATTCAAAAAGCCTCGACCCCCCCACTTCCGCGGAATGTACAGTCTCATGACAGAAGATCGTGGGTGTAACATTCGATGCAATGTCAGTTGTTGACGGACTCGCCTATCCAGGGCGTCTAGTTCCGTTTGAGTCCACCTAAGTATGCCAAAGGAGTATAACAATAAAGGTATCACCCAACCGTTGAAAGCCCGTATTTTGTTACCGCCGGACAAAAAACTGTTAAGAACTTTTGTCAGGCGGCCAAAAAAACGTTCTTTCACCGATTTCTTAATGTCCTCTACCGCTATACCCAATGACTCTGACATACCTAGGTATCTGTATGTTTCGGTCTCGGAGAGAGATCTGAGAGTTATTATCTCAGAAAGTTGTAAATTCGGTGAATTTACAACCTTCCCCCGCTGTACATGCATAATCGCACACTTATCAACACCGAACTCCATCTTAATGGCATTACTAAAAACTTCCGTAGTTTTTAGTAATGTCACTAAATCTTGGTGCTTCAGTGTGAACAGTTTGAGGTCATCCATATACATCAGGTGAGAAATAACCTCACCCCCTCTACGAAACCGATAGCCTAGCCCTGAATCCTTCAGCAATGTGCTAAGTGGATTCAGTGCTAAACAGAACCACAATGGACTCAAACTGTCGCCCTGGAATATACCACGCTCAATCCTTATCAAGTCATGCGGACCAGAAGCGCACTCACCACTACCTGGTTGACGAAGTACTGTGGTCCACTGCCCCATACATGAGACTAAGAAGGATTTAAGAGTCGGATTAATTTTATACAACTCTAAAATCCTCCCCAGCCATGAATGAGGCACCGAATCATAGGCCTTCTTGTAGTCAATCCAGGCAGTAGAGAGGGCGCCCCTACTCCGCCTAACTTGTTGGCTAATGGTCATGTCAAAAAGGAGTAGCTCCTTAGTACCACGTGACCCAGCCCTACATCCATTCTGAGCACTATCTAAGATGTTATTTGACATTATATGTGAATTTATTTTAGTTCTCAGAATAGATGTAAGGAGCTTGTAGATAGTAGGTAAGCAAGTGATAGGTCTGTAGTTTTTAGGTTCCGTGGTACTACCTGATTTATGGAGCAGGAAGGTGATGCCAGTGGTCATAAAAGCGGGTAAGGAACCAGACTCGAGGGCTTCTTGATACTGTGTTGCCAAGCGTTCATGCGAGCTTCGAACCCACTTGATCCAAAAGTTGTGCAATCCGTCCGGCCCAGGACTTTTCCAGTTCTGTGCCGTACGTATTGCGCAACTAACGTCTTCGGAGTTTATTGTAATAGACTCCATGGGCTCGATGTTATCGCATTCACGCTCGACAACACGGATCCAATCACCCTCCGAATGTTCGACGGGCATCGACCATATGTCACGCCAAAATTGATTCATGGCGCGAGCATCGGGCAGTTGTCCGTCGCTCAAACGTTGTCCAGTTCCCTCCCACTCTCGGTACACCTTCCTTTGGTCACTTTGGAAGATACGATTCTGCCAGTATCTGTCTACACGCTCTCTATAGCGACGAATACGACTCGCCCATGCATATACTTTCTGCTTTAGAAAGTCAATACGTTCCGTGACATTAGCTAAGTATTGCTGGGAGCTAATACCGGTCCCAGCGAATGCCTGAGTCACGAAACGCATGACCCGTGGACGATTATTTCCCCGGCTAAAACAGATAAGCTTCGCAATGAGAGTCCTAAATGTGCCGATACGTCGCTCGATTCTTGCCTGCCATACGGGCACACCACCCGATCGTGGTGTACGGTTAAATTCAGGGAATTTAACGCGTGCAACACGACAAGCGGTAATAGCTCCACAGTAAAGAATCGAGTGGGTATCTAGCAAATCATTGCTAGTCCGTAAGTACGGATCTAGCAACGCATTCAGGGCTCCCATCAACGCCAGATTTCGTCTATGCATGGGCAAGCGTGGTAGCCGTGGCCTAGAATTAGGTGCAAACCTATACTGAGAGATCACATCCTCCAAAGTACTCCTTAATTGCTCGCTTACCTGGATAGATATATTACTCGTATCATCTCCCGCGTCGAGCACGGTCTCAACTAAAGTGGCACTAGTTGCAACCGTGTGTGTAGCAGATGATGGTGCACTCGTTAACGCTGGAGCTGGTCGAGTAGATAACACTTCCAGGCGAAGTCGATCAAGCACAGGTTGATCCAGCAACTTGCATCGTTGGATAGCCCGCACTTGATCCGATAGTCGTTGTACGGCAACGGTTATTGTTGGTTCAAGAGCGTGAAACAAAGGGAGCATCCTTGAACGGTATGCAGTCAGGTTGGTTTCCCCATCTGTAGCCTCATAATATGCCCGCATGACATTTTCATTGATGGATGAAGTCCATCGCATGCGGTGCACAATACCACCGGTAGTGGGGACCCTACTCGAAGCTGGTAGGCTTCGGGGTCCCAAACTGCTCGGCGGCCGGCCTCTCCCTCGCCGGCGTACAGGTGTTGGCGACGTCGGCGGGGAAAAATACTCGTCACTTGACGATGAGCTCGACGCCTCAGCAAGCACTTGTGTCGCAGGTGTGCGGTCCGGCGCTTGCGAGGCGGAGCTAAGTGATGAGTCCGGGGGTGTTGGGTGTGCATTCTTACTCCTGGCTCTTGTTATCATCTTTATACATTATTCATAATTCATCCTGTTAATTTTTTCGAAACAATTTTTGATATTTTGATGGTTGACGTTTGTCAAAGCTTCGTTTCATATTTGTAGATTTTGTTGTTGTTGTGATTCTTGTAATAAATTTTGAAATATAATATATAATGAACTTTTTGGTAATAATATTTTGAAATCTGTATGAATTTTATAAATTGAGGCAAGATTATTTTAGATAAAAATATTAAAATATTTTATAGATGAAAATGACGTATGTACAGATGTCTAGAGTATTATTATTATTATTTCGTTTATTCCTTTACATTCTTATTTTATACATTTTTAAATACATTTATAAAAAAAAAACAAATACATTTAAAAATATAAAAAATAGTGACCCACCAGTAGCGGAGTAGGACCCAAACTACCGGCGGTGGAGGCTACAGACTAAGAAACCTCCTAACAATACGGCACGTGTCGAGGATAACAACCTTCTGAATCTGACTCTTGATCCAACAATCTAACGAGAGTCTCTTGAGATGTTGATCGAGACTCTTCGCTATTAATCCGTTTGCCGAAACAACCACCGGGACAATGATCGTCGAGTCTACGTCCCACATGGCGGTTATCTCGAAGGACAGATCAAGGTATTTACTAAGTTTGTCCTTCTCTGCCTTCACGAGATTTTCGTCATGCGGGACGGCGATATCGACGAGCACTGCCCGACGCTGGGTCCGATCAACCAACACGATATCGGGCCTATTTGCAACAATAGTCCTGTCCGTGATGATTGATCGGTCCCAGTAGAGCAATGCACGACCATTCTCAAGAACTGGCACTGGTGTATACTTATAGTACGGTACTTCAAACTCAATAAGGCCATATTGAAGAGCAAGTTGCTGGTGGATGATCCTGGCTACTTGATTGTGCCTATGCAAGTACTCGGTGTTAGCAAGATACGAACAACCGGAAATAATATGGCGAAGTGATTCACCAGGACGGTGGCATGCTCGACAAATGTCGACCGTACCGTCCTTCATGATGTATTTCCGATAGTTGTTCGTCTTGATAACCTCATCTGCAATTGCACAGGCAAAACCTTCAGTTTCCCCAAAGAGGTCCCCAAAACGCAGCCAGTTCACCGAAGCGAGCAGGTCTACGTCGGGTCCTGTTAAGACCCGGTAGAACCGCCCGTGTAGCTCCTTACTCTTCCATACGTCCCTACGGTCTTCAGTACCTAGCACCTTTGGTTTACGCCAGTTCTCGTTAGCCAAGGAAAGAGGTGTCAGGCCCTTGTCAACCATCACGACATCGCAATGAATGTCAGACCCGTTCTGTAGAAAGTAATCTCTCAGACTGCACACTTCACGGTTGTGGAGGTTCTTGGCATTCAAAAAGCCTCGACCCCCCCACTTCCGCGGAATGTATAGTCTCATGACAGAAGATCGTGGGTGTAACATTCGATGCAATGTCAGTTGTTGACGGACTCGCCTATCCAGGGCGTCTAGTTCCGTTTGAGTCCACCTAAGTATGCCAAAGGAGTATAACAATAAAGGTATCACCCAACCGTTGAAAGCCCGTATTTTGTTACCGCCGGACAAAAAACTGTTAAGAACTTTTGTCAGGCGGCCAAAAAAACGTTCTTTCACCGATTTCTTAATGTCCTCTACCGCTATACCCAATGACTCTGACATACCTAGGTATCTGTATGTTTCGGTCTCGGAGAGAGATCTGAGAGTTATTATCTCAGAAAGTTGTAAATTCGGTGAATTTACAACCTTCCCCCGCTGTACATGCATAATCGCACACTTATCAACACCGAACTCCATCTTAATGGCATTACTAAAAACTTCCGTAGTTTTTAGTAATGTCACTAAATCTTGGTGCTTCAGTGTGAACAGTTTGAGGTCATCCATATACATCAGGTGAGAAATAACCTCACCCCCTCTACGAAACCGATAGCCTAGCCCTGAATCCTTCAGCAATGTGCTTAGTGGATTCAGTGCTAAACAGAACCACAATGGACTCAAACTGTCGCCCTGGAATATACCACGCTCAATCCTTATCAAGTCATGCGGACCAGAAGCGCACTCACCACTACCTGGTTGACGAAGTACTGTGGTCCACTGCCCCATACATGAGACTAAGAAGGATTTAAGAGTCGGATTAATTTTATACAACTCTAAAATCCTCCCCAGCCATGAATGAGGCACCGAATCATAAGCCTTCTTGTAGTCAATCCAGGCAGTAGAGAGGGCGCCCCTACTCCGCCTAACTTGTTGGCTAATGGTCATGTCAAAAAGGAGTAGCTCCTTAGTACCACGTGACCCAGCCCTACATCCATTCTGAGCACTATCTAAGATGTTATTTGACATTATATGTGAATTTATTTTAGTTCTCAGAATAGATGTAAGGAGCTTGTAGATAGTAGGTAAGCAAGTGATAGGTCTATAGTTTTTAGGTTCCGTGGTACTACCTGATTTATGGAGCAGGAAGGTGATGCCAGTGGTCATAAAAGCGGGTAAGGAACCAGACTCGAGGGCTTCTTGATACTGTGTTGCCAAGCGTTCATGCGAGCTTCGAACCCATTTGATCCAAAAGTTGTGCAATCCGTCCGGCCCAGGACTTTTCCAGTTCTGTGCCGTACGTATTGCGCAACTAACGTCTTCGGAGTTTATTGTAATAGACTCCATGGGCTCGATGTTATCGCATTCACGCTCGACAACACGGATCCAATCACCCTCCGAATGTTCGACGGGCATCGACCATATGTCACGCCAAAATTGATTCATGGCGCGAGCATCGGGCAGTTGTCCGTCGCTCAAACGTTGTCCAGTTCCCTCCCACTCTCGGTACACCTTCCTTTGGTCACTTTGGAAGATACGATTCTGCCAGTATCTGTCTACACGCTCTCTATAGCGACGAATACGACTCGCCCATGCATATACTTTCTGCTTTAGAAAGTCAATACGTTCCGTGACATTAGCTAAGTATTGCTGGGAGCTAATACCGGTCCCAGCGAATGCCTGAGTCACGAAACGCATGACCCGTGGACGATTATTTCCCCGGCTAAAACAGATAAGCTTCGCAATGAGAGTCCTAAATGTGCCGATACGTCGCTCGATTCTTGCCTGCCATACGGGCACACCACCCGATCGTGGTGTACGGTTAAATTCAGGGAATTTAACGCGTGCAACACGACAAGCGGTAATAGCTCCACAGTAAAGAATCGAGTGGGTATCTAGCAAATCATTGCTAGTCCGTAAGTACGGATCTAGCAACGCATTCAGGGCTCCCATCAACGCCAGATTTCGTCTATGCATGGGCAAGCGTGGTAGCCGTGGCCTAGAATTAGGTGCAAACCTATACTGAGAGATCACATCCTCCAAAGTACTCCTTAATTGCTCGCTTACCTGGATAGATATATTACTCGTATCATCTCCCGCGTCGAGCACGGTCTCAACTAAAGTGGCACTAGTTGCAACCGTGTGTGTAGCAGATGATGGTGCACTCGTTAACGCTGGAGCTGGTCGAGTAGATAACACTTCCAGGCGAAGTCGATCAAGCACAGGTTGATCCAGCAACTTGCATCGTTGGATAGCCCGCACTTGATCCGATAGTCGTTGTACGGCAACGGTTATTGTTGGTTCAAGAGCCTGAAACAAAGGGAGCATCCTTGAACGGTATGCAGTCAGGTTGGTTTCCCCATCTGTAGCCTCATAATATGCCCGCATGACATTTTCATTGATGGATGAAGTCCATCGCATGCGGTGCACAATACCACCGGTAGTGGGGACCCTACTCGAAGCTGGTAGGCTTCGGGGTCCCAAACTGCTCGGCGGCCGGCCTCTCCCTCGCCGGCGTACAGGTGTTGGCGACGTCGGCGGGGAAAAATACTCGTCACTTGACGATGAGCTCGACGCCTCAGCAAGCACTTGTGTCGCAGGTGTGCGGTCCGGCGCTTGCGAGGCGGAGCTAAGTGATGAGTCCGGGGGTGTTGGGTGTGCATTCTTACTCCTGGCTCTTGTTATCATCTTTATACATTATTCATAATTCATCCTGTTAATTTTTTCGAAACAATTTTTGATATTTTGATGGTTGACGTTTGTCAAAGCTTCGTTTCATATTTGTAGATTTTGTTGTTGTTGTGATTCTTGTAATAAATTTTGAAATATAATATATAATGAACTTTTTGGTAATAATATTTTGAAATCTGTATGAATTTTATAAATTGAGGCAAGATTATTTTAGATAAAAATATTAAAATATTTTATAGATGAAAATGACGTATGTACAGATGTCTAGAGTATTATTATTATTATTTCGTTTATTCCTTTACATTCTTATTTTATACATTTTTAAATACATTTATAAAAAAAAAACAAATACATTTAAAAATATAAAAAATAGTGACCCACCAGTAGCGGAGTAGGACCCAAACTACCGGCGGTGGAGGCTACAGACTAAGAAACCTCCTAACAATACGGCACGTGTCGAGGATAACAACCTTCTGAATCTGACTCTTGATCCAACAATCTAACGAGAGTCTCTTGAGATGTTGATCGAGACTCTTCGCTATTAATCCGTTTGCCGAAATAACCACCGGGACAATGATCGTCGAGTCTACGTCCCACATGGCGGTTATCTCGAAGGACAGATCAAGGTATTTACTAAGTTTGTCCTTCTCTGCCTTCACGAGATTTTCGTCATGCGGGACGGCGATATATTATTATTATTATTATTATTATTAGAATATACATAGATAGCTGTCCCGGCGAACCTCGTGCCACCTTAGAATACCGATACATAGATAGCTGTCCCGGCGAACCTCGTGCCATCTTAAAATACGCATAGATAGCTGTTCTGGCGAACCTCATGCCACCTTAGAATATGCATAGATAGCTGTCCCGGCGAACCTCATGCCACCTTAGAATACGCATTGATAGCTGTTCCGGCGAACCTCATGCCACCTTAGAATATGCATAGATAGCTGTCCCGGCGAACCTCGTGCCACCTTAGTATATACATAGATAGCTGTCCCGGCGAACGTCGTGCCACATTAAAATATACATAGATAGCTGTCCCGGCGAACCTCGTGCCATCTTAGAATACGCATAGATAGGTGTTCCAGCGAACCTCATGCCACCTTAGAATAGGCATAGATAGCTGTCCCGGCGAACCTCGTGCAATCTTAGAATATGCATAGATAGCTGTCCCGGCGAACCTCGTGCCACCTTAGAATATACATAGATAGCTGTCCCGGCGAACCTCGTGCCACCTTAGAATATACATAGATAGCTGTCCCGGCGAACCTCGTGCCATCTTAGAATACGCATAGATAGCTGTCCCGGCGAACCTCGTGCCACCTTAGAATATACATAGATAGCTGTCCCGGCGAACCTCGTGCCACCTTAGAATATACATAGATAGCTGTCCCGGCGCACCTCGTGCCACCTTAGAATATACATAGATAGCTGTCCCGGCGAACCTCGTGCCACCTTAGAATATACATAGATAGCTGTCCCGGCGCACCTCGTGCCACCTTAGAATATACATAGATAGCTGTCCCGGCGAACCTCGTGCCATCTTAGAATATACATAGATAGCTGTTCCGGCGAACCTCGTGCCACCTTAGAATACCTATACATAGATAGCTGTCCAGGCGAACCTCGTGCCATCTTAGAATACGCATAGATAGCTGTTCCAGCGAACCTCATGCCACCTTAGAATATGCATAGATAGCTGTCCCGGCGAACCTCGTGCCACCTTAGAATATACATAGATAGCTGTCCCGGCGAACCTCGTGCCACATTAGAATATACATAGATAGCTGTTCCGGCGAACCTCGTGCCACCTTAGAATATACATAGATAGCTGTCCCGGCGAACCTCGTGCCATCTTAGAATACGCATAGATAGCTGTTCCGGCGAACCTCATGCCACCTTAGAATATGCATAGATAGCTGTCCCGGTGAACCTCGTGCCATCTTAGAATACGCATAGATAGCTGTCCCGGCGAACCTCGTGCCACCTTAGAATATACATAGATAGCTGTCCCGGCGAACCTCGTGCCACCTTAGAATATACATAGATAGCTGTCCCGGCGCACCTCGTGCCACCTTAGAATATACATAGATAGCTGTCCCGGCGAACTTCGTGCCACCTTAGAATAAACATAGATAGCTGTCCCGGCGCACCTCGTGCCACCTTAGAATATACATAGATAGCTGTCCCGGCGCACCTCGTGCCACCTTAGAATATACATAGATAGCTGTCCCGGCGAACCTCGTGCCATCTTAGAATATACATAGATAGCTGTTCCGGCGAACCTCGTGCCACCTTAGAATACCTATACATAGATAGCTGTCCCGGCGAACCTCGTGCCATCTTAGAATACGCATAGATAGCTGTTCCAGCGAACCTCATGCCACCTTAGAATATGCATAGATAGCTGTCCCGGCGAACCTCGTGCCACCTTAGAATATACATAGATAGCTGTCCCGGCGAACCTCGTGCCACATTAGAATATACATAGATAGCTGTCCCGGCGAACCTCGTGCCACCTTAGAATACCTATACATAGATAGCTGTCCCGGCGAACCTCGTGCCATCTTAGAATACGCATAGATAGCTGTTCTGGCGAACCTCATGCCACCTTAGAATATGCATAGATAGCTGTACCGGCGAACCTCATGCCACCTTAGAATACGCATAGATAGCTGTTCCGGCGAACCTCATGCCACCTTAGAATATGCATAGATAGCTGTCCCGGCGAACCTCGTGCCACCTTAGTATATACATAGATAGCTGTCCCGGCGAACCTCGTGCCACATTAGAATATACATAGATAGCTGTCCCGGGGAACCTCGTGCCATCTTAGAATACGCATAGATAGGTGTTCCGGCGAATCTCATGCCACCTTAGAATATGCATAGATAGCTGTCCCGGCGAACCTCGTGCCACCTTAGAATATGCATAGATAGCTGTCCCGGCGAACCTCGTGCCATCTTAGAATATGCATAGATAGCTGTCCCGTCGAACCTCGTGCCATCTTAGAATATGCATAGATAGCTGTCCCGGCGAACCTCGTGCCACCTTAGAATACCTATACATAGATAGCTGTCCCGTTGAACCTCGTGCCACCTTAGAATATACATAGATAGCTGTCCCGGGGAACCTCGTGCCATCTTAGAATACGCATAGATAGGTGTTCCGGCGAACCTCATGCCACCTTAGAATATGCATAGATAGCTGTCCCGGCGAACCTCGTGCCACCTTAGAATATGCATAGATAGCTGTCCCGGCGAACCTCGTGCCATCTTAGAATATGCATAGATAGCTGTCCCGGCGAACGTCGTGCCACCTTAGTATATACATAGATAGCTGTCCCGGCGAACCTCGTGCCACATTAGAATATACATAGATAGCTGTCCCGGGGAACCTCGTGCCATCTTAGAATACGCATAGATAGGTGTTCCGGCGAACCTCATGCCACCTTAGAATATGCATAGATAGCTGTCCCGGCGAACCTCGTGCCACCTTAGAATATGCATAGATAGCTGTCCCGGCGAACCTCGTGCCATCTTAGAATATGCATAGATAACTGTCCCGGCGAACCTCGTGCCATCTTAGAATATGCATAGATAGCTGTCCCGGCGAACCTCGTGCCACCTTAGAATACCTATACATAGATAGCTGTCCCTTTGAACCTCGTGCCACCTTAGAATATACATAGATAGCTGTCCCGGGGAACCTCGTGCCATCTTAGAATATACATAGATAGCTGTCCCGTTGAACCTCGTGCCACCTTAGAATATACATAGATAGCTGTCCCGTTGAACCTCGTGCCACCTTAGAATATACATAGATAGCTGTCCCGTTGAACCTCGTGCCATCTTAGAATATACATAGATAGCTGTCCCGTTGAACCTCGTGCCACCTTAGAATATACATAGATAGCTGTCCCGTTGAACCTCGTGCCACCTTAGAATATACATAGATAGCTGTCCCGTTGAACCTCGTGCCACCTTAGAATATACATAGATAGCTGTCCCGGGGAACCTCGTGCCATCTTAGAATATACATAGATAGCTGTCCCGTTGAACCTCGTGCCACCTTAGAATATACATAGATAGCTGTCCCGTTGAACCTCGTGCCACCTTAGAATATACATAGATAGCTGTCCCGTTGAACCTCGTGCCATCTTAGAATATACATAGATAGCTGTCCCGTTGAACCTCGTGCCACCTTAGAATATACATAGATAGCTGTCCCGTTGAACCTCGTG
The DNA here is from genome assembly GCA_963556515.1 of Nudaria mundana. Classification (NCBI taxonomy): domain Eukaryota; kingdom Metazoa; phylum Arthropoda; class Insecta; order Lepidoptera; family Erebidae; genus Nudaria; species Nudaria mundana. The sequence goes on along the minus strand of OY748311.1, from coordinate 279,740 downwards.
CCACCTTAGAATATACATAGATAGCTGTCCCGTTGAACCTCGTGCCACCTTAGAATATACATAGATAGCTGTCCCGTTGAACCTCGTGCCATCTTAGAATATACATAGATAGCTGTCCCGTTGAACCTCGTGCCACCTTAGAATATACATAGATAGCAGTCCCGTTGAACCTCATGCCACCTTAGAATATACATAGATAGCTGTCCCGTTGAACCTCGTGCCACCTTAGAATATACATAGATAGCTGTCCCGTTGAACCTCGTGCCACCTTAGAATATACATAGATAGCTGTCCCTGCATCGTTCCTGGTGGACGGACAGACAGACAAATTGTCGTATTAAATATCTATATATTTAATACTACAATTTTTCTGTCTGTCTGTCCGTCCGTCGCGTTTTTCAATTATAATTAATACTTAATACATACATTTGCATGAAATATTAAAATATATATATTTTTTTTTTCTATTTGAAGCGATACAAAGTTCGCTGGGATAACTAGTATAGATTATATTTTTAGTATTTATTTTGCATGTAAATATTTTCCACTGTTTTGGTAATAAGTGTTATAATGTTCGTACAAGTATCTACCTAATGTTATTTTAAGAGTTTCACGGTTTTTATTCATAATTATTTAGAAGTCTTCGGGACTTACTCGCGATTAGACTTACACTTTGCAGCTCCCGTGGTCACTGCAACGCTTCCAAAACGTCGGTACATGTAAGTGTACTAATCGCGAGTAAGTCCCGGAGACTTTTAAATAATTATGTATCTGCCTACTTAGATTAGTAGTATTATGGCTTTCTTTACGTAAACAGTGAACCCGTTTACGGGAAGAAATTTAATTGATCATATTCATGAGCGAACTCGGCAGAAAAATAGAGATAATTTGGAAAAATGACTGAATGGTGCTTTGATCGGACGCCAATTTGTCTTTTGCGCGGCGTTTCGGCAAGTTCGTTTTGATGCGAGCCGCTACTGCTATGAATACCTACTTAGTAATTCGAATAAATATTTATTTTCAGGTATTCAGCAACGGGACTGCCTAAAAAGCCTTTCTGCCAACATAATTCCAAAACTTCGACATGGGGATCGACAACAGCAACGATTTTTGCAAATGACTGGTCTATGATTATATTATTTAATTGATTATTGTGATATTATTTCAGAATAAATAATTAGCTAGCAGTATTTTTCTTTTCATTATGTCGATCACATAAGTGTCAACCCTACGCGCTCCTGTAACGATGACGTCACTTATATTTAAATTAAAGCCAGATATGTCCAAAATGATTTTTCTTTAAAACTCAAATATTATTTTCATAATCTAATATGTCCAAACTAGGATTGAGGTTTTTTGCGTTTTTTATATCAATTTTGTTTAAGTAATATTTGCAGGGTTGGGGGTTAGTTAAGTAAACTAAAACATACAATAATATTAATCTAAAAATATCGCCAACAAGAGTATATGGAAAAACTATGATTTCTCCGTTTCATCTTTCAAGGACATATGGAATTTTGATATTTATCTACTCTAGATAGGTAGCTGTCCCGGCGAACCTCGTGCCTCTCTTTTAATTCAATTCATTTAGGGTTCCGTACTTATCTATACTAATATTATAAAGCTGAAGAGTTTGTTTGTTTGTTTGGTTGAATCTATACTACCCGGTGAACTTCGTATCGATAAAAGGTTATAAATGTAGTGATATTTTTAAATTAGCTAATTTTAATTAAGATTAAAGTTTTTTTTATTTTACTGAAGGACTTAAGATGTACAATATTTTTTGTTTTGTTTTCGGGCGCAAGAACAAATAAGGCGGATGGTTTGCCAACACGTGAACATGCCACATACAATTGACCGTGTGAAAAGCATGCCTTTTCTAAATTTAGTCCACAAATAGCTAAGAGCGCTTGTAGACGTCCGTTTTTTTCACCGGATATACGAACGGACCGTGTTTTTTGCCGGATTCGCGGTGGTGTATGAATTATAATGAATGTGTGTACATGCACCGGACATCGGTCCGGCGAACAATTTACGCCGGATGCACCACCGCTTCCCCTCGGCGCGACGGACACCGGTCCGGTGTAAGAAAGGGCGGTCATCCACGCTAGTCTATTGGTGCGTGTTGACGCTGCCGGACGTATTGCCTGTTTTCTTTTAATTGAGTGCCGTCTACCTGCGTTCTTTTAAAAATGGGTGATATTTACATGGAATTGTTAATAAGTTTGGTTGAAAATAGGCCTGTACTGTGGGACAAAACCCAAGAGTGCTATAAAAATAGACAATCGAGTTTTGCCGCTTGGAGAGAAATTTGTCTTGCGTTAAATGAAGGTTTTGAAAAAAATGATTTTGGTAAGTAATATTTTATTTTCATTATTTTTATGCATATTGATTTTGCCATAGTACACGCCCTACTGGTGACATGAAATACTCTGCATATTTGTTACGAATCATATTTGCTGTTACATTACCTCGTGTTGAATGGGAACGAGGCAAATGGCATAGAGTAGACATCATGTGTGAACTAGCATTGTCAGTAGCATTATTAGCAATACCCTCTACTTTATGAATTATGTTTTGTAATAAGCAGCATGTTTTTACAATGTTAACAGCAGTATCTGTTGAAACATTTAATGGTCTATGCAAAATCCTCCATTTATTGGATAAAATACCAAATGCGCATTCGACGTAGCGTCGCACTCTTGTGAGACGATAACCACAGCCATTAATACTATTGAGAAATAGTGCTTGTAGTTGAAAAACATTGACCCACTTTCTTCTGGCTTGATGATTCGAATATGTTTGCCGTCAATGGCTCCCAAGCAATGAGGAAAATTTGCATTCGTCTCGAAATTTTTTGCTATTGTTAACCATTCGTCTTCCGATGGTAGTTTCATATAAATTAGAGAAACGGTTTCCCACAATGCTTCAAATACTTCTTGTACAATACAGCTGATAGTTTTTATACCTATTCTGAAACTGTAATGTAGATCACTAAATGTGTTCCCTGCAGCTAAATATCTCTAACAATTTTTTCTTTTTTAGGCAAAGATATCATAAAAAAATGGAACAATGCAAGAGATAACTGGATGAAATATCACAAAAAAGTTAAGGAATGTAAATCCGGCTCTGGTGCAAAAAGCCTACAAAAATATAAATTCTACGATCAAATGCTCTTTTTGTGTAAAATTGTGACTCGCCGAACAACGGAAGCAAGTATTACATCAGAAAAAAACATCACACAATCTCATAACAAAGAAACTGACTCACAAACCAATAATGACCCTACCGCACCAGCCAATACTACCGATAGAATAAAAACAAGCAAGAAGAGAAAGACAGACTGTAGCGAAGTTGATCGACAAATGCTTACTTTAATTAAATCAGTTGAAGATGAAGACAAGAGTAAGAGTATGTGTTTTTTTCAAAGGTATTGCTCCGATTGTAGACAAGTATAGTGACGACGATTACGTAGAATTTCAATATGAAGTCATTAAAGTTATGAGAAATTTAACTCGGAGAAATCAAGCGTCCATGCAGCAGCAAAATTACAATTACAATATCAATCGAGGCTACACTACGGCTACACCCGACTACAGGATACAAGAATATCAACCAACACAACCCATTCCATCGACATCCAGGATGCACTATGAATATCAGCCAACACAACTCATTCCATCCACATCCAGGATGCCTCAAGAACTCATACAGCAAGATGATTCCCAATCTTCAATTATTACTGAATTAAGTTCAATCACATCGCCTGATTAAGATTTAGATTTTTCTAAAACTCCTTAATTTCTTTTTTGAGTATAATAAAACTACTACTACCTACAAAATTTTGTTTTAATTAATACAGGTAATCTACTTTCTATAATTTGAAATTGAACATCTCTTTAACATACCTTAGCGTAGCGGCTAATCTCTCTGGCGCGGAAATAGATTTACGCATGTCAGTATCCTCTGTCTTATTTTATCATATATGGCTGTTAATAATAGTTGAAAGGTTTCTTTCTTCATCCGAAAATAATTGTAAAATTTAGTTTCATCTTCTTCCAACTGCGTAAAAAGAGTTTGAAATGCACCATATTTTTCCCTTTCCAATAATATAGGATGCACCCACGATGACCTTTTACGTTTTTCTATTTCTTTTTGTTTCTTCTTGTATAAATAGTATTTTTCGACATTTCACACGTGTATAATCTCTGACTACCCAGTTCAAAACTAACGCATATAGACGGCAGTCCATCCATCCGGTAAAAAAAAATATGTAAAACAATGGTAAGTAAAATGTTTTAAGAAAAAACTTTTTAAAATTATATAATAGCATTAATTTTTCGCAGAATTAAAAAGACAACAAAACGTCGACAATTGTTTCGCCTCTAAACGAGGCATTATAAAGACTGTCTCAGAGAGAACAGCAAAATTCGTGGTTGGAACGTGTTTGCTTATAAGTAAACGCGTGCAAATTTCATTATCGCGATGTAGGATTCTTTACAATAACTAATGTGGGTAGAAACCTCAGATCATGCTAACTAAGTTCCAAAAATAGGTATTCACCAATACTTGACCTTATCTGTTTGATTTAATTACTGTCTTTTGATAAGTTGCGTAGAAAACCCAAATGACACACACAAACCAACAACAATTAATGTGTCTGTCTGTTCGTAAACAGATTAAGTAAGGGAGATGTGTGAAAATCTATTAATTCGTTGAGTAAGGTGTGACGAACAAATAGATTTTCACATATTGTTTTGTCATGGATTTTCGCCAAGTAACGCCTGTTTCTATCCAATATTTGAAAAAATATGTATACAAGGATAGCCGTTTATTGACGGCCCGTTATCCGGTGAAAAAAACGGACGTCTACAAGCTGCCTAAGGATTGTCCTTGTGATTTATTTATAGTCATTGCGAATGCAAGGCGAATTGGAAATTGAATACTTTTAAATTCATAGGGCATGTCGGATTGGATCATCGGAATCCTCGGAATAATGACATCTTCACCTTTGAATTTTCCTTTGAGAATCATTGCTTCAATCACATTGGTCATCAGTTTTGTTATCACCAAACGCGTTCCTAGAACTTTGGACATTGCAGAGTTTTTCGCATTTATTACATGTTGGTTGTTCAATAGTTTGAAGGTTAATTTAAACGCTGAATGAGCCGTACGGCAACCTTCTAACAATGTGGCCGCTATGCCAGAAGAAGCAACTGCTACTCGCACGAATAGTGGCTAAATTCAATGACATGAGGAATGTCTTCCCAGTTCCACCAGGAGCATCAAGGAAAAGGAGGTGTTTCAGCTCGTTGGCCGCATTCGACGCAGTAAAATATACTCGTTGACCATTCTCCAGATGCACTGCCAAATGTACAACAGTTGTATAACGTTCGTGAATAGGGAATGAGAATATACGCCAAATTGCCTCATTATACAGTTCACATATCGGCCCACTTGAAAACGACCAACTTCATCATTGGCATCGGAGGTTTGGATGCCAAATACCGCCATATCACTGCCTTTCGTTACATATTTGCAGAAGTATTTGATCGACTTTACTTAATTGCAAAACTCAACATTGCAATGTCTCTTGAATGTTTTGGAAAGAATTGGCGAATATGGAACAATCCAACTGTTGTCGACTACAACATCGTTCCCATTCACTTTCGTTGTGATATAGGTAGTGGATACCCATCATTGACGGTGATAGTTTTCGCCATCAGTTGTCGTGGATAACGTTTCGAACATTTGCCATTGACCATGCACGGTGATTGAGGGTTGATGGCGCCACACGGCCCATGATTCATATTCGTACTAACAACATCATTTAACTCTGGATCAGTTATGAGATCTGGAATCTCTGCACATATAATATCACCTACTTGGTCTGGTTGAATTCTTTCAACTAACCAAAGTAGAATGTTTATATTTTTTTTACTTTTTAATACTTATTCTGTTAACCAGGGCTGTGACGATTCAAACTAATCCGAAATCATCTAAATCGGTTTAGCCGTTCTCGAGTTATAAACGGTTGCACTAACACGACTTTCTTTTATTTATATATAGATTTTTTCTAATCGGAATTAGAAAAAATCTTTTTTAGTTATGTAATACATTTATCCTTGATGGCTATAGGCTATACAACATTACGCTACGACGAGTAGGAGCGGAGCAGTAATGATATATGTTACAAAAACGGGGGAAAATTATTTCTTTTGGAGCTTCCGTGGCGTACGCTGCAGTAAGGTTAAAATGGTGTACTACGAATTTATTTGCCTTAAAAAGTTCTATAAAAAAGTCCGCGATGGCATATATCTACCTCTTAGGGTTAACTATAACGTAATTTATAGCAATCAAAATTGATTCAAAACAATTCATGGTTTGCGAAGCTATTTTTGTGCTTACGATATTAATCGTTATCCAAACAAATACGCTATACGTCATAAGAATTTAATTTAGAACAAATTAGTCCTTTCCATCATTTGATTTCAACGAATATCTTAAGAGATATTATAGATTTAGTCAAAAAGTACACTATTTTGAAGGCGGGCGACAACGTTGGAGTGCGCACTGCGCATGCGTGAGTTGACTGCCGGCCGTCGCCTGTAAGGTCTACGAGGTGCCATACCGCGCGGCTCAGACGCGTGGTCGGCTCCTTACGGATTTGTTGTGTGCGAACTCTCATTATTACGAGTGTATTTTGTTTTGCAATTTCTCTAAAATCAAATCAAAATCAAATCAATCAAAATATCTTTATTCATGTAGGTCACAAAGTAACACTTATGAACGTCAGAAAAAGAAAATGCTTCTACATTTACATTTACCGCCAGATTCGCAAGGCAATAGGTAGAGCCTGTGAGGAAAGAACCTGGCAAGAAAAACTCAAGGCCACTCTTTTTATTCGCCAGTAAATACAATGATTCTGTTACAACAATAAAAAGAGGGCAAGGGCAGTACGTGACCATGTGTGGACCAAGTGAACTTAAAAATTATGAATCTCTGTTATTCACAAAAAAAGTTAAATACTAGTTAAAGGTGCCACATAATCTCAAAGTACCCATACCTTACAATATCATAATAATAATAATTTAACAATAATAAGTGAGTTTCAGCAATAAAACAACATTTCAAACAGAAGTAGCCCCTATGTAGCTCGAGTGATGAGCAAGCAACTCATTGCCATTTCTCTGTATCGTTTAAATAATCTTTAATAGTATAATATGCTTTTTTTAGGAGTGTGTCTTAACTGAATTTATTTAAAGGGAGGTTCATAATGTTTAGAGGAATTTTGTTATAAAAACGCACACCAAATCCTGCAAAGGAGTCATGAACCTTTTGTAAACGATAATACGTCCCAACCAATTTATGCTTATTTCTAGTATTTATTGCATGTATGTCACTATTCATACTGTATAAATGTATATTCTGTTTAACGAACATAATATTCGCATATATATATTGTGATGCAACTGTTAAAATGCCGATTTCTTTAAATCTTCCTCTAAGAGAAACTCGTGCATTCAGTTTATAAATCGCACGTATAGCTCGCTTTTGGAGTATAAAAATGATCTCTATATCAGCTGCCTTGCCCCACAGTAAAATTCCATACGACATGACACTGTGAAAATAGCTAAAATAAACCAGCCTGGCAGTTTCTACATCCGTGAGCTGTCTGACTTTACTAATAGCAAAAGCCGCAGAGCTAAGTTTCCCTGCAAGTCCCGATATTTGGGCGTTCCACTGTAATTTACTGTCGAGAGTAATACCCAAAAATACGGTTGATTCTACAAGATTAAGGGTATCACCGTTCAAAATAATATTAGTACCGTAGTTCTGAACATTAGGCATACTAAATCTAACGCACTTAGTCTTTTTTGCGTTCAGAAGTAAATTGTTGGTTGTAAACCAATCCAGAACTAGTGTAAGTGAACTATTTACTTCGTCAAAATTCCTCAGCTTGCGATCAACTTTAAAAATAAGTGATGTATCATCGGCGAATAGAACAATCTCGCACAAGTTCTGTACATAGAACGGTAGATCATTAATGTAAACTAAAAATAGAAACGGACCTAGAATTGATCCTTGTGGCACGCCCATAGCTACAGAAACCCCTAAAGACCGACTACCGTTGATATCAACATGTTGTATTCTATCACTGAGGTATGAGGCAACTAGGTCCAGTGCCGAATCTCTGATACCATAATAATTGAGTTTCCGTAATAGGATATTATGTTCAACGCAATCAAAAGCTTTGGAGAGATCGCAAAATATACCAATGGCATCTTGCTTATTCTCCCAGGCATTGAAAATATGCTTCAGAAGCGTTACCCCTGCGTGAATGGTAGAACGACCTCTTGTGAATCCATACTGCTCATTATGTAGTAGCATATTTGAATTAAAATGTGATAGTAATTGCTGCAATATAATTTTTTCAAAAATTTTACTAATGCCAGGTAGTATTGAAATTGGTCTAAAATTACCAGGGTCGCTTTTTGATCCAGTTTTAAATAAAGGTATCACTTTACTGTATTTCATGAGATCAGGAAACACTCCACTATTGACACATTTATTAAATATTGCAGCTAGATGTGGAGATATATTCACAATAATGGACTGAAGTAATTTTACAGAAATACTCCACAAGTCAGCTGTCTTTTTTGAGTTAAGCGACTTGAATACTTTTATAATATCATTGGGGTTTACATATTCAAAGCTAAATGAGACATGACACTGATTCATGCCGCTTTCCAGCATACGTTGAGCTTTAACTGGGCAAGAATTCAAGGAGCTGGTTATATTCGCGGGTATGTCTATAAAAAAATTATTAAAGGTTTGTGCTACATCTGGTTCTTTGTTAATGACTTTATTATCAATAATTAATTCAAAGTCATTGTCACGGGGCTTTAGGCGACCGGTTTCAGCATTAATTATATTCCAAGTCGTTTTGACTTTATTGTTACCAAACAATTTAGGTATCAACCTACTATTTTAAGTACTACATGATATTGTAGTATTTTTTTTTCCGATAATTCTTTTGGCGCGTTCTTTTTATTTAAGTAGTTTATATACATAGTATCTAAATAACTAAATTTACATATCGTAAATAATAGAGAATATAATAGAGAAACTGTTGTAGGAGGGCTTTATGAACGTAATAAAACCCAAAGCAATGGTTTTTAGAACTTTTGTCTGTTTGTCTGATTGTTTGAACACGCTAACCTCAGAAACGGCTTAACCGATTTGAATTTGCGGTTTGGTTTTCAATCGCTTCATAAATAAAAAAATTATGTAGATCTAAAGTAACACGCAGGCGGAGCTGCGGGCAACAGTTAGTGTTCTGTTGATTGTGTCGTGATATTTCCACATTAATTACAGTACTTACCTACAGTACGAAACATACAGAGCTCGTGTACTTACATAAACAAACCAACTCATCGATTGTTATTCATTCAATCACGCACGTTCACCCATAAGCCGTTGCCCCGTTGTCGACCACCTCGATGAGAGCCAGTTAAATAATAATACTTTTGCTCATAACAAATAATGTCAAACGATATGCAGAAGTTATGAATGTATTAACTCTGATGTATGTATTAACAATAATCTTCACAGGTTGAGCAGTACGGGACTACGGGGGCTCACTCACCCAGGACGCCCGTCAAGGGTGAAAGGGTCGGTATCCGTTGAAAAAAGAATACCAATAGACACGGTACTTTACGAATAAATATATATTGTTGGACATTCTCACACAACGTCACCTAGCTCAAACTAAGCTACGAGTATAAGCTCGTGCTATGGGATCTAGACAACTGATAAACATATACTTACAGTACCCGGCGATAAATATTGCACATCGACCTTTGGAAAGAGACAATCGGCTAATTTCGGCTTCATAGGGCGTTATCTCTGTCGCACGAAATACAAACAGTCCGGTATCTATTAGGAGCTGCTAAAACAATTATGATTTGCTTCTTTTAATAATTTGTAGTAACCAGTCCCGTCCCATGCGAACCACAAGACTTTGTGTTAGAGGTCTATACTAGACCCTCACCTATATAGATCCGCGGGTCGTAATATCTGTTCACCACGTATTGTTAAGATGGTGTTGAGATTCGATCCACTGTTACGCGAAGCCTAACCAGGCACGTACCTTTATTTTTTGAATCCCGCGGCCGCTCTAACGTCCGTTGCCGGGCGTCTCTGGTTACAAGCAGGTATTTCCAGTGGCGCCCGGCGGAGGCACGTACGTAATTATTTTTATTCTTTGTATAAAATACACCAATTATTCTATAAGTGTTGGCTTTATAGACTAGGGCTTGAAACCTTTGAAAATGGTAAAAAGTGAAAAAAAAACATAGTAGGATTAAACCCATTACAAAAGGACGAGAATATAACAAAAATGAAGGGAAAAATAATTTACGGTCGATCTGAGGTCGGGAAGTGGAAAGGGGTGTTTTTAAGGGTAAAAATGGTTTATCTCGATTTCTGGCAAAACTACAAGTCCTATGGAAAAAAATTAAATGACAAAGTTGTTGATAACAACATAAACATTACCTAATTGTAAAATACATAGCTTTTGTTCGTGCGTGATACGTTTACCTGCTTTGCTGAACAACAGCGTAGGTACCACAAATGTGTGATACGGTTACCTGCTTTGCTGAACAACAGCGTAGGTACCACAAATGTGTGATACGTTTACCTGCTTTGCTGAACAACAGCGTAGGTACCACAAATGTGTGATACGTTTACCTGCTTTGCTGAACAACAGCGTAGGTACCACAAATGTGTGATACGTTTACCTGCTTTGCTGAACAACAGCGTAGGTACCACAAATGTGTGATACGTTTACCTGCTTTGCTGAACAACAGCGTAGGTACCACAAATGTGTGATACGTTTACCTGCTTTGCTGAACAACAGCGTAGGTACCACAAATGTGTGATACGTTTACCTGCTTTGCTGAACAACAGCGTAGGTACCACAAATGTGTGATACGTTTACCTGCTTTGCTGAACAACAGCGTAGGTACCACAAATGTGTGATACGTTTACCTGCTTTGCTGAACAACAGCGTAGGTACCACAAATTTGTGATACGTTTACCTGCTTTGCTGAACAACAGCGTAGGTACCACAAATGTGTGATACGTTTACCTGCTTTGCTGAACAACAGCGTAGGTACCACAAATGTGTGATACGTTTACCTGCTTTGCTGAACAACAGCGTAGGTACCACAAATGTGTAATACGTTTACCTGCTTTGCTGAACAACAGCGTAGGTACCACAAATGTGGATACGTTTACCTGCTTTGCTGAACAACAGCGTAGGTACCACAAATGTGTGATACGTTTACCTGCTTTGCTGAACAACAGCGTAGGTACCACAAATGTGTAATACGTTTACCTGCTTTGCTGAACAACAGCGTAGGTACCACAAATGTGTGATACGTTTACCTGCTTTGCTGAACAACAGCGTAGGTACCACAAATGTGTGATACGTTTACCTGCTTTGCTGAACAACAGCGTAGGTACCACAAATGTGTGATACGTTTACCTGCTTTGCTGAACAACAGCGTAGGTACCACAAATGTGTGATACGTTTACCTGCTTTGCTGAACAACAGCGTAGGTACCACAAATGTGTGATACGTTTACCTGCTTTGCTGAACAACAGCGTAGGTACCACAAATGTGTGATACGTTTACCTGCTTTGCTGAACAACAGCGTAGGTACCACAAATGTGTGATACGTTTACCTGCTTTGCTGAACAACAGCGTAGGTACCACAATGTGTGATACGTTTACCTGCTTTGCTAAACAACAGCGTAGGTACCACAAATGTGTGATACGTTTACCTGCTTTGCTGAACAACAGCGTAGGTACCACAAATATGTGATACGTTTACCTGCTTTGCTGAACAACAGCGTAGGTACCACAAATGTGTAATACGTTTACCTGCTTTGCTGAACAACAGCGTAGGTACCACAAATGTGTAATACGTTTACCTGCTTTGCTGAACAACAGCGTAGGTACCACAAATGTGTGATACGTTTACCTGCTTTGCTGAACAACAGCGTAGGTACCACAAATTTGTGATACGTTTACCTGCTTTGCTGAACAACAGCGTAGGTACCACAAATGTGTGATACGTTTACCTGCTTTGCTGAACAACAGCGTAGGTACCACAAATGTGTGATACGTTTACCTGAGTTGCTGAACAACAGCGTAGGTACCACAAATGTGTGATACGTTTACCTGCTTTGCTGAACAACAGCGTAGGTACCACAAATGTGTGATACGTTTACCTGCTTTGCTGAACAACAGCGTAGGTACCACAAATGTGTAATACGTTTACCTGCTTTGCTGAACAACAGCGTAGGTACCACAAATGTGTGATACGTTTACCTGCTTTGCTGAACAACAGCGTAGGTACCACAAATGTGTGATACGTTTACCTGCTTTGCTGAACAATAGCGTAGGTACCACAAATGTGTGATACGTTTACCTGCTTTGCTGAACAACAGCGTAGATACCACAAATGTGTGATACGTTTACCTGCTTTGCTGAACAACAGCGTAGGTACCACAAATGTGTAATACGTTTACCTGCTTTGCTGAACAACAGCGTAGGTACCACAAATGTGTGATACGTTTACCTGCTTTGCTGAACAACAGCGTAGGTACCACAAATGTGTGATACGTTTACCTGCTTTGCTGAACAACAGCGTAGGTACCACAAATGTGTGATACGTTTACCTGCTTTGCTGAACAACAGCGTAGGTACCACAAATGTGTGATACGTTTACCTGCTTTGCTGAACAACAGCGTAGGTACCACAAATGTGTGATACGTTTACCTGCTTTGCTGAACAACAGCGTAGGTACCACAAATGTGTGATACGTTTACCTGCTTTGCTGAACAACAGCGTAGGTACCACAAATGTGTGATACGTTTACCTGCTTTGCTGAACAACAGCGTAGGTACCACAAATGTGTGATACGTTTACCTGCTTTGCTAAACAACAGCGTAGGTACCACAAATGTGTGATACGTTTACCTGCTTTGCTGAACAACAGCGTAGGTACCACAAATATGTGATACGTTTACCTGCTTTGCTGAACAACAGCGTAGGTACCACAAATGTGTAATACGTTTACCTGCTTTGCTAAACAACAGCGTAGGTACCACAAATGTGTGATACGTTTACCTGCTTTGCTGAACAACAGCGTAGGTACCACAAATATGTGATACGTTTACCTGCTTTGCTGAACAACAGCGTAGGTACCACAAATGTGTAATACGTTTACCTGCTTTGCTGAACAACAGCGTAGGTACCACAAATGTGTAATACGTTTACCTGCTTTGCTGAACAACAGCGTAGGTACCACAAATGTGTGATACGTTTACCTGCTTTGCTGAACAACAGCGTAGGTACCACAAATTTGTGATACGTTTACCTGCTTTGCTGAACAACAGCGTAGGTACCACAAATGTGTGATACGTTTACCTGCTTTGCTGAACAACAGCGTAGGTACCACAAATGTGTAATACGTTTACCTGCTTTGCTGAACAACAGCGTAGGTACCACAAATGTGTAATACGTTTACCTGCTTTGCTGAACAACAGCGTAGGTACCACAAATGTGTGATACGTTTACCTGCTTTGCTGAACAACAGCGTAGGTACCACAAATGTGTGATACGTTTACCTGCTTTGCTGAACAACAGCGTAGGTACCACAAATGTGTGATACGTTTACCTGCTTTGCTGAACAACAGCGTAGGTACCACAAATGTGTGATACGTTTACCTGCTTTGCTGAACAACAGCGTAGGTACCACAAATGTGTGATACGTTTACCTGCTTTGCTGAACAACAGCGTAGGTACCACAAATGTGTGATACGTTTACCTGCTTTGCTGAACAACAGCGTAGGTACCACAAATGTGTGATACGTTTACCTGCTTTGCTGAACAACAGCGTAGGTACCACAAATGTGTGATACGTTTACCTGCTTTGCTGAACAACAGCGTAGGTACCACAAATGTGTGATACGTTTACCTGCTTTGCTGAACAACAGCGTAGGTACCACAAATGTGTGATACGTTTACCTGCTTTGCTGAACAACAGCGTAGGTACCACAAATGTGTAATACGTTTACCTGCTTTGCTGAACAACAGCGTAGGTACCACAAATGTGTGATACGTTTACCTGCTTTGCTGAACAACAGCGTAGGTACCACAAATGTGTGATACGTTTACCTGCTTTGCTGAACAACAGCGTAGGTACCACAAATGTGTGATACGTTTACCTGCTTTGCTGAACAACAGCGTAGGTACCACAAATGTGTGATACGTTTACCTGCTTTGCTGAACAACAGCGTAGGTACCACAAATGTGTAATACGTTTACCTGCTTTGCTGAACAACAGCGTAGGTACCACAAATGTGTGATACGTTTACCTGCTTTGCTGAACAACAGCGTAGGTACCACAAATTTGTGATACGTTTACCTGCTTTGCTGAACAACAGCGTAGGTACCACAAATGTGTGATACGTTTACCTGCTTTGCTGAACAACAGCGTAGGTACCACAAATGTGTGATACGTTTACCTGCTTTGCTGAACAACAGCGTAGGTACCACAAATGTGTGATACGTTTACCTGCTTTGCTGAACAACAGCGTAGGTACCACAAATGTGTGATACGTTTACCTGCTTTGCTGAACAACAGCGTAGGTACCACAAATGTGTGATACGTTTACCTGCTTTGCTGAACAACAGCGTAGGTACCACAATGTGTGATACGTTTACCTGCTTTGCTAAACAACAGCGTAGGTACCACAAATGTGTGATACGTTTACCTGCTTTGCTGAACAACAGCGTAGGTACCACAAATATGTGATACGTTTACCTGCTTTGCTGAACAACAGCGTAGGTACCACAAATGTGTAATACGTTTACCTGCTTTGCTGAACAACAGCGTAGGTACCACAAATGTGTAATACGTTTACCTGCTTTGCTGAACAACAGCGTAGGTACCACAAATGTGTGATACGTTTACCTGCTTTGCTGAACAACAGCGTAGGTACCACAAATGTGTGATACGTTTACCTGCTTTGCTGAACAACAGCGTAGGTACCACAAATTTGTGATACGTTTACCTGCTTTGCTGAACAACAGCGTAGGTACCACAAATGTGTGATACGTTTACCTGCTTTGCTGAACAACAGCGTAGGTACCACAAATGTGTGATACGTTTACCTGCTTTGCTGAACAACAGCGTAGGTACCACAAATGTGTGATACGTTTACCTGCTTTGCTGAACAACAGCGTAGGTACCACAAATGTGTGATACGTTTACCTGCTTTGCTGAACAACAGCGTAGGTACCACAAATGTGTGATACGTTTACCTGCTTTGCTGAACAACAGCGTAGGTACCACAAATGTGTGATACGTTTACCTGCTTTGCTGAACAACAGCGTAGGTACCACAAATGTGTGATACGTTTACCTGCTTTGCTGAACAACAGCGTAGGTACCACAAATGTGTGATACGTTTACCTGCTTTGCTGAACAACAGCGTAGGTACCACAAATGTGTGATACGTTTACCTGCTTTGCTGAACAACAGCGTAGGTACCACAAATGTGTGATACGTTTACCTGCTTTGCTGAACAACAGCGTAGGTACCACAAATGTGTGATACGTTTACCTGCTTTGCTGAACAACAGCGTAGGTACCACAAATGTGTGATACGTTTACCTGCTTTGCTGAACAACAGCGTAGGTACCACAAATGTGTAATACGTTTACCTGCTTTGCTGAACAACAGCGTAGGTACCACAAATGTGTGATACGTTTACCTGCTTTGCTGAACAACAGCGTAGGTACCACAAATGTGTGATACGTTTACCTGCTTTGCTGAACAACAGCGTAGGTACCACAAATGTGTGATACGTTTACCTGCTTTGCTGAACAACAGCGTAGGTACCACAAATGTGTGATACGTTTACCTGCTTTGCTGAACAACAGCGTAGGTACCACAAATGTGTAATACGTTTACCTGCTTTGCTGAACAACAGCGTAGGTACCACAAATGTGTGATACGTTTACCTGCTTTGCTGAACAACAGCGTAGGTACCACAAATTTGTGATACGTTTACCTGCTTTGCTGAACAACAGCGTAGGTACCACAAATGTGTGATACGTTTACCTGCTTTGCTGAACAACAGCGTAGGTACCACAAATGTGTAATACGTTTACCTGCTTTGCTGAACAACAGCGTAGGTACCACAAATGTGTAATACGTTTACCTGCTTTGCTGAACAACAGCGTAGGTACCACAAATGTGTGATACGTTTACCTGCTTTGCTGAACAACAGCGTAGGTACCACAAATGTGTGATACGTTTACCTGCTTTGCTGAACAACAGCGTAGGTACCACAAATGTGTGATACGTTTACCTGCTTTGCTGAACAACAGCGTAGGTACCACAAATGTGTGATACGTTTACCTGCTTTGCTGAACAACAGCGTAGGTACCACAAATGTGTGATACGTTTACCTGCTTTGCTGAACAACAGCGTAGGTACCACAAATGTGTGATACGTTTACCTGCTTTGCTGAACAACAGCGTAGGTACCACAAATTTGTGATACGTTTACCTGCTTTGCTGAACAACAGCGTAGGTACCACAAATGTGTGATACGTTTACCTGCTTTGCTGAACAACAGCGTAGGTACCACAAATGTGTAATACGTTTACCTGCTTTGCTGAACAACAGCGTAGGTACCACAAATGTGTGATACGTTTACCTGCTTTGCTGAACAACAGCGTAGGTACCACAAATGTGTGATACGTTTACCTGCTTTGCTGAACAACAGCGTAGGTACCACAAATGTGTGATACGTTTACCTGCTTTGCTGAACAACAGCGTAGGTACCACAAATGTGTGATACGTTTACCTGCTTTGCTGAACAACAGCGTAGGTACCACAAATGTGTGATACGTTTACCTGCTTTGCTGAACAACAGCGTAGGTACCACAAATGTGTAATACGTTTACCTGCTTTGCTGAACAACAGCGTAGGTACCACAAATGTGTAATACGTTTACCTGCTTTGCTGAACAACAGCGTAGGTACCACAAATGTGTGATACGTTTACCTGCTTTGCTGAACAACAGCGTAGGTACCACAAATTTGTGATACGTTTACCTGCTTTGCTGAACAACAGCGTAGGTACCACAAATGTGTGATACGTTTACCTGCTTTGCTGAACAACAGCGTAGGTACCACAAATGTGTAATACGTTTACCTGCTTTGCTGAACAACAGCGTAGGTACCACAAATGTGTGATACGTTTACCTGCTTTGCTGAACAACAGCGTAGGTACCACAAATGTGTGATACGTTTACCTGCTTTGCTGAACAACAGCGTAGGTACCACAAATGTGTGATACGTTTACCTGCTTTGCTGAACAACAGCGTAGGTACCACAAATGTGTGATACGTTTACCTGCTTTGCTGAACAACAGCGTAGGTACCACAAATGTGTGATACGTTTACCTGCTTTGCTGAACAACAGCGTAGGTACCACAAATGTGTGATACGTTTACCTGCTTTGCTGAACAACAGCGTAGGTACCACAAATGTGTGATACGTTTACCTGCTTTGCTGAACAACAGCGTAGGTACCACAAATGTGTGATACGTTTACCTGCTTTGCTGAACAACAGCGTAGGTACCACAAATGTGTGATACGTTTACCTGCTTTGCTGAACAACAGCGTAGGTACCACAAATGTGTGATACGTTTACCTGCTTTGCTGAACAACAGCGTAGGTACCACAAATGTGTGATACGTTTACCTGCTTTGCTGAACAACAGCGTAGGTACCACAAATTTGTGATACGTTTACCTGCTTTGCTGAACAACAGCGTAGGTACCACAAATGTGTGATACGTTTACCTGCTTTGCTGAACAACAGCGTAGGTACCACAAATGTGTAATACGTTTACCTGCTTTGCTGAACAACAGCGTAGGTACCACAAATGTGTGATACGTTTACCTGCTTTGCTGAACAACAGCGTAGGTACCACAAATGTGTAATACGTTTACCTGCTTTGCTGAACAACAGCGTAGGTACCACAAATGTGTGATACGTTTACCTGCTTTGCTGAACAACAGCGTAGGTACCACAAATGTGTGATACGTTTACCTGCTTTGCTGAACAACAGCGTAGGTACCACAAATGTGTAATACGTTTACCTGCTTTGCTGAACAACAGCGTAGGTACCACAAATGTGTGATACGTTTACCTGCTTTGCTGAACAACAGCGTAGGTACCACAAATGTGTGATACGTTTACCTGCTTTGCTGAACAACAGCGTAGGTACCACAAATGTGTAATACGTTTACCTGCTTTGCTGAACAACAGCGTAGGTACCACAAATGTGTAATACGTTTACCTGCTTTGCTGAACAACAGCGTAGGTACCACAAATGTGTGATACGTTTACCTGCTTTGCTGAACAACAGCGTAGGTACCACAAATTTGTGATACGTTTACCTGCTTTGCTGAACAACAGCGTAGGTACCACAAATTTGTGATACGTTTACCTGCTTTGCTGAACAACAGCGTAGGTACCACAAATGTGTAATACGTTTACCTGCTTTGCTGAACAACAGCGTAGGTACCACAAATGTGTAATACGTTTACCTGCTTTGCTGAACAACAGCGTAGGTACCACAAATGTGTGATACGTTTACCTGCTTTGCTGAACAACAGCGTAGGTACCACAAATTTGTGATACGTTTACCTGCTTTGCTGAACAACAGCGTAGGTACCACAAATTTGTGATACGTTTACCTGCTTTGCTGAACAACAGCGTAGGTACCACAAATGCCATTGAAGGAAGGCACAACCGTCAACATAAGAAGATTCCGAAAAACCCAACGTTGCATTTATTTTTGTCGTTACTTAAGAGAGAAGCTGCTTTTTATGATGCACAACTTAAACGTATTCAGTTGCATTGTTTAATGAAAAAACATCGTACAAATGACGTTCAAAAAGATGTTGAAATCGAAGAAATCATGTCGGACTGCATAAGCAATAAAATTAGCGCAATTGAATGTTTGCAGCGTTTATGTACGTTAGGTTAATTTAGCTACTACTCTAAACTTCTATACTAATATTATACGGATGAAAGATTTGTAAGTTAGATTATTTTTATTAATAAATATATTAATTACTAGATAACCGTTTATCTTCTTAACTGTATTACGACGAAATGCGAATAAATGCATTAGAGTAGGTGTTATACAAGTACTAATAGGCATATAAACATAACGCCGACCTTGAAGCTGCGCACTAGACAACAGCGAGTAAGAGTGAGAGTACCGACGCGCCAACATACCTCTCCCACTCTCTCAGGGTTGTGCGATGAGCAGTTGAGCGCTGTGGCTTGTCCCATGTACAAGAGTACCTATGAGTACCTATGAGTACCTATGAGTACCTGTGAGTACCTATGAGTACCTATGAGTACCTGTGAGTACCTATGAGTACCTATGAGTACCTATGAGTACCTATGAGTACCTGTGAGTACCTATGAGTACCTATGAGTACCTATGAGTACCTATGAGTACCTGTGAGTACCTATGAGTACCTATGAGTACCTGTGAGTACCTATGAGTACCTGTGAGTACCTATGAGTACCTATGAGTACCTGTGAGTACCTATGAGTACCTATGAGTACCTGTGAGTACCTATGAGTACCTATGAGTACCTGTGAGTACCTATGAGTACCTGTGAGTACCTATGAGTACCTATGAGTACCTGTGAGTACCTATGAGTACCTGTGAGTACCTATGAGTACCTATGAGTACCTGTGAGTACCTATGAGTACCTGTGAGTACCTATGAGTACCTATGAGTACCTGTGAGTACCTATGAGTACCTATGAGTACCTATGAGTACCTATGAGTACCTGTGAGTACCTATGAGTACCTATGAGTACCTATGAGTACCTATGAGTACCTGTGAGTACCTATGAGTACCTATGAGTACCTATGGGTCAGGTATTCCTTATTATTCATTCCATACGTTTACTTAAATATACTAAGCAAGTAGTAAATTGCGATAATGCGATTATGAATCAAACAAAAGTTCAAATACGGGTGAAGATCAACAGACGAGTTACTGTCGAAAAGTGGGCTCTTATCATACCTCTGCCTACCCCGGCATGTACATATGCTCGCGTTGGTCAAATGAAACTTGTACTACAATATTACGTATATATTTTGTATGAAAATTTAAACTTATTCGACATTGTATCATAACAAAATGCACCTTAAAATATAAACAAATAAAGCTTATATTGTATTTGGATCAATTACAGTACTTTTGACATACATACAGACATATTATAAGACTTATATTTAATATTGTTATTAAATATGGAAGATATATATTTATATTATCACATTATCAATGATGTACTCAATCTAATTGCATTAAACAACAAGTACCGAGTTTACACAATATATTTATTTAACATCATATCAAGTAATTTGTTGATTGTTCATTGAGGAGAGGTTAGGTGACCCTCCCGACCCTCCCGACCCTCCCGACCCTCGCGACCCTCCCGGCTCTACATATTGTACTTGCACACGTTGCTCCCACTCCGGTACTGTTTCGTTCTATTCTAACCCCTTTATGACAGTAGTACCATTGATGGTACAAATGATACAACGTTGTATGTACCATCAATGGAACTGGTCAATAGTACTAATGACTTAATATCGTGATTTTTTCAATGTGAGTGCGTGTGTGTGTACCAGATGGGACCATAACGGACTAACCCAACTGATACACGATATAATATGAGTGACAATAGTATGTCGTGACCAGGAAACGAGTCTCTCCGACGTTTCACTCAAACTACACAAAAATAAAAATAAATGCCCTGTTAAAAATAATTCGGAACACAGACCGGTACAATATGTCATAAACTCATAACAAAAATAATCTCTTTTTGTATTCAACTTAACACTACTTAGTTACAAAATATAACCACACGGTGTCGCCACTGTTGCCATGTTGTCGAATAATTACTTAATTTAAAAAATTGTTTACTTAAAATTGAGCTCTGTGTCGTACATCCGTGTGATTTGGGCCCTGTTTAATATAGGTGACAATCTGACATAATTATGTCAAAAACTGACCATTCGACAACGTTCGTTTCTTTTTTTTTATTCCCCGCCCCAAGGCCGCGGCCGCTCTGACGTCCATTGCCGGGCGTCTTTGGTTCACACGCAGAAGGTATTTCCAGTAGCGGCCGGCGGACAACGTTCGTTAAGTAAAATTTACAGGCCATAAAATTGTCCCGGGTGGAAAAGTTTCAAGTGATAATTTGAAGTTAAAAACTATTTGTAGAATTGTCCGATAACTCGTAACAGGAGCCTTACCCCCATATTCTTAGACCACACTTCAAGTAAGGTCGTGAGCTTTCTCTTATTCACTTATAATAGTGAAATTGTTGTTCAAATAACTATAACTACCAAACCACTCAAAAGTGATTGAGTAAAGTGGAGCGGCAGTTGGGTGTTGTCTAAGTAAAGTGGAGCGGCAGTTGGGTGTTGTCTAAGTAAAGTGGAGCGGCAGTTGGGTGTTGTCTAAGTAAAGTGGAGCGGCAGTTGGGTGTTGTCTAAGTAAAGTGGAGCGGCAGTTGGGTGTTGTCTAAGTAAAGTGGAGCGGCAGTTGGGTGTTGTCTAAGTAAAGTGGAGCGGCAGTTGGGTGTTGTCTAAGTAAAGTGGAGCGGCAGTTGGGTGTTGTCTAAGTAAAGTGGAGCGGCAGTTGGGTGTTGTCTAAGTAAAGTGGAGCGGCAGTTGGGTGTTGTCTAAGTAAAGTGGAGCGGCAGTTGGGTGTTGTCTAAGTAAAGTGGAGCGGCAGTTGGGTGTTGTCTAAGTAAAGTGGAGCGGCAGTTGGGTGTTGTCTAAGTAAAGTGGAGCGGCAGTTGGGTGTTGTCTAAGTAAAGTGGAGCGGCAGTTGGGTGTTGTCTAAGTAAAGTGGAGCGGCAGTTGGGTGTTGTCTAAGTAAAGTGGAGCGGCAGTTGGGTGTTGTCTAAGTAAAGTGGAGCGGCAGTTGGGTGTTGTCTAAGTAAAGTGGAGCGGCAGTTGGGTGTTGTCTAAGTAAAGTGGAGCGGCAGTTGGGTGTTGTCTAAGTAAAGTGGAGCGGCAGTTGGGTGTTGTCTAAGTAAAGTGGAGCGGCAGTTGGGTGTTGTCTAAGTAAAGTGGAGCGGCAGTTGGGTGTTGTCTAAGTAAAGTGGAGCGGCAGTTGGGTGTTGTCTAAGTAAAGTGGAGCGGCAGTTGGGTGTTGTCTAAGGCTGAGATTCATAAACCGCACTAAGCCTTTACTTTGTAGCAAAGTCGCACTTTCACTCAAAATAATGTTTCATAGTCAAGCCTAAGGCCAGTCTTTACTTTGGGAAACCCTACTTTGCTTAGTAAAGTACTAGTGCACGATATCGTAGACTTTACGTTTCAAAGTAAACTTTGAATGATTATACTACTAATTTTAATAGTCTTGTGCCTCGTGCAAAATTTATAATATATTGGTCTATTTAATCTGGCCGGGTTATGAGCTCATTATTGTCAATGTGATTCCTGTGATCTGTTTGTTTGATATGAATAAACAGATTATACAGAAAGGCTCAAAATTACGTTTCTTTACTACATATTGAATATTTCAATAACGCAGTTTTATGTTAATAATATTATAAATGTGTAGTCGCGATGCAGTGACAATCATTTTTATGAGCTAATGTTTTCAAAATATTTAATTTTTTTTACGAAAAATCTAGCATTATTAATTAATTTACGCGTGTTAAGTAATATAAACTTTGCGTAGAACGAATTGCTGTTGCAGTTTACTTTGCTTTTACTAAGCTACAGCCGCCACAGCGTAGAGCAGCACTTTCCTTAGTAAAGTCCGAGTGCCGACTATGAGATTGAAATCCGCCAGTAAACTTGAGATTTGAAGTCTACTTTGATACGAAGTAAAGTTCTGTTTATGAATCTCAGCCTAAGAATATGGTGGTTAGCCTCTGGGATTTTTTGACATAATAATATGTCATGTTTTATTAAATGCGTTTCAAATGACAAAAATGTCAAACTTTCATGTCGAATTTTGACATATTTGTCACCTTTATTAAAAATAGCCTCAGCGCGAAAATTTTATTATGACACTTTTTAAAATATATGACGACTTGTCAGCTTTATTAAACAGGGCTTTGGCAACCCTGAATAATCTTCTATTATAAACTATATTAATTTTATCTTAAATGGTCCATCAATTGAAAACATTCATACCATACTAGATACATATCACATTGATCAGTACCTACTCGACACACAACACTTGACTGGGAGACTACGCTCGTAGCGGCTCGTAGCACAGTGCGCGTGCTCGTAGAGATACGCCCGCGTACACTAGGACACATGTACGCAAACGTCGTAGCTCTCGTAGCACGCGGACTGTACATTTCGTAGCCGATACAACATTGATAATAGATCAATGTTACAGATCCGTAGTCAACAATAAGTACTATACTAACAAAGTGACGAGAACTTTACGTAGTCGTAGCAGACTCAGTACGGAGAATACGCGTTGCAGAATATTCTCTCGTAGCACACAATACGCGGATGTGCTACGTTCTGTTAGCAGCTACGGCTACACACGCCACGTCACATCTAGCGAGGCGCGTGCGGGTTGTACGGGGGTTGCTTGTCGTGCTGCATCACCTGATCGTACGAGGGGGGACACGCTGGAACATAAACAAGGTACAAAGTCAATAATAATGTTAAGATCAAGCAAACTAGTAATAATGTTAGTAGCAATCGTACTCCACGTATTTTCGCAGGATTGAGGCACCCCCCGTTCGCACGAGAGATTTATAACTAGATTTAAAAGAAAATTCGCAGATTGCAGCTGATTTAAATCGCGACGGTTTTTCAGCGCAGTACTGTACATTAAACGCTGGGCGTTGAGCGTAAAGTCAACACAACCGCCGCCGGCTCAACGTCCGACTGGCGTTAAAAAAACGTTGCTATTTTTTAACAACCTTGTGAAATCTGCAGCTCTGGTCGGTCGGTCATTTTAAAAGAAACTATTTCGGTACAATACCCCTTTTAAGCGTCCCGGGTACGCCCTCGCGAGATAACCCTAGGACGCACCTCACTCTATCAAATAAAGAGAGTCGAATGAATTAGACTAGTACACTTAGTACCTATATCTAGACAACTAAAAGCTAAGTTCTACTGTAGATGCACCCACCTGTCGTCAACCAGCCTGGTGGCGCTATCCCATAGTAGGCTTGACAATCAAAGATTACTATTACATATTGTACATATACATATATTACAGAATGAATAAATCTGAATAATATACAGTCAAGGTTTAAAGTTCCATTACCACGCAGTAACTTGACTATACATCAGTGTCAGTGTCAGAATTCGGGACAGATGTGACATACCACTACATTGAATATCTGCAGTCACACACTGAAGTTATTGCATTGTTTATGGGAATGCCCCTTTGAACCTTGACCATAAAAATTGTAACTATTTGTGACTTCCTCTGTGCGCGTGTGTTCGAATGATTGTTAAGGGTAATGTGTCATTATTAGATTAGAATAATTCGTCGAACCCTAAACTGTAATTGTTTGCAGTCCGGACATTACATTTGACCAGTAACAGTAACACTAACAATGGTGGCATTAATGACTTTAATATATAATATATATCATTATATGTTATGACTAATACCAATCTGCTCATATAGGCACATGGTATACCAGATACACACTCATATAGGCACATGGTATACCAGATACACACTC
This sequence comes from Nudaria mundana, assembly GCA_963556515.1. Taxonomy (NCBI): domain Eukaryota; kingdom Metazoa; phylum Arthropoda; class Insecta; order Lepidoptera; family Erebidae; genus Nudaria; species Nudaria mundana. The sequence goes on along the minus strand of OY748311.1, from coordinate 254,864 downwards.
ATATAGGCACATGGTATACCAGATACACACTCATATAGGCACATGGTATACCAGATACACACTCATATAGGCACATGGTATACCAGATACACACTCATATAGGCACATGGTATACCAGATACACACTCATATAGGCACATGGTATACCAGATACACACACATTCGATTGTGTATGTGTGTCACGGCCGAAATATATAAATACATTTGGGTGGAGTGAGCTCAGTGTGGTCTCGTCAGCCACAGCCAATCTCCAATAATAAGTTAGCGGTTTACCTTGTCAAGCTAATATAGAGTATTATAGAATGAGGCCTGCTGGAAGAGATTACTTTAGGAATACGTAGCGACCTTTTATTATCCTGTTTTCATTATAAATAAATAGATATATGCATGCAATAATCGATGCTCTAACATTTATGTGCTATGGGGCATCTCTCGCCTGCAGGAGGTGCCTGCAGGCGGTGCTCCTGCGCACGCGCAGCCAGCCTCTGCAAAGCAAAGTGGCTACCAAAATATGGTTATACTTATACTAGTGGTCGCCCTATGGTCGAACAGTACACCTCGCGAACATTTAAATCATTTTTTGGGAGTTAACCTCCACCGCTTATCGCCTTAATAAAAAAACTCCACTAAAAATATTGTTTCTAGTAAAGGAATATTTGTGCCAAGTTTTGTAAAGATCGGATAATAACTGGGGCCGCTAGCCTTGAAAAACATAATTTGACCATATTTACCCCATTTTCCCTTCAATCCTTTTGGATTGAGGGGAAAATGGGGTAAATATGGTAATGGTATGTAGGTATGGTAATGGCTCAAGATGAAAAAATTGTATTAAATAAAGGAACACTTGTGCCAAGTTTCGTGAAGATCACATACAAACTGTGGCTGCTAGCTCGGGGCACACATACAGACAGACAGACAGACAGACGGACGAAAGCAAAACTGTCCTATCTCGAAATATAGACGCCCGCTCAGTCAAATATACACTTCTATTTTAATCGACTTCAAAACAGGAGAAGGATATCAATTAACATTGCTGTTTTTGTTAAGTAGTTAAAGTTGCGACTGGTTTCGCGTGGTCCTGTTCCGATAATTTCAAGTCGTATTTTTCTTCTAAAATTATTTTACGTTCATTTTCGAGCCCCCCCATGTAAGGATATACGTCTACCCCAGTACCCCGGTAGGAAAGGGGTGGTTAGCTCTGTGTGTGTGTGTAAGTATAGCAATAGTCAAGGTCAGTGTTATAGTCGCGTTAAACGTACGGACGCTATCTATTTTATCTACACAATCATTCGACTTATCTACACTTTCAAATGTACATCATAATAAATGTGTTAGGACAGCTGAAAACGACGCACATCTCAATAGTGTCAACTAAACCAATCCCCAGATGTGAAGAATGTAGTTAGTCGTGACGTCGCCGTCGTAGTTACTGAGTACTGAGCACTGACACGCTACCGTCCGACACTATGATACTGAACCAATCAAGAATACTAACTAACATTAATTTAATCCCACTTTTACATGACGCATCATTACACCCTAATACAATAGACTCTATTGTATAATACAATATAAATATAGAATGGTCTGTCCATATTATAACTCATATGAGCGGTGATCTCCCACATGCGGGATAATGACTATGACATTTGCTAGTTCATAGCTTGGTCGATAGCCCGCATGGTGGGAATCACTTGATAGGCTTAGATTCATTGGTCGGTACCTCAGACGTCCGTATCCCGGGCTAACGACCACTAAAATTCATCGATCTATAACTCGGTCGATTAAAAGCGTGCAGAGGCTGCCCGCATTGGGAATGATTACCAATGAAATTACGTCCGTAGTCAAGTCGACTAATGAAAACGGGCTAACGACCCGCTAACGACCAGCAGTAATGCCTTTATCATCAACTAAAAGTTTTAAGATATACATAATCGTAATCGTCATCAACTCGGGGAATACCTACCTATTAAAAAAGTTGTGCAATTTTAGCCGCCATTACATTCTGCGTATGCATTGCACTTATATTACACCAAACGCCTATTTAATATCAGCGGTAGTCGTCATAAACAACTTGGCGTCTACCACAAACGGAGTAAGTTCATTTATGTTAAATTAGATACAATAATATAAGAAGGTTTTCGATAACAGTATTGTTTGTGTGAGTAATGAGCTGAATGTTGGATACGGTGAGTTCATATCTAGTGGGTACATACATATACGTAGGTACTGACCGACTGCGAGTACTCGTACTATTGATGTATCTGTATGGATTACTCATCTAGTATGTTGACTAGCAATCAATTCTCGCATGATTCATTGTAATCACAGTGTGTGTGTGTGTGTGTGTGTGTGTGTGTGTGTGTGTGTGTGTGTGTGTGTGTGGGTGTGTGTGTGTGTGTGTGTGTGTGATCTATACTAATATTATAAAGCAGAAGAGTTTGTTTGTTTGGTTGAACGCGCAGGAAGAACTGGTTCGATTCTTTCTTTGTTGAGAAATGCATTCATCGAGGAAGGCTATAGGCTATATAACATCACGTTACAATTAATAAAAGCAGAGCAGAAGTGAAATATGTTTCGAAAACGCGGAAAATTTATTTCTTTTGAGAACTTCCGTTGCGTGTGCTGGCAGAACAGTTAAAGAATTGTTCCTCTTTAAAAATTCTTCTTTTAAGGTGAAGATAGATTTTTTATATCTATCTTTTCTTATGTCTGGCGCCTCATTAGTCATGGGAGTACCCCAGGGCTCTATATTAGGACCCCTTTTATTCTTAATATACGTAAACGATCTTCCTTATTTCACTAAAAATCTTTGTGAGATAGTATTATTTGCTGATGACACATCATTAATTTTTAAAAGTGATAGACAAAAAGTAGCACTTGACGATGTAAATAATACCCTTTCGGAAATATTGCATTGGTTCACAAGTAACAACTTGCTGCTCAATGCGAAGAAAACAAAATGTGTAAAATTTACTATGCCCAATGTTAGACAGGTGGATACTCATATTACTATGAATAATGAATTAGTTCAAATAGTCAATACCACAGTTTTTCTTGGGATAACTCTAGATAGTAAACTACAATGGGGTCTTCATATCACAGCCTTGGCAGGAAGACTTAGCTCAGCTGCCTATGCGGTTAGAAAGATAAGGTCTCTGACTGACGAAAAAACGGCACGATTAGTTTATTTTAGCTACTTTCATAGCGTTATGTCATATGGTCTGCTGCTGTGGGGCTCAGCTGTCGATATTGAGACAATATTCATATTACAGAAACGAGCTATACGAGCAATCTATAGACTCGGACCCCGTGACTCGCTGAAAGAATTATTTAAAGAAATTAATATTTTAACAGTTGCTTCTCAATATGTTTACGACAACATCTTATATGTACGGAAGAACATAGATCTATTCAAAAAAAATTCCGATAACCATAATTTTAATACAAGAAATAAAAATAAATTGGCAATGACAAAAATTAGACTTCATAAAGTTGGTAATTCGTTTGTTGGCAAATGTATAAAAATTTATAATAAAATTCCTCAGGATTTGGTTGACATGCCTCTTAATAAGTTTAAAATAGTAGTTAAAAAATGTTTGATGATGAAAGGCTACTATAATGTAGACGAATATCTTAATCATAAAAATGCATGGTCTCCCTAATCTTCTGTTGTTGGCCACTCGTATAATACAATATAAACTAATTGTAACAATGTAAACAAAACAATATTAAAAAAGAAAATGGATAATCTACCTGAGTTTCTTGCTGGTCTCTTCTCAGGAGAACCAACTTACCGAACCAGCGAAAGAATCATTTTCTAATGGTTATTTATGTACTTACTTAATTTAGTATTTTTATAATATTACTTGACAAAATTGTAAAATTTTGACATTCATATGTGCTCTTTATGTGCCTAAACTGAATAAATGAAATTGATTCTTTGATTCTTTGATTCTTTGTCTTTCTTAGCGAATCAAATTCATTCTAAAATAATTATTTGCGCAGCTAGATATTACTACCGCTCAGGCTAAGAACGAAAAAATTCCGAAAACGACAGTCAATTCCAAAACAGAAAATTTCCGAAAAGGACAAATTACAAAATCCGTAAATGACGGGCGACGGGAACCAAACTAAGGTCCAAGTCCGTATAATGTATGTTCCAAATGACCACGCGGGCGAAGTCGTGGGCGACCGCTAGTTTATTTATAATTTTTATCTTAATATTTAAGAATAGTTTAAGCAAACTCATTGCTTAATTGCTTTGAAATACAAAACTATATTGATTGTAATCACTGCATGCACTGGCGATGGGATAATAAGAGTGGCCAAAAGTTTATATTGCCAGGTTCTTTTTCACAGGCACTACCTCTAAAAACTCTCGGACACTCTTTACCAATCGCCAGTAGTCAATCATGTGATATATGCTGCTATATGCGCTGCGGTCGCTGCCGTGGTACTGTGGTACTGTGGTACTGTGGTACTGTGGTACCGTGGTACTGTAGTACTGTGGTACTGTGGTACTGTGGTACTGTGGTACTGTGGTACTGTGGTACTGTAGTACTGTGGTACTGTGGTACTGTGGTACTGTGGTACTGTGGTACTGTAGTACTGTGGTACTGTGGTACTGTAGTACTGTGGTACTGTGGTACTGTGGTACTGTGGTACTGTAGTACTGTGGTACTGTGGTACTGTAGTACTGTGGTACTGTGGTACTGTGGTACTGTGGTACTGTGGTACTGTGGTACCGTGGTACTGTGGTACTGTAGTACTGTGGTACTGTGGTACTGCAGTACTGTGGTACTGCGCTGCAGCATACAATTGAGCGAAGCGACTATTTCTATTAAGGCATTTATCAATCTATTAGGAGCAGGTTTTCAAAAAAAGTTATTGAAGAAAAATGTCAAAAACTTTTTTTGAGGGTCCTAAATCAAAATTCGGTCTCGAACAAAACCTGCTCCTGAGAATGCTTGATTTTTGAGTGAAAAAATCATGAAAATCGGTTGGGTAGTTGTCGAGAAACAATTTCACATCGAGTTCCATTTGAGTCACCTGATAAGGAGCTCCGCTCGCTACCCTCGCTTCGCTCAATTATTATAACTTACCGGTATTTACAACTTAAATATCTGACCAAATAAATGTAGGAACATGTGCACAAGTTCCGCGGTTGTTACAAATAGTCTTATCCTGTTCGCAGGTTTTCCGCTTACGAGTGAGGTGAGTGTTTTCCCTATAAGTGTAACCGACCGACCGTTACTTTGTGAGGTATACGGAAGATGCCTAATACTAAAATAAATAATTTAAATGTATTTATTAAATAGAGAATTCCAAAAGAGATTCAAATCATTCGAAAAAAAAAAAATCCTTTGCAGTAAACGCTTGTGTTTTGCAGGCATTGAACTCGACTCTGTTCTAGGCACCCCATTGGAAGATACACTCGAGGTTCCTGTCGAGATACGATTCTCTACGAGCCGTTACCGTTTTGACATTTAATAAAAAGAAGGTTATTTGACTTGGCAGTCATCTACCCTGTTCTCTCATTCAACACATACATAACGACCGACTCACTGTATTTGGTTCGCCAAATTGACGCCGCCCGCCTGGTGGTAAGTCGTGACGACGTCTAGCGATTGTGGGCCACTCTCACAGCACACATTACTATTGAGAGTGGCCCTTCAACTTGACGACCTACTGATGTGCCTCTTCACGCTCCGCTTAAAGAACCCACGATTATATGTTGGAGGAAACACGTGCACAGGCAGGGCGTTCCAGGCCACTATCGTTCGGCAGAGAAACGAACGTTTAAAACGTTCGGTTCTCGCGAACATGCTATCCACTGTGTGGGGGTGGCATCTCTGCCCGGTACGAGTCGTTCGGGATCGGAAGGAAGAGGGTGGGATCAGATTGAAGAGCTCTTCAGAACACTCGCCGTGGTAAATACGGTAGAATGCGGCCAAGGAAGCTATTGTTCGGCGCTGAGCTAGCGGCTCAAGGCTTCCCGTTACCTCCGGACAACCTATAATACGGATAGCCCGTCGCTGCATAGCGTCGAGAGCGTCCAGCAGATACTTCGCGGAGCCGTCCCAGAGGTGAGAGCAGTATTCGACGCAGGGTCTAATCTGCGTCTTGTACAGCAGACACCTCTGGTCCGGTGTAAAGAATCTCTTTACCTTATTCAGTATTCCTAGTTCGTTCCTAGGTCGTTAAGAAGAAACCTAACGACCAATCGGTAGGATAGTTCCCGCACGCTTTATAATAATTATATAAGTTACTATGATTAGTGAAAGTGAGCTCTTCATATTTATTACTCAAACACAATGAATAACTGGTCTAACGCAGAACGTCACTTTCGCAAAATGTCATCGTGAAAAATTTGGTCACCTTATCACAATGTCACTTTCTTAGAATGTCACTTTATCATAAATGCCACTTTCGCAAAAAGGTCACTTTCTTAAAATGTCACTTTCTCAAAAATGTCATTCAAGCGTTGATTTTTTGGTCACTCACACAAATCCAAATCTCAGCTTATCCCTAGCGATAAACTCGAAAAACTACTGCACTGATTTTCATGATGAGTAGGTATATTATGCAGTAGTATAGTTCGCGAGGGATAAGCCGAGCTTTGCATTTGTATGAGTGACCACGAAAAGTAGAGTAAAAACTCATTGTGTAGCTGTGTATACAATACGTGTGTGTGTAAAAGAGGTCACATATACATTTACGTACACTGCACTCATACAAATGCATGGCTCAGCTTATCTCTCGCGAACTGTATATAACATGCGATCGGTTTGGCTGTTGAAGTTTTGCTTTGAGTTAACAAGTGATTATGGAATTTCTATTGTACTTGGTAACAACAGTATGCAACTTGCCTCCTGTTACGTGGGGCGAAAAATATACGGACGAAGTACGGGTGTGTAATGCACCTCTGCCTACCTCTTATGATATATATAGATACTAGCGACCCGCCCATGCTTCGCACGGGTGCAATGTAGACTATGTAGCATGTCAGTCTTAAAATTCAAATATCTCAATGCAAATATTTGTATGCTTTGCATTGGTTGAATGATTGTCTTTATCTGTGGTATTAGAATTGTGGAATTAGATTCGTCTTTGAATTTCAATGCCAAGCAATGTTCAATCACTACTGACATGCTATCAATTGATACTGTAACGCCATCTCGTAGCGAGTAATAAGACTACCGAATTCAGCGCCATCTAGTAGCAAATCGCAGTACTACTACGTAACGTATTTCTCGAATGTTCTCTCAAGGTAACTTCTACGTAACGCGTTTCTCGACACATCTAGAAGGTTCGGGAGAGTGACAGAGTGTTCGCGATGATTCTCGGCTGAAACTTCTAGAACAATGAACGCCCTATATATGCCGAGCGCTTGAGCGGGACATCATCAGTATTTCCAGAGCGATAATACGAGTTATACCTGCGAGTTCAAGTGCGATTAAAAGTGTTCAGTGAAGCTTATAGTGAAGTGTAAATTAGTGTTGTAATAAATAAAGTGTTTTGTGGTAGTTTGATCGGCATTTTCCATTCCGTAGAACCCCGGCTCGTAACAAAACTATCGATCGTCCTTGTAAAGAATCGATGGATCGTACTTCATCGCAGAATTTTCTTTATTTACCCACGAATTAATTCTAGCTCTCTGTAATCGATGCCTACCCCTATCCTGGGTGAGGCGAGCCTCAAGCTCGGCAGACGATTCTCTGGCTCTCCGAACACTATGACTTTCCCGATCTTGGCTGCAGCGAGCCTCACGCTCAACTGAGGATTCTCTTACTCCTTCAGCTCTATATCTAGCCCGAAGCTGGCCTAGCCGAGCCTCACATTCCCTTGACGAATCTTCGTCTCCAGCTGAACGTGCTCTTTGGGCATTCCCTATACTACGACCTATGTTTGAACGACGACGTCTTTCAGATATGACTTTATACCTATCCTATAATAATTCTATCGTTTTATTCTAATTCCTATCCAACCAAGGTACCTACAATGAATTTCGAAAAAAATGTCGAATGAATTGAATGAATGAAAATGAATTTTTAATGAAAAAGCCTATGATATAACCCATGGACGTATTATAAGAGAGGACATGTCATAAGCTACTATGCACAGTGCAATCTTTAAGTGAGCACTGACGTCATAAAATTTGCGCGTGATTTCAAAAAGTGGGCGTGGCTTATCAGTGTACTATCAGCTTTCGTACATGTATATTCTGTGACAGTTCAGTAATTTTTGTTGAAATAAAAGGATAAAAGAAGATAAAAATGAAGTGTTGTGTTCTATCATGTAAAAAATATTCAGATAGACGTTCTGATGCTAAGAATAGCATCACATTTCATGCGTAAGTAATTTTAATTGTATTTTTTTTAGAATTGTTCTAGAAAAATCTCTCACTTTTGACCTTATTGACATCTTCAAATATATTACTACTCGAAGATAGATGGCGGCGTTTTGTTTCACGAACACTTACTTTAAATAGCTACTTATATTTTACAATTAACATTTTATACTAATTAAACATACAGGAATTCGTTCAACGTTAACTCGTAAGTGATTTTTAATTGCAAAAATATTTCTCTGTAGTTTTTATAGAGCCGTCCGCGTCTAAGTCGCCATCTATTGACAACTGGCAACAATAAACATAAAACTTCAAAAATACAGGGCCGCAATTAGAAACGGATAATTTTACAAGACTAGTTTTCTACGACTGTTTCATAATGGACTGTACAATTGAATATTATTTTTCAAAGTATGGCTAAATATTAAATTTAATTCAAGAACTGCACATACTTGTAATAAGGTACCTCCACGTCAGCAAAGTTATAGACTATTTAAAATCACGCTAAAAATGATAGGAGCGGAGCAGCAACGAAATATGTACAAAAACGAGAAACTAGTATATTTTGAGACCATCCATTTTTAATTCCGCGACCAAAAGCCGCAGCCTCTCATACGTCAATTGCCGAGCGCTTAAGGGAAAAGTGTTATGACGGTGGGTGGCTATCCCGCCGTCCTCAGGCCCCGATCATGGACATATCGTTGGTCCTGGGCGTAAATAAGTCTGCGGCGCCCTGGCCGTTGACTACGGAACTCAGTGGGGAGGGTACGTTTCCTCACTCTCTCAACCGCCTCCTTCGCGAGCATGACCTGCTCGCAGAAGGACACGGCCGCGTTCCACCTACTCCTGCTGTAGACCATGGCTTGAGGCATGGACTCTAGCGAGAGTATCCACGCCCAGACCCACTATGAGGTCCCGGTGCTATCTCGCCCACGGTCAGAACTCCACCAACGTTGACATGTGTTGACAACGTGTTGACACTAGTGTGTTACCTCAAGATGGATGCGAAACAGATACTTAATGAAGCCAAGGTTATCAACAGTCTATTTAAAATAGACACGTTGTTGGCCGTCAATCTACCCGCCCATACGGGAGCCCCGTATAGGGCCCCGTTATACTTTAGACCTGGATATAACCCCTACGGCGAATTTCGACAGTTCAGTATGAGATAGGTATATTTGCAATTCAAAAAATATAAAACTCCTTTGTACCAAAAGTCTGAGTACGTCCCTGTTACGAGTGTGAGATAGTTAAAACTACGTAGTAAACTGACATTTAATGAAGTAAGTAGTTTTGCTATTGACCGCGAGATGGAAAATAAAGACTAAGGTTCCTTATACCCCTCCTCACCACTGCTTCACACCCGCGAAGAGTCACACTTTGTCTAATAGGAAAATTGTATTACACCATCTCTACTCATATAATATCTCTATGATATAACCTATTAATCTGTAATATCTTCGAAAATATTCATTTAAATTACATGCTGTAAAGGGCCATATTGATCTATATTAAAAGCAAAATGTATTTAAGGTACTTAATTGGATAAGGATTTATGCTGTATTGCTCAAAATCTCTGTGTGTTCACTGCCGTCATTGGCCACAGCCCGGCTGCGTCGCAGCGCAGTATTTTTTTTTTCCATCACGAGATATCTCTTAAGTCATTCGTCCAAATTATATGGTTTGAATGGCAATTTTGGTCTACATTAAATGCACAACGTATCTAAAGTATTCAATTAGATAAGAAATAATACTGCATTGGTAAAAATAGCTTGGCAAATGACACATTATTTTTTGTCATTTATAAAAGATAAAAATGGTTACTGTGAGTTATCCTTAAGAGATAGACATATGCTATCGCAGACTTTTTTGTAGACCTTTCTATGGTGTACAATACTGTAGTACATTATTTTGATCTGTCTCGTAGGGTTTCGTCAGCGTTTGCAATGAAAGCGCAAAAAAATGTGTTTATTTACGACATTACATTAGAAACCTATAAAATAATCGGTATTACTCTAGTATGTTATACATGTATTATACATTAAAACCTTTCTGTTGGATCACTCTATCTATTAAAAAAAAACCGCATCAAAATCCGTAGCGTAGTTTTAAAGATCTAAGCATACATAGGGACAGACAGACAGGAAAAGCGACTTTGTTTTATACTATGTATAGATTACTAAATTTAGAAAAAATATTCGCGAGGGAGTAGCGACTTTAATAGGATGAATAAACAGTTCTCTTTTGGTTGTTGCTGCGAAATCAACGCTTGAATGACATTTTTGCGAAAGTGACATTTTTGAGAAAGTGACATTTTAAGAAAGTGGCCATTTAGCGAAAGTGACATTCTAAGAAAGTGACTTTTTTGATAAAGTGACATTCTAAGAAAGTGTCATTTTTGCGAAAGTGACATTGTGCTAAAGTGACCACCTTTCTCACGATTACATTTTGCGAAAGTGACGTTCTGCGTCTAGACCGAATAGCTTTATAGCAAAAATACAAATGAATATTAGTAATAGGTATGTAACATCTGTCCTAAACAATGACTTGCATAGAGTGGATGTGTACTGCAACTTAAGGTCCCCAGTAGTGTCCAGTGTGTGTGTGTGTGTGTGTTTGTGTGTGACTGTGTATAGGTATACAGTTAAGTACATACCGTTGACGTCTGGTGCCGTGGGCGCCTGACTGTACCCCAGGCCGGTAGGGTAGGGGGACGCGGTCGGGTAGGAGGGGTAGGGGGCGGCGGGAGGGAAGGGCGCTGGGTAGGGGGGCTGGGGGGGACCCGCGGTGGGGTACGGCGCCGCGCCTACCGGGTATACCGTCATGGTGGGGCCTACCACTGTGGAAGATAAACACCAACGTCCATTATTACAGTTCAAGTAAGCTGCTAAAGGGCTCCTACAAACATCTCTGAGGGCCCAAGTCACGCTCACATGCACGCGGTGCACCTGCTGACCGACGGACGAGGTGACCCACCGAATTCCCAAAGCAGCAATGAGCTCGTCGCTAATTACGTGGGGTTAACTAATTGGCGAAGCGGGGGCGCAACAAGCGCCTCTGTCTCCCTTCGGAGATAAAGACGTGACTTGTGTCTGTCATGTGCGCGTGCGGCACAAAGTAACACTTGGAACTTACATTTAATACCTAATCGTAAGGCAACCTGGTAGTACAAAGGTAGATTACTGGCAACAAAAACTGACGGCCACTCTTTTCTAATATCTAGTAATCTATTGGTATATCTATGTAAATTTACACATATATTTATTGCAATGATATTGACTGTCGTTTATGTGAGAAAGTTACTCTAATGAATAACACCACCTACTTGTTTTAAAGTCGGTTAATAAGCCTATAGATCTTACATAATTGTGTAGCGCATCGTTACCTTGGCCATAGAAAGTTCATTGAACCTTTCAATGGGTTGTAAACACTTTTTCACAATAAAGTTAATTTTGAGAAAGGGAGCAAGTTTTTTTAGTGCCCTTTATTCTCAATCAGAAGGCCCCGATTCCACGAGCGGTTTATAACGTGCGTAAAAATACGTCAAATAGATAAAATTAATTGTCTAGTATTTGTTCACACGGCAGCAGTTTCAAATCGCGACGTGTTTTTCCGCGCAGTAATTGTACTGTAAAGTTCAATCTCCCGCTCAACGCCAAGCTAGCGTTAAAAATACGTCGCGTTTTTTAAACGCCTGTGGAAACGGGGCCTTGTTACCAAATGTTTTGAGCTGTTGTCGTGGGACATACATACAGAGAGACAAGTGAGCACTCACCGGGGTAGGCAGTAGTGTTGTACTGTTGCTGCGGATAGGGCGCCGGCAACGTCGGGTCTATCGCGGGCGGCGCTGTACCATACATACATCAACATTATTAACATATTGTTCGTTGTGTGCATAATATGTAACTACATATACTTAATAAATAACAAATATGTTTGGACATTCTCACACGACGTCATCTAGCAGAAATTAAGCTAATATAAGTTTGTGCTATGGGATCTGTTAAACATACTTATATATTTCTAAATACATATATATTATAAATAGAAAATACCTAAACTCCGACAAAAACATTTTGTGGATCGCACAAATAATTTGATTCGAACTTGGGACCTCAGGGACGGCAGTTGGATATTCATACCACTGCTCCACCGGCACCGAGGCAGTCAAATCTTTATAGTTTACTTGATACAATATAGGCGACTCGGTGTTGCTACTTGCTACTTGCTGCCCGTCGTGACCTTGCGTGCTGCCTCCTGCCTCCTGCCTCCTGCTACGTTTAGGTACATATGATACAGGTAAGCACATCAATATATTATTCAAATAAACAGAATAATATTAACTTTCCTTCCTGTTAAATCACTGTATTGTTGAAAACTGCATTTAAATATCATGTTGTTGATTTACAACATCTCATTCTAAGTGTATGTACAGAAATCGAAAGAGACTTTTTGTGTAATATTTACGGTATTTATTTCCCTAGCGATTGTTATTGAGGAAAATTCCCCATAAATGTAGTGCATTCGACACAGCGTCTGTGTACGTACATGGGGGTACCTAGTAGTAGGGTGTACCGTGTAATGTTCCTGATGGACTAGTCTGGGCTACTTTCGACACAGCGTCTGTGTACGTACATCTTGGCTACTTTCGACACAGCGTCTGTGTACGTACATGGGGGTACCTAGTAGTAGAGTGTACCGTGTAATGTTCCTGATGGACTAGTCTGGGCTTCTTTCGACATAGCGTCTGTGTACGTACATGGGGGTACCTAGTAGTAGGTTGTACCGTGTAATGTTCCTGATGGACTAGTCTGGGCTACTAGTAGTAGGGTGTACCGTGTAATGTTCCTGATGGACTAGTCTGGGCTACTTTCGACACAGCGTCTGTGTACGTACATGGGGGTACCTAGTAGTAGGGTGTACCGTGTAATGTTCCTGATGGACTAGTCTGGGCTACTAGTAGTAGGGTGTACCGTGTAATGTTCCTGATGGACTAGTCTGGGCTACTTTCGACACAGCGTCTGTGTACGTACATGGGGGTACCTAGTAGTAGGGTGTACCGTGTAAGTTTCCTGATGGACTAGTCTGGGCTACTTTCGACACAGCGTCTGTGTACGTACATGGGGGTACCTAGTAGTAGGGTGTACCGTGTAATGTTCCTGATGGACTAGTCTGGGCTACTAGTGCCTACACACAACACGTACAGCACAGCATCATATAAGAAGACACGTCACACATTGACGCAACAACCGACTTCAAATGAGTATGCGACTGCCGTCCCTGAGGTTGAGGTCCCAGGTTCGATTCCGGGTCGAATTCAATTATTTGTGCGATCCACAAATGTTTGTTTCGGAGTTGGGTATTTTCTATTTATAATATGTATATGTTTAGAAATATACAAGTATGTTTATTAATCGTCTAGATCCCATAGTACAAGCTTATATTAGCTTAATTTGGGCTAGATGACGTTGTGTGAGAATGTCCAAAAATATTTATTATTATTATTTTCAAAGTGTCTTCGCCTTAATAAAAAACTGAGTAAGTGTTAATGGACGCATGCTTAGTGTTATGTTGACGTAGTAAATTAAGTGCAATGTATTTACTTATTAGTCAATTTGGCTAGATTGTAATCTAAATAAAGTACTACGGTACTTTATTTGTAAAAAAAAAATATTATTATTTATTAATTAGTCGTTGGGATGGGACCAAATTAAAATGGGAACATTAGGGAAGCCGTAGGTTCCAAATTGGTTTACTCAGTCCAAAGATGTAACAAACATAAAATCACATTCGAATTGAGGAGGTTCTCAGCTTCAGTCCTTTTTTTAAAGACGGTTAAAGATACCTGTTGTCTTAAGTTTACCTCTATAATGTAGACAGACGTAGTGTTGTTTGTGTATTATATGTGTAGTAGATAGATACGTACGGGCTAACACCCTGCCCCTAGTGGACTTCTGACAGCAACAGCGACAGAGCACGGCGATGATGACGATCAGCCCGACCGCCACCACCAGCCCCACGACCAGCTCCATGACGGGGAAGCCCCGGGGCGAGATATCCGGGAACTCCGGGAACTCCGGGAACTCCGGGTGATGGTGTCCAGGGGAGTGCTAAATCATTACAATATTCTCTTTTAATATACAGAGGAGCTAGTTCTTCATATCGTACTTAGGACATTTATAAAAGGAGCTTCTAGAAAAATTATAAACTTTATTCAGACAATACATTTATTTGAAAGCGCACTTTATTTTGAGCCGGAACTTTTAACGAGCTTCTTAGTATGAAACAGACTGAAAACGCGGGCGCGGTGGACCTCGCGGGCGCGGTTGACCTCGTGGGCGGGGGACCTCGCGGGCTCGTGTTCGCTCCGCCCGCTATTCCGTGTCAACACTCACACTCACATACATTTCCATACATTTGTGATTTTATGACCGCGCCCGCGAGTCAGTCTGTTCGGTTACTGAAGCTATGTGACGAGTAAAATTCAAAATATTTATTGATTTAGGTGACGCACGAGGACACTTGAAAGTTTAAAAATAAATAATAAATAATGTAATTTAAAAGAACCCGGCTGCACTCGGCTCAAGTCGGGTTTTTTTTATTAAGTATTTACTTACCTAATTATTTATTTTTATTTACAACTTTTTAGTTTTAACTAAGTACCTACCCTAGGATATGAAACTCAGGGGATAAAACCTTTAGTTTGAGACCTCAATTATCGAAATCCTGCTGTTTGATCTGCATACACCTATGTAATACATCCTACTAATATTATAAACGCGAAGATTGTGAGTATGTATGGATGGATGTTTGTTACACTTTCACGTAAAAACTACTGAATGGTTTTTAATGAAACTTTACAATAATATAGCTTATACATCAGAATAACACATAGGCTACGATTTATAAATTTATTGTGTGAATTGTTCAAAAAATGACGATAAGTAAGTAGGAAGCCAAGATGACAAACCGAGTGCGCTATACTACGGGAACGGGAAATAATCCAAATTAGCACGCGGACAAAGTCGCAGGCCACCACTAGTACATACATGAGCGCGTAACACATAATCACAACCCTTGCTGACACAGTCTGGTAAAGAGAGTGATTCTACATGTAGGTACGTTTACTGCCAGATTCGCAAAGCAACAGGTAGAGCCTGTGAGTAACAATCTGGCAAGAAATCTCAATGAATCTCGCTAGTGATGATATAAGAGAAAAAAAAATCGTTCTCGGTTCAGTAGATCCAGAGTTTAATCCCTACAATCTCACAAAATGCATGCAGTCTCAATAGAAAGAAAATGGAGCACAACGGCAAACAGCCCTCGCTTCAGTGAATATGGTTATTTTGTGGATTCTATCCCCGAAGAGAAAGTTAAGGTTAGAATATTAAAAGAAACAACACATTTTTTGAGATTACACAATAATTTTTTCTTTATTGTAAAGTAAAGTAAATATTATTGCTACCTGAACATTAGGATAGATTCCTAACACAATAGACTATGGTAGACAAGTCCATAGTGGACTGTTGTTGGCGCCTAACAACCACTTGAGTAACCGAGTACACAACATATTGGTCAGTGAACATCCCTCAGCAGGGATTGGGGATGAATGAGTTATTTTACATTACTGAACCATTCCTGTTACTGAAAAAATGAGAAGCAAGCGACTGTCATGGTAAGAACATTATGGGAAGAGCGGAAAGTAATGTGGTTAGGAAGGTGCAAAGTATTCGAGGCTTTAGAAGCAGAGGTATATAGGAATATAAGATGGATGGAAATGTGTCAAAGAGGATATGACTTAGGAGATGACGTGCGACAGGGATGCATGGAGGAGAAAAATATGTTGCACCAAAAACAAATTGGGATAATGGTTGTTATTGAATATATCGGATGACAAATATGTTGCACCAAAAACAAATTGGGATAATGGTTGTTATTGAATATATCGGATGACAAATATGTTGCACCAAAAACAAATTGGGATAGTGGTTGTTATTGAATATATCGGATGACAAATATGTTGCACCAAAAACAAATTGGGATAATGGTTGTTATTGAATATATCGGATGACAAATATGTTGCACCAAAAACAAATTGGGATAATGGTTGTTATTGAATATATCGGATGACAAATATGTTGCACCAAAAACAAATTGGGATAATGGTTGTTATTGAATATATCGGATGACAATTACATAAAAATAAAGAGTGAAACAGTTACACAACACACAATCCTGGTATAATGTGTCATATCAGTGTGTACATAGACATTACATGTATGTACAGAGTGATAGGACGTGTCTTGCTGTACGCTAACTGTGCTCTGTGCTCTGTGCGCTGCTCTATGCATGTAATGGAATACTAAATATAACAGATGATATTGAACTTTATGATGTGATATATGAATAAACAATCAATATGCTTGTAAAACTACTCATTGTCCTCATCAATCAATCACTCAAATACTCTTTACTGTACACAACAAATATTCATTCAGGAGACATCACTTAAACAGGTTGTACTATACAAATAGCCACCTTAGCACTAAAAGCGATCCCTTCCAGACAACCTTTGATAATTAAAAGGGGTAGTCTCAATTGAAAAGACAGTAATCCTGAGATTTTCCTAACATTATTAAGGTATTAAAGATAGATCACAAATTCCACGCACGTAAGTATAATATTTATAGAGCATACAACCTGAACAAAATTGATCAAGTTAAATAGTTGAGTTTTCTGTGGACCAAGCCTAGGGGTTGGGGGTTCCATCATGCCATGGAACTATTTATGTGTAATAGTTGGAACAGTTGAGTTGTTTTCTTGTGACAAGATTTATTACTTGTTGTGATTGCAATCAAATATTATAGCACTGTTTCTTTGTGAATAGATAAAGTTCTGTAAAATGTTCGAATAAATAATAAAAAACTTGTATAATTGTAATACCTACTGGGTTATCACAAAATCATAGTAGGTACATACCTACGATTAGTTCTCTTTGTTTAGTGTTGCAAAATATATTGTTACGCATGCCTGGCAATGCAAGCTACAGGTCGCCCTCGCCGCCGGCATACAATACAACATCAACGACATGAAGGGTACATGCGTCCAGGCGAGGTGGCAAATATAAAAGCTATTAGTTACCTTGAAAATATCGCCCCAGTCATCCGAATCGAACATGGCCATACACACGACACACGACGTCAGACGCACAAAAAAGGACTAGTATAGGTACTGCACTTGGCGATATAGGTAAAAACACCTATAAGAATACGACGGGATTGAATTAATAAATGGCACTAAAACACAACTGAGTACCGACACCCAGAACGATCTTGTAGCAACTCACTCACCGCCTTTATCGGACCGGTTATAAAAAGATAACAACTTTCAACATGACTCACCGAAAAACCCAAATGCCAAATTATACACAGGATATTCCTAGACGTAGACGTAGGTGCATCCAATTTTCGTAGAACCCAAATCACAAAATTTAATTTAAAAAAATCGTAGATTACGACACACTATGTTAACGAACAAACAAAAAAATGAAAATTGATTTAAGGTTTATTTATGATTGAAAATCAATAATTATTAAAGGATAATAGAGTTAAAATTCCGATTTGTTGTTTAATGTTTGTTTAGCTGGATTTGATCAATCAATCAAATTGAAATTTACAACCAAAGAGAGGTGAGAATGAGAATGGATGGAGTAATGGAGAACGGTGAATGATGAACTAAAATGAATGAATTACTAAGTAGTGATGCACTGTTTATGTTCAAACTCACCTCAATCGACTAATATAATTATTGTTCATAAAACGATTCACTACGCAATCTACGCATTCACCTCGTCCGTAGATGGCAGGTGCACCACAAGTAGGCAGCGGTTGGCTCTCTCTTTATCTTTGTGGAAACTAAACCCATCAATAAGAAAGAATATTGCCAATATTTATTTAGTAATGTACCTAGTCGTTGTTTTTTTATTTAGTATTAATTTCATTTTCTATTGTACCTAGTTTTTAATTTAATTTAAGATTTTTATGAATGTAAATATAAATTGTATGTATTTATATGTACCTATTAAATAAATTCACTATATTTATTTAGTATAATTTTTAAAGTTTGGTTAAAGGGTCCGCAACCAGACCAAATTATGTCAAAAAGTCAGCTGTGTGTAAAAAATGTTAACTTGTCAACCAATATAAATTTGAATAAATATAACCTCTACATAGATACTGCTCCTGAGTTGTTTCCTCTTTCAATTTAAGATACTTATTTGAATAAATAAAACAATGTTTCCTGTACTATTAAATAGAACCCTGACAACACTCAGGCAAGTTATTATTGCACAGTCATCCAATCTACACTGTAATAACACATGTTTTGCTGCTGTAAAGAAAACTACTTCAGCTGCTGGAGGTAAATGTTATTATTTTTGTTGTTTTAATAACACGATACTCAGAACTTGCGAAGATCAGAATCTGTGAACAATACTCGACCGGTTGTTAAATCAATCAGTGAAAGTTTGTTCTAACTGTCGAAGTGAGGATAATTGTCATCAAATCAATGAGATTGCCATCACTAATCTTTGAAGGGACCTTATGAGTAAAATAATTGTTATTAAGGTCTATTGGTTGCAATACCTTGTTAATAAAATTGAGTGTTGGAGTTTGGGTAATGATATAATTATTCCTGTGTATTTATGCTACTTGAGTTACAGATGTAGCAAATATATAGCGAGTCAATTGACATACAGACAGATGAGTAAAAATACTTACTTAGCAAAAAACCTGTGTTCATTACAAGTAGTTACTATTGGTTATTTCAGGTGTGATGGGTCTAGGCAAGGGTAAGAAGAAGGCGGGCAAGCTTGCTACCATGGAGAAGAAGGAGATCCCCGTGGAGACAGACCCGGAGAAGCTTGTCACCTATGTGTGCGGATCCAACATATACACCACTGGGGAAGATGTCAAGGTTACTTATACTCTTTTTGCTTACCGGTTCTTGGATGATGGTCAAAGTCAAGTCTTAATTGGTACCCTATATTTATATTGGATGATGTGGTATCAGTTTTTTTTTCTTTATTTTGTTGAGGCTTTTGTCCATAATGGGTATGTCAGCCTAGGTATCAGTTATCTAGGTGTTATAACACTAGGTCTGCTTAGTTTGAAACTAATGGGATTCAGTTCAATTGTATGTTATTGTTGAAGTCAAATGCTATAAACATAAAAACTGATATTCAAATTCTGCCGTACAAAATGTAATACATATAGATCACAAATATGACATGGCCTGTGTCAGGGACGGATGGGAGGGTCTGCTTGCTACTTACTGATAAAGAACATCATACATGCCTATAAAGTGAATTTCTTCAGAAACATTTCAATATGTACAGTACTGCCATAAGGAGTAACCCTAAGATGAAATAAATAATCTAAATGTACATCATCTTATTTCAGTTAAAAGACGACGACTCATACCCGTCCTGGCTGTGGAGCCTCAACACGGGCCGAGCTCCTGCAGTAGAAGAGCTCGACCCCTCCACCAAGCAGTACTGGGTGCGTGTGAGGGCGGCCGGCATGAAGCGGAACAACAAGCTCAGGTCCATGAGGAAGTTCTAACTGTAGGGACAGAACCCGTAGCATAGCGCTCAGAAGAGTTTGTCCATACCCAATAATATCGCAGGAAATTAAAAATATGTGTTACACACAAGGAGGAGGTTCTCAATTGTGTTACACACAAGGAGGAGGTTCTCAATTGTGTTACACACAAGGAGGAGGTTCTCAATTGTGTTACACACAAGGAGGAGGTTCTCAATTGCGTTACACACAAGGAGGAGGTTCTCAATTGTGTTACACACAAGGAGGAGGTTCTCAATTGTGTTACACACAAGGAGGAGGTTCTCAATTGTGTTACACACAAGGAGGAGGTTCTCAATTGTGTTACACACAAGGAGGAGGTTCTCAATTGCGTTACACACAAGGAGGAGGTTCTCAATTGTGTTACACACAAGGAGGAGGTTCTCAATTGTGTTACACACAAGGAGGAGGTTCTCAATTGTGTTACACACAAGGAGGAGGTTCTCAATTGTGTTACACACAAGGAGGAGGTTCTCAATTGCGTTACACACAAGGAGGAGGTTCTCAATTGTGTTACACACAAGGAGGAGGTTCTCAATTGTGTTACACACAAGGAGGAGGTTCTCAATTGCGTTACACACAAGGAGGAGGTTCTCAATTGTGTTACACACAAGGAGGAGGTTCTCAATTGTGTTACACACAAGGAGGAGGTTCTCAATTGCGTTACACACAAGGAGGAGGTTCTCAATTGTGTTACACACATGGAGGAGGTTCTCAATTCAACTGGTTTTTGTTTTGTTACCTCGTCATGAGATACTCACCATTAGTTTGTTATCTTTTGACTGACGGTCGGTAAACCGACTTTAGTGGGTGGTCCCATTTCAAATCAATTTTTTTATTTCCCATTCCGGTAATTTCAAGTCCGTCTTTGTGTCAAACATTGACTTTTTTTGGGTCACATCACATGATTTATTATTTATTTTGAATTCCCATTTGACTGATGTGGGGTCAGATAGACAGGAAGAACAATCTGAAACTATTTATTCTCATCGGCCCCAGTGGGGTCCAATTC
The DNA here is from genome assembly GCA_963556515.1 of Nudaria mundana. Lineage (NCBI taxonomy): Eukaryota > Metazoa > Arthropoda > Insecta > Lepidoptera > Erebidae > Nudaria > Nudaria mundana. The sequence goes on along the minus strand of OY748311.1, from coordinate 233,860 downwards.
ATGGGGTCTGTTGGGAGAAACCATTTTCTGCGATATCATTGGTTATTTTTGTATTTCAAAGCAATATATATATAGCACGATGTAGAAATTATGAATATGATATGAAGCAAAATTCGATGTTGTCGGTAGTGGTCATCGTAGCTCAGTTGGTCAGAGCAGTCCCCCTGTTAGGGAAAGGCCGTGGGTTCGAGTCCCGCCGATGACATCAGTTTTTGTGATCTATTTATAATTTATTTCTTAATATTTTAAGAATAGTTTAAGCAAACTCGTTGCTTTGAAATATATGGATTTGGTAAAGATTCATCTAAAAATTCAGTGTTTAAATATCGTTGTAACACGATACACTGGTACCGTCAGTTCGGTAGAACTGCGGTAGGTGGATCCAACGCTAACCTTAATAGCGCGATGTAGAAATTATGAATATGATATGAAGCAAAAATTCGATGTTGTCGGTATTGGTCATCGTAGCTCAGTTGGTCAGAGCACTCCCCCTTATTACTATTGGTTATTGCCGAACTGTTCCGATTTTATATTCATAGGGATACGTGAAGCCTTGGTCCAGAAAAATCCATATATCCATCATGGATTTTTGTGTTGGTGTCAGATCAATGATCGAAATTCTTCCGATATCCTATAAAAGATCAATTTCTCGTAAAAAATTGTTAAAGTGAATATAAAAGTTCACAAAAATCCATGATGGATCTTTTTAAGGGATTTTTCTAAACAAAGGGTACGTGAAGGAGACTGTGGTGGGCTCTTTCCCTTCAACGTCTGAGGTCTCACTAACCTATTGGCAGTACCGTGACTGGCTATCATTGGCATATAATAGAAGTTCATCCGTCTATCCTTTTACTACATATTGTCAGATCCTGTCTGGAAGCCCTGGAGACGCTTCCTAAAGATGAATAAATGGTAATACCGGAATGGGACCAACAATTGCAATGGGACCACTCGGTAAGCAGTAGCTTTCAATTAAAAGTAATTTTCAAAGGAATCGAAAATCAGTGAACCCAATCGAAGTTCACCGACAAATAGTCGAATTGAGAACCTTCCTTTTTGAAGTTGGTTAAAAATGAGGAGTGCAAAGTGAAGCGTCACTAAGACGTAACTTAACGGAGAGAGCCCAACAATAACTGTATTATACTTAGATTATATTAGTCAATAAACGTTGTTATCATTAAATAATTCTTTTATTTTGACAAAATTAAACGGTTCACAAACAAGCAGCTCCAATTGTTGATTTACTCATAAACACTAAGAGACTATTTGTACTGGGGCACAACCTCTTCTAATGTTCTGGGGCACAACACTCACTACACAAGTACAAGGCTATACAATTACAAATACAGGCTGCGGCAAAACCCAGTTTCATGACAGATGGATTGTTGGCAATTTCATATTATTTTTTTAATCAGCAGTAGGTACATTCACGAAAATGGTGACCATCAGCGTCAATACACTGTTGGAGGCTGTCAATTCTCTCAGCGTTATGTTATGTTCAATATTAGAAAAATAATGGAGTCCTAAATTTAAGAGATTGTTGAAACCTGATGTGGGGCTGATGATGTGGGGGAGACAATATAATAGGGTTCCAACATGACGGACCTAAGATTTCCAGTCCGTCACTGAAAAACTTAGAATTTCTTTGAGAAGTGATGGAAATAGTACAATCCCCTGATTTTGACACCCGGTGGCAGTTTATTGACGCTGACACCCATTATTTGTGGTATAATTTTCAAAACTAAGTAAATCTATAATGGTATGTTCATTGAGTTATGTACCACGTTATATAACTCAATGAGTATTGTATAGCTGATTAAAAAGAAACAAGTTTAAAATTTGTCTATTTATTACAGGTCATTGACACTGGGCAGTCCGTTTTGCCGCATCTGTATAACTCCACAGACGAGCCAGTTGTATTTTTAATTAAAGACAAACGGGTCTCGGTATAGATACTTTCTCGATCGTGATACAAGGATAGGTTATGGTTCCGCGACGTTTCAATACTTTACACCAACTCGTGGCAAAAGGATCACTGATTTGCCTTGTAATCACGTCGGGAAACTAGGTTAAAGCCACACGATCCGTTTTCGATCCGGCCGCCGCGCGGTACCGCATCGTCCGCATCCTTTTAGTTCCCGGTGGGCGGTGACAAGCTGTCATATTGTACTGCGGTATCGCACCACACCAAAACCGTACCGTGTGGCCTCAGTCTTACTAAACTTGTCGTACCTTTGTTATTAAGTACCACGATCAAGTGAAATTCGAGAGTTTAAACATAAGGAACAGTTTGTTCCACACACATGACAGCAGCGTCTCTAGCGGACCCACGGAGGTACTCGGGCCAACTAGTACCTACATATATAAACCTACGAAGCAAACTGCGGCTAGAGACAGTCCATGGTGTCTTCCTTGATGATCATGGGACACGCGTAGTCGCCGTGTCGCGTACCGAACGAGAACACGTACGGGTTCTGGAGAGTAAACCAACAGTTTAGTACGATACAAGCTAAATCACAAAATGGCTGATCCCAGGAGGCAGTCAAACTCATCTGCTGAATGAGGGCTGCGATGCTGCGGGTGTATTCCTCTTGTCCCATTATGGGACAAGGGATAAGTGGGACTGTTTTATTTTCTTCCAGTTCTCCTAATACCTGTATGAAATGACGTTTCTTTGGGGATGTGTTTGGGCCTATGATTTCACAAATTTTGGCCAATAGGACAACTCGGACAACTCGGACTAAACAAAACAGTCCTATATGGGACTAGTGGGATACACCCGATCCTGCTACGGCCGTAGAGTATTTTTGGCCTCCGTGACGGCTTCGGACGAAGGCGATTCGTCAGTCGAGCAGGTATCTACTGTGCAGTACAGCGAGTGAACATTGGGTAAATGTGTGCGTACCTTCTTGGTGTTGTAGAGGTTGGGCGGGTAGACGGCCGGGCCCGGGGACTTGGTGGCCTTGCCCGCGCCCTCCAGCTTCGCGCCCAGTGAGTACTGCGGCTGTCTGCAACACGACATTAACTACATCATGTCGCCGCTCTGTTAGTTAGCTAATGGGGGGATGTAGCGCGACGGTAGGAAGAGGAAACTCACTTGTTCTTGTAGACGTTTGTGTCCTGCATGAAGTAGACGGCGGGCCCCGGCGACTTGGGCTTGAGGCTAAAGCCGACGCGTGCGGCCATGCTGTAGGCGGGCCCGCCGGGGCCCATGCGGAGCGCGTACGCGTTGGCTGCGGGCCCCGACCGCTTCAGGGTGAAGCCGAGCCGCGCGCCCATCGAGTATATGGGGGCCCTGGGGTCGCGCATGGGCGGACAGCGCTCAGGCGCGTGCGCCCCAGGGCCCGGCGTGCGAAAGGGGCCCCGGCCCCCTAGGCGAGCGCCGAACGACCACGCCGGTGCTGTCATGACACCGTCGCGCGTCACGCGGTCGATACGATAGGTGGGCCCCGGGCCCAGCGGCTTGACGCGCGCGCCCGTGGTCGGGCCGAACGAGAACATAGGGTTGCGGTAACGCGACGGGTCGTGTCCCGGGAAACCCACCGTCGTCGGCATCAGGTAGGCGCCCGGCCCCGGACCTGCACAACAAGACAAAAATATAGGTAGGTAACTAATTATATCTATTAGATAGTATACGGTATGGTCGGTACGTAGCCCATCTCGTTGGTCCAGAATCCTTGTAATTTACCCACGCGAGTAATTAACTAGTAAGGCTGAAGCCAGACGATCAGTTTTCGGTCCGGTAACAACGCGGTACATGACATGCTGTCACGTTGTACTGCGTACTAGACCGCATCCACTGACCTGCACCGTAACAGCAACTCGACCTTACTAAGTGGGTAGTGAAGTGAGTACCCACTCGCGACACTTTGATGTCAATATGGACAAAGCTGAGTGTTGTATGGCGCTGCGATTATATATTGTATGTATTGTTGATCAGCCACAATAAATAAAGTAAATATTTTAAAACATTTGTACACAGCACCTTCTAGCCAAAAGAAAGCTTGTGTTAGGGGATCTAGATAACATCATAGATAAATTACACCCTGACACATAACCATCACACAAAGTTAGGTCCTGGCTGAGATTCTAACCCACGGCCGAGTCGAGTCCACTAGTTAACTCGGGATACGGCAGTATCACTAACCACTGGACCAAACAGGTGGACAATGTATGGAACTCCTGCTCTTACCACCTGGTCCCAAACTTCGTAGCCTCCGTGTCCCAAGTGCGGCCACCTGTGCGTCACTTGAGAGTTGAGCGGGTACTACAGCGGGCATGCCGCATGCGTCACTACAATGGGTAGGTGTAGATAATACTCGTAGGTAGGTAACGACACAGGAGCTGTAAACTTACCCATAGGTTTTCTACACGACATGTTGATAGATAATTTGTTTGTATTTTGTAAATAAAGCACTAAAATTTTCTATTTTATTGTTGTTTTCACTAGACTACAGTAATTTTGACGTGCCACATTTGGCCACGGCCGACAGGTATGATTTGACTTATATTGTCAATTTGTGGATAACAAATGAACTCATTTCGAATGTCAAACGGCTCGAGTCTGTCTGTCGCATGAAGGTACTCGTATATATAATATATTATGTGGCGTCGACAACGCCTGTTGTTTGTTTAAATCTGTATTCAATTACCTACGGTTAGCAGAAAACCGGCCATATGCGTGTCGGGCCACGCATAGAATAGGGTTTCATAGTCACATATTAGCATCTAAAGTTATTACTATCAGGTGTTACTTTTCGGAAGTCCATGGTTAAATTAAATAAATCTAACTACTTTGCAATATTCCGCCACATGCAAATTACCCAACTCTCGTATTTATTCATGCACAAGACCGCCCTCCAAACCCGGTCTAAAGAATAGAGAAATAATTTTGAAAATAGAATCAGGAGATGTCGGAGATGCCCCTGGTTGGGGGCGAAACACGTGTCGAGGTTTTTTATTATTTTTTGCACGATAACACAACTCTCATATTTATTCTATTTTCCAAATTATTTATCTATTCTTTCGGCCTAAGTGGGTTTGGAGTACGGTCTTGTGCATGAATAAATACGAGAGTTGTGTAATTTGCATGTGGCGGAATATTGCAAAGTACTTAGATTTATTTAATATTAGCATCTATAACTCCTGACCAAACACTTATCTAATCCGTTAAAATTTTCCTTGAAAGTTCATAACATGGGCTACCATCAGGTGGTCCAGTGGCAGGTGCACTCTGAGCCGTGTGTGTTTTACAGACTGTTGCAGACCTTGGCAGTGAAGATAATCAGAGGTTCGGTAACCTCTTATTATCCTGAAGGCCTAGGTCGATCTTCCCAGAGAGACTGCATATCTCTTAGTCGGAACGACCTGAAGGTGAGAGCCATTGAACATTGTTTCAATAGCTAATAATAATTGTTAAATAGGCCGACACCCTTGTGTTGGAGGTTGTCGCTCCTTCGTTTAAGGGGGACTATGAAGGAATACTAGTGATCGTCCCTTTGCTGATTTTGTTATCGACTTACAATTTCGAAGTGCGAAAATGCCACGTATAAAAAAAAGTTGAAATGAATTAGTTTTTTTTTACAATTGACCGCCTTAACTAAAATCCTTCCGACGACGTACCTGGGAGGGTACCCAGGGTAACCCAGGTGTGGTCTCTGGGGGGTTGGATCCCGCATCTTTGGGGGATGGGGTTATCTTGCGTCGGTGTGAGCTTCTGTAAGACCACACCGTTCCCATGGCCGGTTTTATTTTAATTAGACCAACTTAAACTAGAGAGATAGTTCTATAGCAATTTTTAATTAAATGCCATTATAAGTAAACAAAATGATGAATCTTCTTTTTTTATATAGGCCGCGGCCGCTCCGTTGCCGGGCGTCGCTGGTTCGCACGCACAAGGTATTTCCCGTGGCGCCCGGCGGTTCCAGTGGCGCCCGGCGGAAATGATGAATCTTGTCAGTTGTAGCATAATCCTACTTAATATTATAAATGCGAAAGTTTGTAAGTATGGATGTTTGTTACTCTTTCACGTAAAAACTACTGAACGGATTTTGATGAAACTTTACAAGCTTATACATCAGAAAAACATATAGGCTACCATTTATAAAGATACGGCGACGGGAACAATAATCACGCGGGCGACCACTAGTACTACTATAATTTCCTTTTAGTTTGTCAAAACGTTCGCATGTTTTTTTGCGAATTGGAATGCGAATATCCAAAATCATGCGAATTTCCTACCTATATGGGACATCCATTACGTTACTAGCCACTTGCTTGCTTCTTAAGATGATCGTAATGAAATAAAATAGTGGCACCAATAAAGCCCATACGGACTACGGACGAGGCATAGCCGTAGCGGGTGCGGACCAGCTGCGACATGATGGAAGCGAAACGAGGTACGGGATGGGGCACAGACACTATTACACCGACACGAGCACGACGTCGACGTCGCGCGTCTGACTATCAACTTTGTACAGTACAGCACTGCAATTAATGATTTCCATATCCTGTTAATGTAAGTAAGTAATCCTAACAATCCTAAATGGTAAGTACCTTTAGCTAAACAGGTAGGTAAGTACCTACCCAAGTATATGAATTGTTCATATTGTCAGCAGTCGATGGCACGAGACGGTGTGAGCGCGAACAAACCCATTTACCAATGCAATTTGTCCGCTTGAGCGGCGGCCACAAGGAGTACGAGCCAGAAAATTGGATCAAATACACGCACCGGCGACCGCTGATTGAACTGCGCGCTATCGCGAGGGACACGCCGCGCCGGGGGTGTGGGCCTGCGGGCCTACTGTGTATTGTAGTGACAGAACAGTCACAGTGGCAGTTCAGCGGTGGAGGTCAGTGGAAGTGGGTGCAGTGGACAACATGTCAGATGGGGCTACGACCACAGGCGGCTCAGCCTCAATCGCCTTCACGCTCATCTATCTTACGTTCTTTCTGGACAACGTTCTGCTCACCGTGCTCGGTACGTGCTGTGCGTGACAAGCTATAGCTTAATTGTGTCGGTCTACCTCTGTACCTATCTTGTTACTTCAACTTGCTAGCCACTTGACCACTTACAGAACACAGAGGGGTTAAGTTAGACTAATAAATAGCGTTCTATCGTCAGGAAAGAAGTATGGCAGTGTTTTTTTTATTGGTCAACAAAACTAAACAATACCAGTTCAATTTAGACATACGAGTAGTATTCTCAAAAATGGATGTAAAGTTCTTCTCGATGTGAACACTGCATGCATTATACAATCATTATAAGAAAGTCGATACACAAGCTACTTGTGTGGGAAAAAACAGAAAACAACAGAAACTAAAAAATAAAATATTGAGTGCTAGTTATAAAAAAGGCTTTGATTTTACATAAAACCAATCACCAAGGATGTGCAAGCATCACCATGCACTCGCCATACATCGATTATAAAAGAAAGCTCTTTATGGTAGCTGGTGTTATGTGTGAGACAAGAAGAGATCCAGTTAGTTAACGATTTTGTTGGTGCATGTTGCTCTTAGTTAGTGTGACTGAGGACGCGCAGGACCATCGACCTGCATGATCGTGACCTGGGGACCACGGACTAGCAACCCACCGTCCTTACAGAAGCAGGCTAGAAGGGCTTCACTCACCGACGCGGGGTAAAACCCGACCACCACGCACTGGCCATACCGGTGGCCAAGGTCCACCGGGCGCCACTTGAAATTCTTTCAGTGCTTCCCAGAGGCGCTCGGCAATGGACGTAGATGAGGCCGAAAAACCCTACCATTGACTAACTTGTGCAGATACACCATGTCGGCTGTGTTACGCCTACACTGGAGCGTTAACATATTGAAATGGTGAGACTAGCGTCATACGACGTTAGATTACCACAAAGATTAGATTAGATAAGAGAGATGATAAAGAAATTTCTTTTAAATTGCCTCCAATCGGTTGATGTGAACTGCATATGAAGGGCTCCAGACCTGACAACAATTAGTACTCCAATAGCGACCGCACATAGCCATTAAAAACCGGATTGGAATTTCAGGGTCCCTAAAAAACTTTGTTTGCCGAATTACAATGCTGGCCAGCCTTCCGCTCCTGTTGATAATGGCGTTTATGTGCTCGTGAAAATCTAATTTTGTATCTACCGCTACGCCCAAGTCGCGGACAGCCGAAACCTCTTTAAGACGGATACCATTTAAGAAGTAATTACCGCTGGAAGAACTCCGCCTTCTTGTGAACTTCGATGAGTTTAATACGAGGATCATTCCATTATCAGTGCACACCTGCCAATACTTTAACATTGTTTTGTACAGCGACTACGTCATCATGGATAAGGATGACTCGGTAAAGTTATCGGCATATATTTGATAGTTAGATGTTATAATTTTACACAGATCGTTTATTTATTTATTTATTTATTTATTTATTTTCAGCAGGGACACATAACAGTTACACGTTAACGTATTACTATAACATACAATTCTTAAGATTAAGTAAACGCATAACCCACTTCTATGTCCGCGAAGTAATATTATATAAATTATAAGTATCTAAAAGTAAAAACATGCGCCAAAGTACACAAATGCAAATTAAGTGAATATATTAGTCCAACATTTCCATAGCCAAGCGCTTAAACTGGGTATCTGTAAGTGCAAATACATCTAATTCCGAGTAGTGTGTGTTATAAGTTTCTACCATCCGCCGCAGAGGAACACGGGCGCCCGCGTTTGTCCTGCATCGAGCAAGATGAAACAGACGGGGCGCCCGCGCCTCGCGGGTCAAAGCTGTTCTAGGTACAGTATAACATAAATTATTCGTGATATCACTACAATCGTACTTGTTGTTACACAGCCCGTGAAGCATCATCACCATCAGTAATCTGCGTCTAGACTCCAAGCTCTGGAGGTCATAGCGCAACAATAACTGTTCGTACGGCAATATAGACCTATAGCATTTGTAGTGCATACACTTTAAAAATTTCTTTTGAACCAGTTCCAGTCTTTGTATATAAACATTATAGATAGGGCACCAGATCGGGACTGCGAATTCAAGTTTATAAAACCAGAAAGAAAAGGTGTTGACCATTTCCTCCTACTTCCAAGTCTTCCAACCACATAGACAATATATGAGCGGTATTTAAGCGAGTAACGTGTTTGTGCAGTGCCGATCATGCCGGAGTGGGTCTCCCCGCGTCCCATCACCGCTGCTGTCGGCTCGCCGGACTACGACACCGGTATAGCGCCGGACAACTTCACCGGCGCCGGCGGAGTGCCTGCTCTTCTAGACACCCACCAACAACACCAATTACAGGGTAAACTACATTTATGTGTTATAAGGAATATAAGGATAAACAGTCTAAATGACGTTGTGTGCAAGTAATCAAACTTACCCACTGCGTTAGTCTTAGCAGATAGGTAGCAGGTAGGTCTGTCTGTCGTATCTCTAGAGATATTGTATTATGATTCCATCTTTCACATACTCGCTATTGTACCTAGAAGCGCTCTGATACACGAGTAATAACTGAGGCAGAATGTTCGTAGTCGGTGTAACATGGACGGAGTGGGCGCAGGGCGGTGCGGGTTCGGCGGGAGGCTGGGCGCAGGCAGGGGTGGGCGCGGCGCTAGGGGCCAAGGCGGCCGCTCAGCTCGCTACTGCGCCGCTCGCCGCCGCGTGCGTGTCGCGCCGCGGGCCCGCGCCCGTGCTGCGTGCCGCCACCGCGCTGCTCGCCGGAGCGGCGGGCGGGCTAGCAGCATGCGGGGCGGCGTGCGGAGCGGGCGCGGCGCTGTGCGTGTGCGGGGCGCGCGCGGCACACGGGGCGGGCGCGGCGCTGGGCGGTGTGGCGGGGCTGGCGCTGGCGGCGAGGGCTCTGCCGCCGCCACGTCGACGTCCCGCACTCTCCGCGCTGCTGGGCGCTGTGGCCCTAGGTGAGCTCTCGTGCATGCGAACCTATTATACATATGTTCGATGGTACCGCTTTCGATGGCGCAAGTGGTGCACCTGCCGAGCGGACGATGTTCTGCCAGTTATAGAAGTAGGCCGGGCACCACTGGAATACTTCCGAGTCCTCACCTGAGACGCCGGCAATGGACGTGGGGGCTGCCGCAGATTTAAAAAAATGTACAGAAGTAGTCCAAAGCATTCCCCTGCTTGTGTAGGGTCGTTCGCTGCGACGCAGTTGTCAGTCCTCCATCTTGTATCGACATATTGCAGGAGTGCTGGTCGGATACCCGTTCGGTGGAGCGACCGCCTCCCTGCGGAGCCGCTCAGCGCCCTTCCTGATTGTCGCCGCGGCTCTACTCACTAACTTGGGTAAGCTCAAGGGTGACGCATAAATAGTCAACCCGTGACCGCGATAGGCACAATCCAACTGAAACGTGTTGCTAAGCCAGCATTTGTGTTTTCAGCGCTTCAATATATTTTTCTGGATAGAAAGGAGTACAATCGGGTAAGTCAACGATGAACAATATGAACATGAAAACTACACACTAGTTACCTTCGCTTTACATCTGTAGAAAGCTCATTTTGACGTGATGAGAGTATCGTATCGGTACCAATACTCGTACCAACATCCAGTCAGTTGACTCCGAATAACCGATTATAATATGGTATTAAAAAAATAGGTTTCGTGAGGGACTCTGATAGCTCCTATCAGAGTCCCTTACGAAACCTATTTGTTTTATATGTGGTCCTGTCGACTGTCGACCTGTGGAATGTTGACGTGAGCAGGGCGAGGTAGAAGACGGCGGGGCCCCGGCTTGCCGTGGCGTGATGGGCGCGGCACGGTGTGGCGCGGGAGGCGCCGGCGCGGGCTGCGTGCTTCTCACCACCAGTGTCATGGCGGCACTGGAGCCCTGCCTGCCCGCCTGGCTGGAACGTCACCTGCGTCCGCCGCCCGCGAGAGACCAGCTAGGCCTCGTGTTCCTGCCTGATAGCTTCGGCTACCTGCTGGCCGCCAGCTGCGGCGGGCTGGCGCAGCGTCTGGGTGGCGAGCGGGTCGCCGTGGTGGGCCAGCTGCTGGTGGCGGCGGGCGCGCTGGGCGTGGCACACGCTCGCTCACTCCGCGGGCTAGTGGTGCCGCAGCTGGCGCTGGGGCTGGGGCTGGGTGCGGCGGACGCGGCGCTGGTGCCGGCGCTGGTGGAGCGTGGCGGGGAGAGCGCTGCGGCGCTGCTGCAGGCGGCGGGCGCGGCGGCCTACGCGCTGGCCCCGCCCGCCACCGCGCTGCTCGCCGCCGCCGCCGGGTTCGAGCTGGCGCTGCGCCTGCTCGCCGCCGCCAACCTGCTCTACGCCGCGTACCTCTACTGCGCGCTCCGAGCTCACCCACTGTCCGAGCAGGTAGCTGCCGTCGCTACGCAGCGAGCATGGCTGAAGAGCCACAGCCGACTGATAGACATAGACAATAGACTTGCGAACTCTCATTGGCGGATTTTCGACTCCACCAATGAGAGTCCGTTTAGTCCCGAGACTCATTGATGGAGTTGAAAATCCGCCAATGAGAGTTCGCAAATCTATTGTCTATGCGTAGACATCAGCCTAGTGTGAGCAGGGCATTTAAGCATGTCTTGTGTGTGCAGTGGGACGCCCCCGGCCCGAATGTTTCGCCGCTCGACGCCGGTCCCGGCGAGACCTCGCCCCTCGCCCCCCTCCGCCCGGGACAGTACGTGCCGCTCCAGTAGGGGTCAGGTTACATAAGGACATAAATGACAAGAATCATCAAACCACTCGTTTTCTTTCACTCCTTTCCTGCTCATCTAAACCACATGTTTGTCGTATGCTTTGTACCAAAGATTTTTATTCCACGATCGATGAAACCAACTTAATGTCTCATGAAATATAGTTAACTATAATAAACCGCTGATCGTAGAAACCTAAAACTTGGAGGGAGTGTTTATTATATGGCGTATGCTTCCCATAAGAAAGGATTTTCCAAAACAATGTGACACCTCAGAAACTACTGCACCGATTTTAAAGTCTCTGGTGACACTGAAGGCATTTCCAGTGGCGCCCAGCGGAGCTTGGCCACCTGTGTGGCCTCTTCGGGGGTTTGGTCGGAATGAAAATCCCGCGTCGTTGGGGGTTGGGTTTTATCCCGCGTCGGTGAGTGAATTTGGTAGCGTACTCCCTCTCCCTCTCGGCCGCCTCCTTCGCGAGCATGACTTGCTCGCAGAAGGACACGGCCGCGTTCCACCTACTCGCGCTGGTGACCATGGCTTGGAGCATGGTTTCCAGCGAGAGGATATTAACACCCAGACCCACTACGAGGTCCCGGCGCTGACTCTCCCACGCTGAGCACTCCACCAATGTGTGGAGTGCGGTGTCGTCGTCCGAAACCTCACAGTGTTGACATCGAGGTGTAACCTCACGATGGATACGAAACAGATAGCTACCGAATCATCCATGCCCGCGTAACGATCTGCGTCCCACGGTACTTGAGGTCACCATGCCGCCTCTGCAGCCACTCGTCCATGATCGTTCTCACCGCCGCGATGACGGCTGTTCCCCACATTGGTTTTTTTTTATATATTTAGGTTGACAAATTGACGCCACCCGCCTGATGGTAAGCTGAGGCGACGTCTGGCAATTGAGGGCGACTCTCACAGTACACAGGAATACTATAGAGAGTGGCCCTCAACTTGACGACCCAGTAATGTGCCTCTTCACGCTTCGCTTAAAGAGCCCAGGGTTATATGTTGGAGGAAACACGTGCGCAGGCAGGCCGTTCCAAGCCACCATCGTTCGGCAGAGAAACCAACGTTTAAAACGCTCGGTTCTCGCGAAGACGGTTTCCAAGGTATGAGAGTGACATCTCTGCCCGGCACGCGTTGTTCGGGATCGGAAGGGAGAGGGTGGGATCAGGTTGAAGAGCTCTTCAGAACACTCACCGTGGTAAATACGGTAGAACGGCTCAAGGCTTCCCGTACCTCCGGACAGTCTATAATGCGAACAGCGCGTCGCTGCATAGCGTCGAGTGCATCCAGCAAATACTTCGCGGAGCCGTCCCAGAGGTGAGAGCAGTATTCAACGCAGGGTCTAATCTGCGGTTTGTACCGCAGATACCTCTGGTGCGGTGTAAAGAATCGCTTTACCTTGTTCAGTATTCCTAGTTTCCGCGAAGCTAGCCCAATACATCTCTCAATGTATTTTGTGTTATTGAGCTCTCGACGAACGTCTATGCCAAGGATGTCTAGATTGTCCTTCATTGGTAATATTGAATTCTGAAGAGTGGGTAGGGGAAGGAAAGGGGATTTTTTCGCTGTAAATGCACACGCCTGTGTTTTGTGGGCATTGAACTCGACCAAGTTCTCGGCACCCCATTGGGAGATACTGTTGAGGTTTCGGTCGAGATCACCCACGAGATGTCGTCTCTCCTCCTCTATCACAGATCGCCCCGCCGTCGAACGAACCGAGTAACTCCCGTGCAATGTACTGTCATCTGCATAGCAATGAATGTTCCCGAGGGAAAGCATATCATTGATATGCAGAAGAAAGAGAGTTGGTGACAGTACTGAGTGAATGCCGGGGTCCCCTGCGGTACCCCGGCATTCACTTGCAAGAAACGAGAAGCCTGGCCATCGCAGAGGACCCGCACTCAGCGCTCGTTTAAAAAACTGGCAATCCAGCTGCACAGTTGAGGAGGTAGACCATATGCCGGAAGCTTGGAAAGGAGCGAAGCATGCCAGACCCTATCGAAAGCTTTGGCGATGTCCAGGCTAATAGTCAAGGACTCGCCGAACTTTTCCATAGCCTCATCCCATACATGCGTGAAGAATGCCAGGAGGTCACCCGTTGATCGTTTTGGCCTGAAGCCATATTGCCGATCATTGATTAGCGAGTGATCCTCCAGGTATCGCATGAGCTGCTTATTGATAAGAAGCTCGAGCACCTTGCAAATGACTGAGGTGACAGCTATGGGTCGATAGTTGCCTGGATCGGATCGATCCCCTTTCTTGGGGATCGGTTGTACGTTCGCCTCCTTCTAGACCTCCGGCACGAGGCCTGTAGATTATGACAGGCGGTACAGACGCGTTAATACTGGAGACAACTCAGCAGCACAGTTTCGTAGCACCACCGCCGGAATGCCGCCAGGGCCACTGGCTTTCCGCGTGTCGAGTGACCGCAGCACTGCCCGTACATCACATTGCCTGATAACAATATCAGGCATAGTGTGGCCACAGTTGGCGATGGCGGGGGGCTGCAGGCCACGGTCATCGACCCGGGAATTAGCCGCAAAGAGGTCTGCGAGCATGTCCGCCTTCTCTTGGGCTTTGTGAGCCAGTGATGGATATCAGGAAAACGCAGTGGTGGCAGCGAGGGTTTATAAAAATTTGACTGTACGGCTTTGACCAGTTGCCAGTATCCACGGCTGCCCGTGGGATGGGATGTGAGCTCCTGACCAAGCCGCGCGACGCGCTGGGCATCCGCTCTCTTGAAGGCCCTATTGCTGAACCTAGTGGCCCTATTGTACGCTGCTTTGAGGCGGTTCACGTTCGGGTCACGTGCCGCCCGAGCCCTGACGCAGGCGCGATATGCCGACTGTTTTTTCTGGACAGCCTCGGCACATTCACGCCCGAACCAGGGGCGAGCTTTGCGGATGCTGGCGACATCAGTGAAAGGGATATAATATTCTATCCCTAGACTGATCTCGCCAGCAACGGCAGCAGCGCTATCCGAAGGCGCCTTTCCTACAAAGCAGCGCTGGCTCCACGGGACGGACGCAAAGTAATCGCGGAGACCGTCCCAGTCTGCCGACGAGTAGTGCCATAGTCGTCGAGTCATTTGTTCAGCACGACCAGGCGGTGGCACTTGGAAGCTGGCGTGCACCACACAGTGGTCGGAAGTGCCCAGTGGGGCGCGTACCGACACACTGTACTCGGCTGGGCGACTCGTCAGCAGTAGATCCAGCAAGGCGGGCGTGTGGTCTGACCTGTCAGGTATCCGGGTGATCGCCCGTACCATCTGGGTCAGCTCGTGGGAGAGAGCGAATGCATGGGCGGTTCGTCCCGCATGATTGGTCCTAAGGGACCCCAGCCACTCAACGTGATGACCGTTAAAGTCCCCCAGGAAAACCAGGTCAGCGTTCGGGAACCGCACCTGCGCATCGTCAGCCATCTCGCTGAGGTATTCGAAAAGCCTTGTTGTCCCAGTGTCCCCTGTGTGGGAGCGGTAGACGTACACGCAGATCTGGCTCATGGAGCCATGATCCACGTGCAGCCAAAAGACGGAGTAGGAGGGGTTCTCCAGACAGCGCAACCGGCGGCAGCAAACATCCGCCCTAACGAACACGCACACCCCGGATTTATCGCGGAATTGTTCCGGGTAACAGAGGTACGACGTGTCGTCAGGGCGGCGTATCTGTGTTTCCGTTAGGAACATCACAGAAGGCCGTGCCGTCTCCAGGTGATGGTGGACGGTATCGAGGTTTGCATGGAGTCCGCGGATATTCGCGAACTCCACCTCAAACGAAGTCAACTTTTTGGGGTTTCTAGGGGCCACTGTGTACCGTCTATTATCTTGTTTATTCCGTTGCGATCAGCTGTTGCATTCGCACGCGCAGAATAATAGTGGTCTTCTAAACTGTGTGTTGGTGCAGGTACCAATTATAGTGATGGGAAAGTATCGATATACTTGATATCGATATAATTCCAAATACGTAAGAAGATGGACCGTTTTCTAATAAGAAGTAATTCATTTGGCTCGCTTTCTGGGAAACGACCAGGAGAAGAAAACCTGAAAAATCCCAACGACTGGAAGATTCCAAAACATGTTGCTCCACAAAGGGACTCACCACGGCCAACTGATATTGAAACTACAAACTCTTTCAGCGGACTTTCTACCGAAATGCCACTAGCGCTGACCTTAGCGGCTAAATTACACAAGGCGACCACAGCTCGCAGAAGTAAGATCCCACCTATATTTATGGTGCTGAAACCTGATTGGACTCACGAGTATATCAAGACACTGGTGTCCCGCTACACCAGTGCTTATCACCTTCAATACAAAGGTAACAATAGAATAGCTGTCTACTGCTACAACGCGGACAGCCACCAAAAACTACAAGATGGCCTCCGGGCTGAGAAAATGAATTTCCATACATTTTCAAGAAAAGACGAAAGAAATTATAGGGCTGTCATATTTGGGCTGCCTGCCTACGTCGAGCAATCTCTTAGTGCGGAGCTTAGTACCTTGGGTTTCAAAGACACTACCGTACGGAAAATCAAGGTCGCAGAAGGCAAAGAAGTGTCTTGTCCTCCCTTTCCGATTCAGTTACCTCCTAGTTCCGACATGGCAGCCTTCAAGAGGATAAAGTATATCAGCAACTGTGTGGTAAATATAGAGAAATACAAGGCCAAGACGTTTCTTGGTACTCAATGTTTTCGATGTCAATTGTTTGGACATTCATCCAAAAACTGCAACCTTACTCCGAGGTGCGTCAAGTGCACCGAATCCCATCTTACACAAGATTGCACCAAGTCATATCGTAATGAACCAGCAAAGTGCTGCAACTGTGGTGAAAATCATCCTGCTAACTTTCGTCTCTGTAGTGAGCGACAGAAGTACCTTAAGAAGATAGAAGATCGCAAGGAAGAGCTCAAACCTCTCAAAGCAGCAAAACGGCCAACTAATTTCGTCACGACATCTCGTTCTTATGCAAATATGGTAAAACCTACTGGAACTGCTACTGAACCTAGCGAACTAGCAGAAGCATCCGAATTGCCTGTATTCCCGAAAATCCACGATGCAACTATACAGCCAAATATACCATCCAACATCTTTACTCAGAACCAACTATCTAGCCACGACGATCCTACTAAGGAAATGCTGATGATTTTTCAAACTATTAAAGCCCTGAAAGGTCAGTTTCAAACATGTACGACTATGCTAGACAAAGTCATTTTAGTTCTTACTCACTTAGGTCAATATTTTTAATATTGATAATGGTCTTAATATATTATACTGGAATGCTGACGGCATTCGCACTAAAATAAATGAACTTCTCGATCTAATGAACGATCATAGAGTTGACATAGCATCCATATCTGAGACTCGCCTTGGACTAAATGTGAACCTAAACACTCCCGGTTATACCTACTATCGATGCGACAAACTCCGCGATGGCAGTGGCCAGGGAGTTGCTATTTTAATAAAGACAAATATCCCACATTCATTGCTAGTCCTTCCGCCTACTCTTGCGCTAGAATGTATAGGTATTCGTGTCAGCCTCTCTAGTAAGTCTATTGTCATCATTTCAGCCTACAATAGTCCTAACAAAATGCTCTATAAATCAGATCTGGATTCCGTGTTAGGCATTGATCAAAATATTCTCTTAATGGGTGATCTAAACTCTAAACATCCCTATTGGAGTTGTAATATTACTAATAATAGAGGCATTACATTGCATGAACATATGATGGCGAATGACTACAACGTTCTTGCCCCAGCCATAAACACTCTGGTACACTACAACGGTGATTATACTCCCTCAAACCCCGACGTACTTATTTGTAAAAACTCAATTCCAACATCTGATTTAGAAGCAATTGAGGCCCTATCCTCAAATCACTTCCCTGTTGTCTTTAGGGTAAGTTGTAATTGTGACCGCATTCCCCACAATCGCTATAACTACAACAAAGCTGATTGGATGGGTTTTAGGAAATTCCTAGACAACAATATATTTCTCTCGGCTAGTACCCATAACTCTCCTAATGATATCAATGACTCTGTTGATCACTTGACAAATCTATTAACAACAGCCCTCGAGATTTATATTCCCAGAAGTCTCGTTACACCAGCGGCTAATAAATTACCTAGACGAATCAAAAAACTTATTACATCTAAAAACGCCTTACGAAGATTAGCGCTTTCTGAGTTAAATCCAACCATGAGAAGAGTTCTTTATTCTCACGTTAACTTTCTCCAGGCAAAAATCAGATATGCTATTGAATCGTTCAACAGTGACTCCTGGAGTAATAGACTTGCAAAAGTGGATAACCCCAGCCAGGATCTTTGGAAAGTAGTAAGATCTGTAACGAAAAAAGCCATACGCATCGCGCCTCTCCAGAATGGTCACGGTTCGATCACATCGGCTCTTGACGACCAATGTGAATTACTAGCAAATGCTTTTACTGATAATACGAACTTGACCTCAGATTAGAGTACTGGTCCAGGCGTTGAGCTAGCTGTGGAAAATTCTTTAGTCCTATTAAACTCTTACAATTATACCCCTACGAGGGATCTAGTTACGCCTACTGAGGTTCACAAAACAATTAAAAATCTCAGAAATCGCAAAGCTCCTGGTAACGATAACCTAAGCAATACTCTTGTTAAAAACATCTCTTTTAAGTCCATCGTATACCTAACTAAAATATTTAATGATTGTATCCGAATATCGTATTATCCTGATAAATGGAAAATAGCAAAAGTCATAGCTATCAAGAAACCAGGCAAAGACTCTAAAGTTCCCTCTAACTATAGACCTATTAGCTTACTACCCTGCCTGGGTAAAGTCCTCGAGCGAATAATTTCCAACAGACTCTGCAAATTCATCGAACATAAGTTGATCCCTGAGCAATTTGGCTTCCGAAAATCCCACTCCACCTCTCATCAAATGGTCCGATTAACAGAACATATCGCCCACCATCTAAATATGAATGAGTCAACAGGCATGATACTATTAGACATTGAAAAGGCCTTTGATACCGTTTGGCACGCTGGCTTGCTTCACAAGCTCATACAACATGATGTACCTCTGGCTCTTGTCAAACTCATACAATCTTATCTGAGTAACAGAAAACTCTCGGTTCATATAGGTGATACTACATCGTCCTATAGAGAAATTCAAGCTGGTGTGCCGCAGGGTTCAATAATAGGCCCTTACCTCTTCCTGGTTTATCTCAATGACATTCCTAAGCAACCGCATACCTCACTAGCATGCTTTGCAGATGACACTGCTAGTTTCACATCTTCTAACGATATCGACATAGTTATAACCCGACTACAGTGGTCCCTTGAACTATTATTAGAATACTTCACGAAATGGAAGCTCAAACTGAATGCTCTTAAGACTGAAGCAATATTGTTCACACGAAAACGATCCATTCCTAAACGGCACATTAAAATCAGTGATCACCCCATACCTTGGAGTAAATCGGTTACATACCTCGGAGTCACCTTTGATAGCAAAATTAATTGGACTAATAATACCATATCCAAGCCATAAATGCCCTTTCTCCAATCTTAAATAGACGAGCTAACCTGAGCCCTGACACTAAACTAAAAATTTATTCGTCTCTTGTGAGGCCATGTATCACATACGGGGCACCAGTCTGAAATAGTACTTGCGACAGCAACTACAAACTGTTGCAGATCGTTCAAAATAAGGCCTTAAAAATATGCTACAATACGCCATTCCGGACTAACTTAGTCCGGCTACACAATCGTATTAATTTCCCTCCCATCAAACAATTTATTTTTAAATTGTCGCGCCAATTTTATGATCGAGTCAGAAACAGGAACCACAAAAACCCCATAATTCCAAATTGGTACCACCAGGTTACAAAATACAACGTACGCGGGCACTTACAATCGATATCGGCTGCGCCATCACTATTTGCTTACTTGCGAATGACGAAGGTGTACGACTGCATGAACAAGCGAGACCGGTTTTGCTGGCCGCTTAACTATTTTCAATTATGTTTACCCTACAACACGGTAAATACTTAGTGAGTTTTAACTTCTTAGCATGTTATTATTTTCATTTTAGAATCAAAATTGTTAATTAATTGTTTGTGTTGCTTAACACTTGATGTGGTGCTTGCCATTGTGATAAATAAAATGTACAATGTATGGATATGGATGATAAACATTGTTCATTCACTAGGTACGTACCTACACACATTATTTTACAAAGATGGCTTTCGTAAATGTTACTAGTTTACCAAAATATATACTATTACAGGTACATGTTATCTGACAAAATTACCTATAAATTACATTCTTAGTAGGTTTGTTTGTGTGTTTTTTTGTAAATGTGCATCATAGAATTGTGTCAAATACCTGGAAATTGTCATGATTTAATAGGTAATCACAATGACTGTGTAAACAGTAAGTGCAGTAGGTAGATCACAAGGCAATTTTTGGCAGCTAAAATAGTTGCCACTTCTTGTAAATTAGCAATTTGTTCGATTAGACTATTATATAAAACAATGTGTAGGTAATCTTGAGCCTTCTCACCATACCCATTAGGCTAATACTTACTTAGTAGATATAAATAGCCAGATTCAATTTAGTATGTTGCAAATTAGGTATCCTGTCGATACTTCCATTACAGTAGTAGGTAGACGATAATTAACATGTAATGCTCACTATGCTTACATATGTTTACTTTTAAGTTAGTATAAAACATTTTCAATTGTAACAACCAACTAAATGTCTTATTTTAAGTATTTTATAAAGACGCCCTAGTCTGTAAAAAATAGTTCCTAATGCAAGTTAGCTTGTACATAGTGTTAAGATTATGTACAAACTCCTGTAATATATTTATTAAATAAAGAAGTTTAAAAAAAAAAAAAATTATCTTGTTGCACTGTCATTGTGAAATATGGGGAAGCGTGAAGACAGGACGATATTTGGTGCGGCAGTAAGTGACAAAGTGCAGAGGCTAGCTTCGTCTAGAACCGTGTGGTTAGGTCGGAGCCGACCCGCCGGTCGGAAGGGCTCCCAAACCCCCCCTGATGCAAGGCCGCCGCTACCCCACACCGGTTACCACCCGGAGCGGCGACCCCACAACAGGATTATGCGCAACATGTGGGGCAGCCTACTGGGGTGGTCGGTCCCAGGCGGGCCCCATGACTATGTTGCGGGCGGCCGCGGCAACGCCGTTGCTGTCCCTGGCCTGCGAATCGACCCACACCACCCACACTAGACTCCGCTTCGCCCCCACTGGACCCCTGCCTGCCGCACCATATACCGCCCCGGGCCCGGCAGTGCAGCTGCTGAACCCCTAACGCAACCCAGCCTGGGCTGGGTTACTTGGGGGGCTTTAGCACAGCTGCACGGTGGTACCCCCCCGGACCAACACTGTTGTACCACCTGGTATCCACGTAGGGGCCGAAGCCACCACATGGGTACCGTAATATACGAACCTCGTCCGTTAATCAGCAGGTGCGCCACTTGCAGGTGAGGTCGCTGGGGCCCGATAGATGTAAGAAGGGCCCCTTTGCACCCAAAAGAAGGGCCCCTTTGCACCCCTTTGCTCAAGTCGCACCCTCCAAGTCTCCATGAGATTCTGGCGGAGTTGGGACCGCTGGTCCTCGATTTCTCGAGTCACAGGCCTGTGGTCCCTCTCCAGCGCCTCCTTGTGCCATTGAAGGCCCACCTACCATAATAGCTTGCACCTCATACCGGGTCAGTAACGATAGTGTTTGAGGGTCGCTTGCAAGCTGGGTTGCTGCGACACCCTGGCTAAGATAATATTAGCTTCACCAGAAACACTACTCTGCCCAACCTGGAATAGGTACTCGAGATGTGGTGCTGGAGACGCATACTAAGAATACCCTGGACTGCGTTCCGCACCAATAAGTCCATCCTCAATGAGCTTCAGATAAAAAAATAGATTATCGTCGACTGTGCAGCTACGAATATTAAAGTTCTTTGGACACATTTCTAGAAAGGAGAGCTCTATGAAGAGGATGGTCGTGTAAGGGCACGTGGAGGGCACAAGACCACGGGGTTGGCCCCCAAACCGCTGGATTGACCTCATCAGATCCACTACGCAACGAACCGCGGTGAAATGTGCTCGCAGTGCAGGTCAGAGGCAGAAGTAGAGGCACATCCCTCGACTTGCAGACTTGCAGCCGCATTTGCCGAGGGGAGTGACGGGACATCCTAGTATCCTAGTCCATCGGCAGTCACGACCACTCTGTCAAGAGTACGAGTACGACTAAGAAGATTTGTATGTGGTCTTGGGTCTACTTTTACATAGTTACGAGAAAACTTTGGAGTTAAGTTAAACTGAATATTTGTCATGTACTATACGTTTTCTCGTGATTTCTTTGGTTCCTGCTAGCTTTTTCTAACTAGTTAAGATCTAACTAGCAAATATGGCATATTTGCTTTGTTTCTTAAAATGGGTCTTTTTGAAACCATTTTTGAAACCATTTTATTTGGAAAAGAATTCCAAATAACCCTTCCAATTCCTGAAAGGCGCCACCGGGAATTCTCTGTCACTACCGGAGGCGCTCGGCAATGGACGTAGGTGCGGCCGCGACATCGGGCCGCGGATTTAAAAAAAAAAAAAAAAAAAAAAATCCTGAAGATTTTTGTTTAGGTTAATAAGCGCTGTGTCAAATAGCCCCAAAGGCTAAACTTCGAATATTTAAGGCTTTTTGTTTCAGTTGTAACGTCGTATTCAAATACAAGAAATAGATTGTCTTATTTGATATCAATACTATACATAACAATTGCACACAGAGGAGGCTGGTCAACATTATTTTCACCCGAAAAAGACAGAATATTCCTTAACGTCGTACCTTAACATCTTCCTTACGTTTTTTTACGTAGAAGGACAAAAACATTATCCTTTTATTGTACTGAATATGGCAAAGCTTGCTCTTATTAAAATAAGTTTAAAAAAAAATGAATAATGCGTAACGATTTTCAAATAGCCCAAAGTTGCGAAAATTGAAACAGTACCTTTGAGAGATCATATCTTTTGAATTGAAATCATTATAAAGTTGTTATTACCAGTCCAAATTGTCGACAGTAGGATCTATACAAAGCTATTACTAAGACACTGATATGAGAATACCAAATAGCCCCACTTTATCAGTACTTCATTTTGTTTTGGAACGCAGTTCTCTAACGCGGCTTACGGGTAGTGCGATTTAGTAGAAATCGTCACGTTACGCTTATCAGTAGTTCCCAACCGGTGGTCCGGAGAAGCCAAAATATGCTCCGCTATTTTTTAATTTAGCGCCGGCGTCGTTTAAAACGAAAAGTAGCCCAAACCCAGGTTGGGTTGCGTTTTGCGTAAAGAACTTCGTTCCTGACGTCTCCTTGACCGCCTGGGTGTCCCCCGACCGCACCATTTCTTTTTACATTTTTACACAGCGTCACCTACCTAGGCCAAATTAAAGTAATATATGGGGCACACTAAAAGTTTTGCACTTTTAGCTAATCGGACCAATTTAATTTCGAATGTTATATTTTTTTAAACGTTGCAACCTTCTTAGTAATAAAAAAAACAATTGGCGGGAAATCATTTGTCAACATTGAGGAGATCCCGAACAACGCGTGCCGGGCAGTGATGCCACCCACACATTGGATAGCATGTTCGCGAGAACCGAACGTTTTAAACGTTCGTTTCTCTGCCGAACGATAGTGACCTGGAACGCCCTGACTGTGCACGTGTTTCCTCCCACATATAACCCTGGGTTCTTTAAGCGGAGCGTGAAGAGGCACATCAGTAGGTCGTCAAGTTGAGGGCCACTCTCTATAGTATTGTGCGCTGTGAGAGTGGCCCACAATCGCTAGACGTCGTCACGACTTATCACCAGGCGGGCGGCGTCAATTTGACGAATATAGGAACTCAGCTCAGAGCGGCCATAGAAGGCAAAGCGGCCACCATTTTTTTTTTCCGTTATTTGAAATGAAAGCGCGACTTTGCCATTCTGCACGCATAACAAATCTCCCGCCTCGCGCCGGTCACTCAATTCGGTAGCGGAGGGAGCAAACGCGTGGCTCCAGTGACGAAGGATACGTTTTCGCGCGTTTTGTTAAAATATCACAAGGTGAGTTTTACCTGTTTTGGTCAAACCTCTTTAATTTTAAATGCTGGGATTAGCCGTGTATTGTTACTTATTTATTTGGCTTTGTTTATTTCGCATTGGCTCTAAAATTGAATAAATAATGTGTGAGTAGTTAATTTTTATAACAAAATGGACAATAAAGGCAAAGCGGCCCGGGCAAAGTGGTCAGCTGACCGCTGACCCTGGGTAAACAACCATTTGTTTACCCAGGGTCATAGCTGGGCACCGTTAATCAAATAGTCTCAAGACTGTCTCAAAGAGAGACAGCGCTGTCTCTCTTTGCGACAGTCTTGAGAATGCCTTGTGAAGAGGTGAAACATAATGTCGACGTTTGTAATGTCTTCTTTTTGAGCGAAATTATGCTATTATTTAAAAATTAAACATCATATTTACCATTGTTTTTTGGCATCTTCTTACTTTTGGATCTGGAATTGAACAGGTCAGAAACTCAGACTAAAAGAATAACATAGACGGAACATGTAGAATAAACACGTGAAGCCAAATGACACTTTCAATGTGTGCGTGTGACTCCGATTTCCGTGTACCGATACCACTAACGGCGTGTGCGTAATGTTGCCAGCAAATGAAAAAATCTCCTAAAAATCTCTATATAGTGGACATATGGAAAATTAATATTTGATATAGTAAATGTTATCTGCAATTATTTTGTCATTTACACAAATGATTATTATGATAAGTGCCTAAAATGGGGAAGTGTTAAAATAAATAAAAACGTGATAAACACTGAGTAAACACACTTTAACTACTAGCTTTCAAAAAAATTCTCATAATTAAAATAATCCTTTTTAAGATGAATGAACAAAGCTTCATTCCAGTGTAAGTACAAAGTACAGTCAACAACAAAAGTTGATTAGCACAAAAATATTTATTATTCTTTTTTACATCCCAATGCATGTGCCACAGCAATGTACAAGTAATTTTAGAATCCCCAAGGACAAAGTTAATATATTTCGTGTTTTGATTATGATTTTGTGATCGGTTTAACAGCTATTAGTGATCAACAGATAAGAATTATTGGTTAAGCTACTTTTGTCGTTGACTATACATGAAGTAGATATCAATAGTCGTTAGGTTAAGACTGAGGCCTTTGTAGTGTTAGACTGAAATTAAACTACTGACACAGTAACATAAATATATTGGATCAGAACACAGGCTGGGAGGTCAGACAGCGGTCAATTCCAAGATTGCCGAAATAACCAAGCCACGTATTAAGTAGATCCCGGACACAGATGTGATCGGGAGTTCGGGACTAACGCACGAATGATGATGATGATGATTAGAAACATCGAGGTTGTCAACATTGATGACACTGATTTTTTTTACTCAGTACTTTATAAATTCCCATAAATACTGCTAAATATTTTGTAGAAATGATGAAAAAATTATGGCAACTCTGTATGATATGGCGGAGGTTTTGTGTTCCTAGTTTGTGTAACTAAAATATTTAGAAAAATGTTATGAAATCTAATAAGAAATAGTTAATTACTTATGAAACGATAATCCAGCATTCTTTCTATGAATAATTGAAGTGTTTTTACACCTTTTCACCACACAATACGGCATATTTATAATATTTTGTTCAACCGTGATCGCACATGCGTACACACTCGCTGCTCAGACTAAAAGAATAACATAGACGGAACATGTAGAATAAACACGTGAAGCCAAATGACACTTTCAATGTGTGCGTGTAACTCCGATTTCCGTGTACCGATACCACTAACGGCGTGTGCGTAATGTTGCCAGCAAATGAAAAGATCTCCTAAAAATCTCTATATAGTGGACATATGGAAAATTAATATTTGTTATAGTAAATGTTATCTGCAATTATTTTGTAATTTACACAAATGATTATTATAATAAGTGCCTAAAATGGGGAAGTGTTAAAATAAATAAAAACGTGATAAACACTGAGTAAACACACTTTAATTACTAGCTTTCAAAAAAATTCCCATAATTAAAATAATCCTTTTTAAGATGAATGAACAAAGCTCTATTCCAGTGTAAGTACAAGTTACAGTCAACAACAAAAGTTTATTAGCACAAAAATATTTATTATTCTTTTTTACATCCCAATGCATGTGCCACAGCAATGTACAAGTAATTTTAGAATCCCCAAGGACAAAGTTAATATATTTTGTGTTTTGTTTATGATTTTGTGATCGGTTTAACAGCTATTAGTGATCAACAGATAAGAATTATTGGTTAAGCTACTTTTGTCGTTGACTATACATGAAGTAGATATCAATAGTCGTTAGGTTAAGACTGAGGCCTTTGTAGTGTTAGACTGAAATTAAACTACAGACACAGTAACATAAATATATTGGATCAGAACACAGGCTGGGAGGTCAGACAGCGGTCAATTCCAAGATTGCCGAAATAACCAAGCCACGTATTAAGTAGATCCCGGACACAGATGTGATCGGGAGTTCGGGACTAACGCACGAATGATGATGATGATGATTAGAAACATCGAGGTTGTCAACATTGATGACACTGATTTTTTTTTACTCAGTACTTTATAAATTCCCATAAATACTGCTAAATATTTTGTGGAAATGATGAAAAAATTATGGCAACTCTGTATGATATGGCGGAGGTTTTGTGTTCCTAGTTTGTGCAACTAAAATATTTAGAAAAATGTTATGAAATCTAATAAGAAATAGTTAATTACTCATGAAACGATAATCCAGCATTCTTTCTATGAATAATTGAAGTGTTTTTACACCTTTTCACCACACAATACGGCATATTTATAATATTTTGTTCAACCGTGATCGCACGTGCGTACACACTCGCTGCTCACAAAGGAATGGTGAGCGAAATGGTATCCCATTGCTATATAGTATCCCTTTTGGCGGCTTCACTCGCTAGTTCTATTCGTTCCGTCTATGTTATTCTTTTAGTCTGAGACTCGCTGCTCACAAAGGAGTGCGAGCGGAATGGTATCCCATTGCTATATAGTATCCCTTTTGGCGGCTTCACTCGCTAGTTCTATTCGTTCCGTCTATGTTATTCTTTTAGTCTGAGGTCAGAAAGTAGAAACTACAAAACCGTTTCTGTCTCTGTCTGTTCTGTCCGTCTGTCCTCGGCTTTCCTCCCAAACGGTAAACATGAAACTTTGCATAACTGTGTATTTGAACGACCAAGATGGGCAACCCCCACCATCGCGGCCGTGACACCGATTATGGATGAGTGGCTGCAGAGGCAGTACGGTGACATCATAACCGGGCATGGATGCTTCGGTAAGTATCTGTTTCGCATCCATCGTGAGGTCACACCCCAGTGTCAATACTGCGTGGGCTCTGACAAAGTCATTGCACTCCACACGTTGGCGGAGTGCTCGACGTGGGCGAGTCAGCACCTCGTAGTGCGTCTGGGCGTGGATTCGCTGGAAATCATGCGTCAAGCCATGGTCGCCAGCGCGAGTAGGTGAAACGTGGCCGTGTCTGCGAGCAAGTCGTGTTCGCGAAGGAGGCGGTCGAGAGGGTGAGGAAGAGTACCCTCCCCGCTGAGTTCCGAAGTGTGCGGTGAAGGCGTCGCAGACTTATTTACGCCCAAGACCATCGACCTCCATGATCGGGGCCTAAGGACGGTGGAATAGCCACCCGCCGTCCTTACAGAAGCAAGCTATAATCGAGTGCTGAATGGCCGAGGCCCCGCAGCACGCAACCAGTTTCGCTCACCGACGCGGGATAAAACCCGACCAAACCCCAGCGCAGAGGCCACACGGGTGGCCAAAGTCCGCCGGGCGCCACTTGAAACGGATCACGCGGAATTCAAAAAAATGGCTGTGTATTTACTACGCCGACAAAGTGCTACAATTTATTAAATTTTTTTTTTTTAGTAGCACACGTAATTTAAGTATCTGTTTTCGAGATATTCAACTTTACAGCTCAGTTTTATGTTAGAACAGGGTATATGTCCCCCTCCCCCCGCCCCTCTAGAAGCTATGCCTATTTTGGGTGACTACGGAACACTATTCTATGCGTGGCCCGACACGCACATGACTGGTTTTTAGTATTTGTTGTACTAAAGGCAACAGAAATACATCATCGGTCCAATTTCAACTTTATAGCTATCGCGGTTCATGAGATACAGCCCTGATGACAGACGGATGGACGGACAGCGGAGTCTTAGTAATAGGGTTCCCATATTTCCCTTTGGGGAGGTACGGAACCCTAAAAAGACGGGTATACATATTAGAGTATGTATAATATAGGCATGTTTACAAACGATATTTTTTCATTCATTTGGGTGACAGACTAGTTTTGCGTTCTGGACGAAACACTAATTAATTAAATTATACTCTATAAAATTCTCTTATACTACATAAAATTATACTCATAGTTCCGTAGCCTTCGGGACACGCGAATATTGCGCGACGTATGGTCTCAGTGTGACTGGACATAATGCGATCACGGGAGCTAAATTAACGATTAACGGACGTGGGAAATTTAACGGAAGTTAAAACGAGTCCGTTAACATATTTTTAAGTTAACTTAAAAGTTAATCCGTTACTCGAAATGTTAACTTCGTTAATTAACGATTAACGGAGTAACGTTGTTAGAAAAAGTTCGCGAAAGACGACCCAAAAGTCGCGTACTCCTACATCATGACAACGCTTCTTCACACACGGTCAATAAAACAAAGATTTTTAGCTTCCGAAAAAGTACAACTCGTCACCCGTACTGCGCATAGCCCCGACCTAGCACCCTGTGATTTCTGTATTTTCCCCAAAATCAAAGATTTGATGAGAGGTTTCACTTTTACCAACTCCGAAGAGGCAGTGATAGCGTTCAATCAGCACGTAGAAAACATGCCTTCAGATCTGTGGTGGAGGACCACAGATGGTGTTTTAAAAAAATGGTTCGATCGCATGAAAAAATGTTTAAAATGTAAAGGAGAGTATTTTGAAAAGCAATAAACATAATATTTTGGTTTTAACATGTTGTTTTTTTAAGTTACGCAAAACTTATAGTGTGACCTACGTATAAGCTACGGCAACTGACAACTGATAAACATTGTGGTAGGTATGTCACCACAGACAGACAGCCAGACAATAGGATCCACCTGTGGACCCTATTGTGAGGTGCCGTGGCCCGTGGCTGGACGCTAGGCTCAACGTCTGTTATCTATACCAAGCCCTGGACCAAATTACCAAAATAATACTAAATATAATACTATAAATAACCTATAACTAGGCTTTACCTCTCTACTTCAACTAGGTACCTACTTAGTACTTAGTGAGGTATTCCCTATTCTGTGCTTCAACTTACTTGTAGGTACTATTTATACTATAACTAGGCTTTACCTCTCTACTTCAACTAGGTACCTACTTAGTACTTAGTGAGGTATTCCCTATTCTGTGCTTCAACTTACTTGTAGGTACTATTTATACTATAACTAGGCTTTACCTCTCTACTTCAACTAGGTACCTACTTAGTACTTAGTGAGGTATTCCCTATTCTGTGCTTCAACTTACTTGTAGGTACTATTTATACTATAACTAGGCTTTACCTCTCTACTTCAACTAGGTACCTACTTAGTACTTAGTGAGGTATTCCCTATTCTGTGCTTCAACTTACTTGTAGGTACTATTTATACTATAACTAGGCTTTACCTCTCTACTTCAACTAGGTACCTACTTAGTACTTAGTGAGGTATTCCCTATTCTGTGCTTCAACTTACTTGTAGGTACTATTTATACTATAACTAGGCTTTACCTCTCTACTTCAACTAGGTACCTACTTAGTACTTAGTGAGGTATTCCCTATTCTGTGCTTCAACTTACTTGTAGGTACTATTTATACTATAACTAGGCTTTACCTCTCTACTTCAACTAGGTACCTACTTAGTACTTAGTGAGGTATTCCCTATTCTGTGCTTCAACTTACTTGTAGGTACTATTTATACTATAACTAGGCTTTACCTCTCTACTTCAACTAGGTACCTACTTAGTACTTAGTGAGGTATTCCCTATTCTGTGCTTCAACTTACTTGTAGGTACTATTTATACTATAACTAGGCTTTACCTCTCTACTTCAACTAGGTACCTACTTAGTACTTAGTGAGGTATTCCCTATTCTGTGCTTCAACTTACTTGTAGGTACTATTTATACTATAACTAGGCTTTACCTCTCTACTTCAACTAGGTACCTACTTAGTACTTAGTGAGGTATTCCCTATTCTGTGCTTCAACTTACTTGTAGGTACTATTTATACTATAACTAGGAATTACCTCTCTACTTCAACTAGGTACCTACTTAGTACTTAGTGAGGTATTCCGTATTCTGTGCTTCAACTTACTTGTAGGTACTATTTATACTATAACTAGGTTTTACCTCTCTACTTCAACTAGGTACCTACTTAGTACTTAGTGAGGTATTCCCTATTCTGTGCTTCAACTTACTTGTAGGTACTATTTATACA
This sequence comes from Nudaria mundana, assembly GCA_963556515.1. Lineage (NCBI taxonomy): Eukaryota > Metazoa > Arthropoda > Insecta > Lepidoptera > Erebidae > Nudaria > Nudaria mundana. The sequence goes on along the minus strand of OY748311.1, from coordinate 203,620 downwards.
ATAACTAGGCTTTACCTCTCTACTTCAACTAGGTACCTACTTAGTACTTAGTGAGGTATTCCCTATTCTGTGCTTCAACTTAATTGTAGGTACTATTTATACTATAACTAGGCTTTACCTCTCTACTTCAACTAGGTACCTACTTAGTACTTAGTGAGGTATTCCCTATTCTGTGCTTCAACTTACTTGTAGGTACTATTTTTTGGTACCGTACTACACGTAAAGTAAGGATGACTCCCCCCCCCCCATAGTGTGGTGTATTAGACATAACATAACATAGGGGGCGAGCCTATTGCCATTTACCGGGCACAAGTTGACTCTGGAATAATTATCTAGGTAAAATTCTAAAAAGAATTATACATTATCCACCAGACCCGGGAAGCGAACCCGAGACTTCGAGCGTGGCAGTCCGTACATAGTACCATTGTGCCACAAACATTGAGAGCATGATAAGACATTTTTTTTATTTACAAATGTATTTGCCAGGTATTTGGCTTAAAAGCCCACTTTTTTGTTAAAACAGGGTGTTTGGGCTACGGTCGGGTGTGTGGACTTGTGGAGTGCGGTAACGGTTAACATTAGGCTATAAGTATAGGGTAAACTCACCAGTAACTGGCCGCTTAAGCGCGTCGCCCAATTTCAAACGGTGCTGTGTCAAAGTGCACCAAGATATTGGCACTCAAATATTACCATTCGTTAGTGCATGTATGTGTTTATTCGTTTACGATAAGAAAATATTAATACGAATTTGACTCACCTATTTAGAATTTTTTAATCTAACGAAAAAGTTATCAATTTTAGCAGTTACTGGCCATAATCTTTACAAAGTGGTCACCATAATATTAATAATTGGCCATATCAAAATAATAATCAAAATCAATCAAAAAGTTAGTTATAAAATATATAGAAACACAAAAAAATGCTTACGAAACATAATAAGATAAATACTGAATGGAGTCAGGCGTTACCTGGCGAAAATCCATGATAAAACAATGGAGAATATGATGTTTAATTTATATATAATAATGTCTTCTATTTAGCAAAATCATTGCAATTATATATAAATTAAACATCATATTCTCCATTGTTTTATAATAAGATAAATTCTAACAATATTGTGGGTAGGTAGGTACTTAGCCTAATTAAAGTATTCAATATCTTGGCTAAAATAAAATCAATATACCACAGTTTTATTTTAGTATTCTATAGAAGAACTTAAAACTATTAATATTTGTCATGATTGATAACAGCCTCAAATATATTACGAACATCATCATCATCAGATGAAGTATTACTCTCTCTGTAACAATTATAGCACAAAAAGAATCGCCTCAGGAATGTGAATTCTATGGAATGCTGGAATACTGTTCTGATGAAATTGTTCCTTACAGGAACTGCAAGAAGTCACCATTCCTACATCCCTTTTCTGCTAAAACTTTGCCTGTTTTTGGACATACATTAAAACCACTTTCGTCAGCATTAAACACTCGATGACGACGACATTGAAAGAAGAGTTATGGCAGGAAATCAAGTTAATGGGGCTCTGCATAACTTTATGAACAGTCAGAAGATTTCTCGGAGGGCTAGGCTGGCTGTTCATAGAGGAGTGCTGGTACACACTTATGTATGGAAGTGAATGTTGGGTGTGGCAGAAGAAGCATGAAAGTAAAATAAATGCAGTGAAAATGAGAAGTTTGAGAAGTATGACTGAGGTGACATTGGTTGAGAAAGTGAGGAACAGCGTGATACGAGAAGTTTGCGGTGTATCCATAGATAACCTCCTAATAGATTCCGCATTACTGTAATTTTGTTCCTTACCGAGTTCACCTGTTTTGGCGGAATGCGAGGGGCGCGCGGAAACATGTAAGTGCGCTATGATTGGCTGTTTCAAGGTCAATCTTCGAATACACCGAATACTAGAGATGGGATAGGGATGAAAATGTGTCGATAAAATTTTGATACTCGCAGGTATATTATAGTTATATTTTTATAATTTTATTATATCGTTGATTCCTTAATATTCTTATTATATACATTTTTAAATACATTTATAAAAAACACAAATACATTTAAAAATATAAAAAATATTATTTATTATTATAATTTTTATAGGAATAGGTATCAGGACTTAATCAAGAGGGACAGGTATTATCAACTCTCAGTTCCTACTTACTACCTACCACTAAGCCACGAGCCCCCCATCTCTGATGATGATACATTATAATTTTATATTTTTATTCAATAGATGTAAAGTAATATAATTTATATTAAGAAAGAATTTATAAATAAATATCAAAAACTGATGTCATCGGCGGGACTATAATTTCTTTCTTAATATTTTACGTTGTTATTGGTGGGAAACCAACTCTCCCCACGAGATGTTGCATCTACCCATTTCTTTTTCCTCTCGGGGCATCCAGGAAACCTATAAAATAATATATATCTCAGTTACATTGCTAATACTAAATCACATTAGCTGCGAAAAAAAAATATAATAATGCCAACACACAAATTGGTCGCAAATAATTCGCAGCTTACCGAAATTCAACCGGGCGCAGTCGCGGGCGACAACATGTTGCTTATTTATAGGTACTACTTTTAAAACACCTACGGCAATAATACTGCAAAATATCGATGACGTACTATATCATACCGATATCCCATCACCATCGATTCAAGTGCTATTGTAATGTATTGTTAGAAAAGGATAGCTATTATAATTTGGCTAATGAGTGAAAGAGTAATTTCAAAAAGACATCAACGGGTTCTAAATGGTTTGTGTTTATGTTCTATTACCAACCAGAATAAATTGAACTCCGGAGCCTAGTCAATTTTATATTTACATTTATGTCTAATTTACTAACCGGTGAAATGTAATGCTATCTTTTTGGTAATTTGATGTCTTCGCCGACTTGCCATACCATTTCACGGAACAGGAAGCCATTTAAAATGTAAAATGCTCGCAAAAACAATTTTTTTAAATTATAAAATCGCACGTGGTCATAGGTCGCGAAGTTGGTTGTCACTGACGTCGTGATTTTAGGCATAGCTTTACATACTTGCGAAATCAAGTATGAGTGGCGCGCGTTTGTTGCCCTGCATGCGGAATCTATTAGGAGGTTATCTATGGCTTAGATGGTTCGGGCACGTAGAAAGGATGGATGAAAGAAGATTGACGAAACAGATACATAAGGCGGGCGTGAATGGACAGGCAGGTAAGGGTCGACCTAGGCGAACGTACTTCGACCAAATCGGAGATGTTTTGACCAAAGGCCAGGTCAGGAGTACCCAGAACCGGAGAGCGTGCATGAAGATAGTTATGAAAGTAGACAATGATTTTATATACAAGTAGAAGAAGCGAAAGAAGTGTGCCAGGATCGTAGCCAGTGGAATTCCATAGTCTCTGCCTACCCCCATGGGAAAGAGGCGTGACCACATGTATGTATGTATGTAAACACTCGTGTGGGATCTTGAATTACATCACATAAACCTTCACAATCAATGTATTCCTTTATTTCGTGAAACCATTTTCTAATGTCCGCTTCAGAAACACAAGCACTAGCATTAGTAACTCCCTCAGATGTTCCAAATGTTATGTTAGGATGACGTTTCAAGAATGCTTTGAACCATACATCTCCAGGTTTGTCATTCAGAAATGGAGTAGGTCTCGGATTTTTCTTTAAAAAAATCTTGAATACAAACTTTGATATCCTCCTATTTTCTGGGAAATCCTCGTTTAGCTTGTTGTAGAATAAAATTACACAACTCATTTTTCTCAGTTTCGGTAAGTACTGGATTAGGTCCAGATTTAAACTTTGTGTTAGGGTTTTGTAAATTGAATTGGATGCTACTTCTAGGCACACCTAATACTTTAGCTGCTTTTTTATTTATTTTCTATTTATTATTTTCTATAAATTCATTAGCCTTTTCTATTGCTTCTTTGGAGTATTGACGCTTTTAGAAGACATTTTGAAAAATCTACATGCAAAATTATTTGAATCAGTAATTGGCCATATAAATATTATTAATTGTCCACCTATGCCAGTTACTGATAAATGTGTATGTTTCTACTTGAATTTTTTTAGGCAGTACTACACCTTATGCTCTTACTAAAACCGTTCATTTTCTTATAAAATTCGAATTTTACTTCGTAACCCAGTAACTGGCATGGGTGGCCGATAATTGAAAATTTTAAAAAGTAGGTAGTTATTAGTATCTAGCCTCCCTCTCAGTGGCGGATTTACCAGCAGGCTGAGTGAGGCGGCAAATTTGAGGACCGATTTTTTTTGCTACCTCATAGAAATCAAAAAGATTTCTGCATGACGATTTTCTGTTTTCTGATGTTTTACAGATAGAAGTCTGCAAAAAATTTTGCCGATGACTTTCTCCTCTCACTTGTCATTTGTCATGGTACGTTCCGTGAATCCGTTTAGCAATATTCCATATTCTAGAGTAATTGCCTATTATTTGCCTCTGCGCCCTCTGCCCGCACTTTGAATGAGCGGAAAGAGGGAAATTATAGAAAACGTATTTCTCTCTTCCCACTATCAACCCACACCAATCATGCCAGTCCTACTATTGGTTGGAGGCTGCGAACTGCATGGTTTGTACTTATATAATTTCGCGATTTTAATTTGAATATAGTAAATAATTTAGAACGACGAACGAATTGATGATCAAGATTACATACGACGATATCATCGATGATTTTGCCAACAAAAAATCGCGCAAAAGGTATTGTAACGAACTTTTATAAATTTACTGAATTAATTATTTTTAACTGTTTCTAAACGCAATAAAGATTATTTATTCTGTTTATTCACGTTTACCAATTGTGTAAGTAACATGCATTATTACCCCGCCTTATAAATCATACATGATTGAGCTTCGATAAGCCGAAAAATGTACCTAAAAATTAATTTGACTGCAATTTTATCGAAATTGTTGAATTGTAAAAATAATCTAGGACATGACAATTGTGGAGGCTAGGGCGGCAAAAACTTTACAGCCTATACCTTGAAAATTTGTAAATCCGCCACTGCTCCTCCCTCTCCCTCTTAATCTTAGTTTTAATAGGACAATAGTAGAAAAAAGTAATGAAAAGGAATATGTTATTATTTTAGCAATATCTCAACACAATCCAACACATATTCACTAGAAAAATGAACACAAAATTGTAATTGTTGTAAAATGTAAAATGTAACTAAAATAAAAGCGAATTGAATTGGTGACACCGTACTAAAATAATAGATGGCGTACTGTGAGTGTAACTCTTATTATAAGCAACATATGGGAGTACTGGCCAATTACTAAAAGTGGCCAGTTATACCTCATTTTACCCTAGATAACGTAGGGTTGGGTTCGGTAATTAAAATTATAGTTTAGATATCAAATTACCAATCTACGGCATAAATTTATTACAATACCGACCTCTGAAGCCATAAGCTAATAACTTCGCTAGAATATGAGTATCAAGTTAAAGCTTCAAATCAAGCTTTTATTTTATGCAGTAACAAAACGCACCCTTCAAGTTTTCGGGACTAGAGATGAGCGCGTAGGTAGCGAGTCGGTACGATCAATTGAAAGAGAATGGAAGATTTCTCGATTATTATTATATAAATGTCGTATGATGTTACTATATGGCATTGCTTCCTTATAGAGTGTGTAATTGGTTCAGCCTTGATTGTATTGTGCCATAAAAGTATAGCATACATTTACATGCATTGCATACCTATATATTATATATAGGTATGCAATGCATGCTACTAATTGCAAATGTTGAGCGGAGCAAATTTTCTTAATTTTTTTTATGCTCTATTTTCATGATTTCAGAGATATGCACTCCCGGGTATGATGTCGACCAGCATGCCAAATTTGGTCAAAATCGTTCGAGCCGTTTCGGAGGAGTTGGCACACAAACGATTTACACTTGTCGTCTAATATACGCTACGCTTCGCTCCGCTCAATAAATGTAAACAAAAGTAAGATAAAGTCATGTTACATGTTAACCTTTAACCTCAGTGACTAGGTATATCTATCATTATCCAACTTATTACTGACTTGAGCACGATTTATGATAATGTGGTTTTTGCTAAATTAGTTTCATAAATTATTCACTTTCAATAGTTGCGAGCGAGCGAAGCGTCTACATTTCGAGATTGGACAATTTTGCTGTCGTCCGTCTGTCTATGTGTTCTGGGCTAGCAGCCACAGTTTTTATCCGATCTTCACGAAACTTGACACGAGTATTCCTTGACTTAGTACAATTTTTCCATAGAGAGCATTATTAGATTGGGGGGAAATTGAGGGAAAAAAGCAAGAAAAAAGCTCAAATAATGTTTTTAATGTTCGCGCGGTCTACTGGCGACCACTAGTATTTTTGACCGAGCGAGCGCAGCGAGCTAAGCGTCTACATTCCAAGATTGGACAATTTTGGTTTCGTCCGTCTGTCTGTATGTGTATTCCGGGCTAGCAGCCACAGTTTGTATGCGATCTTCACGAAACTTGACACGAGTGTTGCTTGCTTTAATAAAATTTTATCATCGTGAGCTTTTTGGATTGGGGGAAAAGCTAAAATAATCTTGTTTTAAGGATCGCGAGGTCTACTGTTGGTCCCATAGGCCGACCACTAGTACCTATATTTAATTTTTATGTCAAGACCCACAATATAAAAAATACTCAATCAATATTCAGTCTTTGTACTACGAATAGCGAATACACTATGTTATATTAAACCAAAGCTTATTATGAGAACGATTATTTATTTCAGTTAGAGGCTCAAGACATACTGATAGACAGATACAAATCACTTCTTTATCCATCGGGGTTAACGACGTGCTTTGTGGTAGACAGAGGTGCTTATTACGCCCACGTGTCGCCAGTGATCTCATTAAACCCACTTAATACTCGTAGGTAGCGAGATTGCTGTTTCCGGGGACTGGGTTCTTATCTGTATTTGCCAGAGCCTCGTTCGTTAGTTAGCAGGTGCATCGCGTGAGGAGACGATGATTTGGGCCCGGGAGATGTGCGTAGGGAGGGTCCCTTAGCAACCGACCTTGATGCGAAAATATAAATATAGGTATATGTGTTTGTAAAACATGATCACAAGCGCCGTTTATTGATATTATGATATGCTTATATTCATTGTAGGTAAAGCCTGGATCGTGTTTAGCTTATTATCAAAATATGAAATAGAGATACGATTTTTTTATTGTAATATCTGAGTCGATTGCCATTTCTCATGATACGCAGCACTAAAATTGTTTATTAATAGTTTCATTCGTTGTCTTGTCATTGTGAATTTGTGATTGTGTCCGGTGTTTGATTTGATGGCTTTTATCTTGTCATCAATTGATTTGCTTGCTTTGTGGACATTTGTGGTGTAACATCAAAAGAGAGTGCTCGGGTCGAGCGCTAGGTAGCGCCCGGTGGTGCCGGCAGGCCTCAGCCCCACCACATGTAGCGCTGTGTAGCGGGAGTCGGGTCGGGAGAGGTCGGCCGCCCGCCAACTAACCAGCCAGCCAGTCAGTCGGCCCGCTAGTCTCCACTCGCACGCGAGATAGTGCCCTCGAGATCAACACGCCGCGCCGCCGCCAATATATGACACGGACCGTTCACCGGTGACGGCTGACCAGTGACCCCGCGCATCACAATATTATTATGGTGAGTAACTCACGGTTTTTATTAAAGCTTTGCCCTGAGACGCGGAGTAGCGAGTTACTGACACGTCTCCACCGGGTGCACCTGGCCTTCTCTCGTAATTGCTTAACTTTTAATTCTGTAATATAATAATAGCGACGTACTTGCGTTAACTCGCGTGTTCATTCAATATTGTGTGCTAAAGTTGTGTTGTGTGTGATGATGACTGATGAGGAATCTAAATAATTATTAAGTGCAATTCGGTTGAAACATGTGAATGGTTCTGTACACTCAGTACAGGACCACCACAGAGCTACAGAGCTAGTGCGTCGCCGTCCCTGTCGTGGGGTAATCACAGTGTTGGTTGTAACTGTCCGAGTGCACAACACTTAATGATCACTACCAAAAGGTAATTAACACCTTAATGTATATTCTGTGATAATGATAGGTGAGTAGAGTAGCTGATTGCTGTGGCTTCGCTTGCGTGATATAGTTTTCTCAATCTCAATTCCCTCAGGAACACATTACAGGGATAAAAAGTAGCCTATGTCACTCGAGGATAGTGTAGCCACCTACTCAATATTAGTTCAGAAGTTACAGAGCCTATTCTATGCAAACAAACAAACAATCTAATCTTTTTGCTTATTAGTATATATAGAGACAACTAAACTTAAGTAAACAATGACACTTGACATAGATAACACCATACAGTGATATTCATATTAACATTTTATACTACCTAACATTTATTACCTAAGCATTAAAGTTTGATTGATGGAGACATAGACATAGATAACATTGCACATATTTATATTGCACCTATACTTAGTGATTATCATTAATACTTCTATAGAGAATTAACACTAAATAAAGCATTAATTTACAAAATTGTCACTTGTATGCTGCAGTAGTGATGCAAGTATCTAATAAACTATTTAGGTGTATATGTAGCAGAGGGAAGTGTAGAATAGATGGAGGAAATGGTGAATATAAACAGCCACTTGTGCACACAATGGGCAGTGTTGATGATAGGTGAGCTCTAAGCTATGAGAGCTATCATATCGCACACCCAGAATGATACCGTAATAAGTCAAAATATCTCAATTGAGCTTTTTATCATTTCTAGGAATCAAGAACCAACTCAATCATAACTCTGGCTTATAGGGATTAAAACAAAATAGAATAGAACACAGTCAAATATAGGTTTTGGATTGTGAAGATCTGTGTGTTCATTTTATCTGAACTGAAGTGTCCTTTTGTAATGAAAATGAATATGTCACAGCCACTTAAAGTTGAAAGTGGTCGAGTGCCACTTGCAATCACTAGATTAATTTAACATTTTATGTGCTATGCTTAAATCAATTAAGTACCTACGAGTATGACACAATAAACTTGTTAATAAAGTCTAACATGAAACTACTTGTTTGTATGTGTAGTATTTAGTAAACATACTGTTCTACAATTTTATTTATTTTTAACTGACTTCCAAAAAGAGGGAGATTCTATATTTTTTTTTTACTAAAATTATTTAAAAAGATTTATACCTATATTTAGTGTTTGTTCTGTTTGTTTGTGATATAAGTTCCGTGTAATATGATATGTACACGATACTGAGTTCAAAACCATTCATTTAGTCAACAGATGGCCACAGAGTCACAGATGCCACTATCATATTTGTTTGCTTTGGGACCAAACCGTCCATTCATGTTGTCACACAAATTATGATATCGCATGAAATTAACAATTATTGTCATAAGTCTGTGTGTACAAGTGTTTCTTCAATAAATATCACTTTAACGGCTTGTAAGTAGGAACTAAGTAGTTACATTCATTGTATTATCTGTTTACTACTATCTGGTTACTACTAACTAAGCCATGAATGAATGAGCATCAAACACATGTTTATAATCAGGACCTACTTACTAACTGCGGTACTTGCTCTCAGGTAGGTGATAGGTGTCATTGGCACTCCACTCCACTGTGTAAACAACACTACTGTACACTGTAGGCGTGTAGCCCTGTAGGTAAAGTTATGGCATTCATTCATGTCAATAGGTACTTACTTGCATAATTATTGACATTTATTTGTAATTTGTCATTTGTTTTATTTATTCTAATATGACATTACTGTATTGCTAATACTGTCTTATAAAGATTGCATCTCGGATAACCTTGTATCAATTTACCTGTGTCAGCAATAAATGATTGATTGATTTAGAATGTGAATCGCAAAAATACGTCACACATTGATACTAAAATCGACTTTAAATGACCGGACCAAATTATTGTCGGAATGGGACCAAATTGCAATGGGAGTACTAGGGAAGCAGTAGCTTGCAATTATTCAAATCTAAAATCGGTTCACCGTGTCCAGTCGAAAGACATGAGGTAACAAACATAAAAAAACATACAGCCGAATTGAGAACCTTCTCCTTTTTTTAAAGTCGGTTAATAATAGACATTTTGTATATCTAGAGGGAATACCAGGATAGACGCCCCATATTTTGAAATAGCCTAATAATAAGTTACCATACTCTGTTATTCTTTTAGTCTGAGACTCTATCTATCATGCTTGTTTTAAAAGTTTTGTCTTGGGTGGGATGTTCAACCCACGACCTCCGTGTTAGCTTTGGGCAGAGTCACTTGTCCAATAAAGTGTTTGTAAATAAAGGTAATAGTTAAGACAAACAGATTGGAGGTCGGCATATGTCGTGTCTCGTGCCTCCTAGACACTAGACACTCTAGACTACTCTAGAGCGTGCCACGTCGCGCGTCGTAAGTGATTTAGCATTGACGTGGGGAGTTAGGTAAGACGACGGAGACGATACGTCAAACGTGATCACTTATTATCTGATCGGATCCCACTTACACGACTTTCTATTTTATGTCGGATCGTACGTATACGCCGCCGCCGCCGCAGTACCCACAATGGGCCAAGATAGTGGTACAGTTTTGATTTGGTTTCCTAGTTGTCGAAAATACAACAAGGTTCATACTTAAAATAATTATAATCAGTGTAATAGATGTATACTAATGACGCTAACCTGATTGATAAGTATTCATACGTCGTACGTACGTCACAGGTCACTTCACACTTGTAAGTGCATGTCATTTTAACCTTTGTTATGAACTAGTGGATACCTACGGCCTCGCCCGCTTGACAAATTATATACTAAAACCGTACTCGAGAACCACTCTATCCATAGTGAAAGCAGCATGGAAATAACTGCAGTAGTTTTTGAGTTTATCAGACAGACAGACAGATGCTGTCAAAGAATCAAAGACTCAATTTCATTTATTCAGTTTAGGCACATAAAGAGCACATATGAATGTCAAAATTTTACAATTTTATGTCAAGCACTATTATAAAAATACTAAAATAATTACATAAATAACCATTTGAAAATGATTCTTTCGCTGGTTCGGTAAGTTGGTTCTTCTGAGAAGATACCAGCAAGAAACTCAGGTAGATTATGCATTTTATTTTTTAATAATGTTTTGTTTACATTGTGTTACAATTTGTATTGTACGAGTGGCTAACAACAGCCGATTAAGGTGACCATGCATTTTTATCATTAATATATTCGTCTACATTATAATAGCCTTTCTTCATCAAACGTTTTTTCATTACTATTTTAAACTTATTAAGAGGCATGTCAACCAGATCCTGCGGAATTTTATTAAATATTTTTATACATTTGCCTACAAACGAATTACCAACTTTATGAAGTCTAATTTTTGTCATTGCCAGTTTATTGTGATGGATAAGACATTATTTGCGAAAGTAATCTTAATCACTTATGAAAACCCGTAAGCGACATTCAACCTGAAACCTGGTACCTGGTGGTACACCATGTTTCAGGCGACTGTACCTGTACCTACTAGTTAAGGTCTGACTGACCAATTCTCATTCTCATGCTGCTTGCCTGATGTCAGGGTTGAGATTCGGGAACTTGCATTCATACATAGAGTAGGTACACCTGGCCCCCTTTACCATAGTGTCATGGCGCTTGGAAGAGTTTGTTGTTTCTCCTATATCATTGGTTGTCGACAAACTCCGATGCCATGCTCATACGGCAGGAGTTAGTTGGTGGTTGCCAGTGCAACCACCTAGTGCCTTATCTGTGTAAACATTAGGCCCACTCTCAGCTTGATGCTGTTGGACAGCGATGTTTTTCACAGAGGGCCTACTGACGAGATGGCGCCCCCCTCCCATGCACATCATGTATCAAATATTAAAATATGGTAATATTAATAAATAACAGTATACAACTGACCCCGTGCAACCACAGACAATACAATACAACATAACAATTGTAACGAACCGGCTAAAACGTGGGAATAGTAACACCTCGCAGCTCTACTGATTGAATCGCAACTTGTCAATTAGATGAATAGTTATATATAGAGGTCCGGTTTACACTTGTCTTGTTTCCATTGTACGTGTTCAGATCGTGGATGTTTATTTATACTCGTAGATAGGTTTAGTAGTAGGAGATTACACATTGTTATGATGTAGGAGAGTAGCAAGTGGCGAACCTGTTGAGGGTCGCCGCTAACGCTAAGAAGATGTCAGTAAGATATAAATGTATGAATTATCTTGTTGATCGTTTACGAGTTATAGGTTTACCAAACAGTAAACCGCAAGTGCATTGTTGTACTTAGCAGGTATATGTTAACTGTTAGTTTGCACAAGAGCTCTTGACAACATGACATGACGACACACGATCAATGTGTTGACTCCTTACTCCGTCTGATACGTCCCTGCAATACAAATTATACAGCTAATTAGAGGTATAGTTGTATAATTGATTAGAAGAAACCGCAGGTTCGATATAAATAACCTGTACACAGGACAACGACGTAATTCGTTCTAGGATCATCACCGGTGTTGTACGAATAACAACTCCAATGCCACGCGTATAAAGTGCACTGTGCACCGGTTGCGAAATGCTAAACTCCTTTACTTGAAGCTAAACGGAGCTTCGCATAGTTCGGTGGCAATACCGGCTTGTTGTGTCACGAAGGAGCGTGCGGTGTCGGCGGCGGGTGGCTGACTTCATTGCAGAGCTATTGCGTGATGAATGTCCGTGGTGAGGAAGCACCTATGTATACCCAAAGATATTATAAACATACTTACTTTAGTATAGGTGACATTTCCCCTGCCTGTATATACCGTAGCCACAGAATAGGAAAGTACCTAAACTGTGCTCATACGGCAGGTCTACTGTTTAGCTGCTATACCGTGGCAGGTGCAAGATGTGGTGAACTGCACAGGACGACAGTCCTGCCCTATGACCGTGGCATCGGAAGAGTTTGTCGATGACCAATGATATCGCAGAAAATGTCGATCACGAAACCCAAGTAACACTTTTTTTTAAGTTTCCTGCGATGCCATTGGTTGTCGAGAAACTTCAAGCGCTATATAGGTAAGGAGGCTGAAGTAGATCTGACTGAGTTAATGTCAGCTGCTCAGCTTGTTCAATGACTGAGATGTAGCTAATTAGAGAATCCATGAATGGCCTTTGTATGTTTTGTATTGGAGTGTACACTTGTCAGTAAGTCAATACATACGTTAATTAGGCGTGTAATGTATGGTAATGGATCGGAAGCGCTCTGGCAACGTCTGCTCTGCAACATTGTTGTTCATCGTGTCTGCGTGGTGGCTAGCTTCGCGGCTTTGTCTCAGAAATGTTAATGGTTATTGTTTGTTACAACAATACCCCATAACAGGCTGTGTCTGTGTTGACATGACTATTCTACCAGTCCATTGTGGCCTGTTCTTTAAACTCCATGATGGAACCAACGCAGGGTATGCCTTGATAGCCAGACTGTTGCCTACGAAACTATCCAGTGTGGGTCCATAGTGGTGAGTTATACCTAACTGGTATTGTATTGATTACAACAACTATTACGCCGAGGTGAGACAGACGATTACACCCACATTACGCCTGTAATTTTATTGGTCCCACGCTCACGTACTAGGAGGCAAGCCTATTGCCGTTACCGGGTAGTACGAGTATAGAAAGTTCATAACCACTCTGTCATTCAAACTAAATTTCCAAACGGCCAAGACATAATATGTGTTACATACCATACATACACATTAATACTCGTAGAATCTCTGCAGTCCGAGCACAGTGATTTGATTACAGTATAGTATTATAATATAATGTAGGTCTGTACATATGTATGTACTCGTAGATTGTATAGGCGCATCGATAACGCCCGCACGCGATATTATTATATGTATGGTGTGTCCCTCACTTGCTAGGGTTGCCACTGCCGATTTTGTCAGTGTCATTCGTACTCGGGCTGTCTGGGTACGCAGTTTAAAAGGATCGTTATGCCCATTATCGAGTTGATAGCACGTCGTTGATCTGCTATCTTGACTCGAGTTTCGATAGGCATTCAAAGAATTATCTTCGCTAGTACGTTTTGTAGCCTCTTACGAAGACCACAGTGGCCCACACCTTATATCATCAATTAAATAAGCTTATAAATTCCTGATATCCTTAGTTATCTACTGGAGCAATGGTGTTTACTTGGCAACCCTACATGCTGCTACACTTGTAACCTTAACCGATAGTGCAGTAACTAATAGTACTAGATTACATACGAGTCACGAGTACTCACGAGTGGGGCCGCGGCCGACAGCGAATGCGTATTACTCCTACACGTGTACACCAACCGTGAACCCAACACTTCACTACCTGCCCTGGGTATCTGAACAGTGACAGTGCCATGACGATTCAGTTAGCCTGTTTGTACTCCTACACGTAATACCTACCTATATGAAGCCTTTTTGAGATAACGAAGAAGGGTCCCTTGACAAAATATGTATCATATGTTACGAGTTGATAGTGCTAGTGCTAGCAATGCCGGAGCATGCAACAGGGTTCTACGACAAATCGTTTACTGTGCAGGCCCTCCGTCTGTGGAACTCCTGCCTGTAGCTATCAGGGGTGCTCGTGCACAAGCGCTGCCTATTTTCAAGAAAATGGTCAAAGATCATTTGTTGAGTTCTTAGACGTGTTTAAAAACTGCTGTCTCATAAATGTTGTTGTTAATCTTACTATAAGGTCTCCTATACATCGGTATACATCGGTATTTATGTAAGTATAATACTCGTAATATGGAATATATTATGTATATATAGTTATATATACTATGTCTGTTTGTATGTACGAGTATATGTGTGGAACGGCATACAGAATATCTATCTACTTCTACCTGGTTTCTTCTATTTACTATTGTGTTGTATTATACTAAGTAGCACTTTTGTTTCCAAAAAGCTATTTATCAATATATTGTCACACACCTTTTTCTTAAATTATATTCTTTCTACCTTTCCATCCAAAGGTGGCCTGTAAGAAATTACTTTTTAGTGATAAGGCCGCCATTTGTACATATTGAAACCTGGATTGCTTTTGTTATGTTATTTTTGTATCTATATATATTTTGTATCTATATATATTGTAATAAAGATTATTGTATTATTATATAGTATAGTAAGAGTAACTCCCTCAGTCTGTAGTTGTGTCAGTTGTCTAGCTCGCTATCACCCAAGTACTCATATCACTGTTACAGCGGTAGTTACGATGTGAACATTATCATTAACAGCCAATTGACGCCCACACCCACTTCCACAACATTCGCTGCCAACCGCACCATGTGCGAATCCAGAGGCTTCCCGCTCCTTCACGATGTCGTCATCAGTCCTGCGAGCAATACGACCTGTCCACTGCCACTTGAGCCTGGCTACACTTTGGGCTATGTCGGTGACCCTAGTCCTCCTTGAGATCTTGTCGATCGATAATGTGAAGTTACTCGGTAGGTAATGGACGTTAGTCCTAGGTAGGTCCGCAGGTCCTACTCGCCAGCTAGTCTACTAGTAGTCAGCAATATTAAGTAAATTTTATCATCATGCTTCCCAGTTGTATTCCCAGAAGTAGACTTCTTCTTTTAGTCTTTCTGCATTTAATCTAGCCTCCTTCGTGATGCACTTATTCACATACCCGTACTTAGTAACGCGTAAGTAGGTACAAGGTAAGCTAAGTAGGTACAAGGTAAGCTAAGTAAGATATGACTAAGTATTACGTCATCGGCCAATAGCATGTGGCATCTAATCTACCAAGATGAACGTCGAGTTGCGCGACGCCCGACGCCAATGGCCAATGAGCAGTAGGACAAAACAGCTTGTGCAATGCACAAATTATTAGTAAGTACGTATATTCAATAAGCACAAGTAGTGGTCGGCTTGTGATTGTTCAGTGTCGACATATTTATGACCCCAGCACAAGAAGGCACATTACAAGGCACGCGGCACAAGGCTCATTGTATCATTAAAGCCTGCATCATTTGTATCATTAAATATTGCACGTTCATTAGCATACATTATGTAGCGTTTTTTGCCCATTATGTACCTACCTAACATAATAGATTGTACGATCAATGTCACCCCATAGTACGGTAGCTTATGTTTGACTAGAAGACGTCATCTTGGTAGCACATTCATGCCTTTCCTATAAAACCTTCAAACTGTAAAAAACAGATTTACAGGTAGATATACTTGCAACGTACTCAATCATCATAATCCTCCCGACTTCTATTGAGACAATATTACCAATCTCCCAACAGCTCTTATCCAAATTGTGGCAATTCATTTTATTCTGGAATATCTTTCAGCTCAGTTTAGACATCATTCATCGAAATCTTTTCGGACCTGTTAGAGAGGAGAACTAAGAAAACTAGACAGGGAGTCAGGAAACTATTCGCTCCTTAACCATGAGGCTTTCTAATCGGTTGGATCGGTTGCTCTGTTCTTTCCTTTCAGCGCCTGACGATTCACATTTGGAATTCTTTGCCAGCGCACGTGTCTACTTCCTGGGGCTTCCTGGCGCAAACCCTCGCCCCCGGGACTTGTGAAAATTAGTCATAATATTTAGGAAGTTATGATTTGAACGTTCTCCCGTCAATCGTAAGTCGTGGTGTCCCAAACTTGAAGAATGATGCATTTAACAGTATAAAGGCGTGAGAATGCGCTAGAGAATTAACTACCTACTCGATTCTGTTTAGTTCCGATGAATGTGCGTATTACGTTACAAGTTTTTACGGAATTAGAATATAAAGCATTTGCCGGCACTGCGCGAGGAATTTGTTAACTGGCGTCACTCATTATATACTATAACACAGATGTAAGTGAATCAGGTAATGAAACTTATCTAAAGGCACGCGGAGATGAACAGTCGGAGGTCGCGTGGCATTGTCGGTCGGTCGGTTGAGGTGGAGGTGAGCTTGTAACTGAAGAGGCGGGCGAAGGTCCGCCTCTGACCTCCGCAGCTCCGGCGTGTGTGTGTGTGCGTGTGTGACTCACCACCTCACAACTATACATCTATAAAAAACCTCCCTACCACACCGGAGTCGGACACGAACACTTACCTATATAAAGCTACGCCGTTCACTTGTATCAGAAAAAATACCAGCGCCGCGTCACGAGTAGTCACGACCACGACTCTGCCAAGGTGGTGTGGTGTCTGTGCTCAGTGACTGTCAGTTAACTAATACTCGTAGGTACTCGCATACAACATAGGAAATGTGGGAACGCAGTCATTATGCGAAAGTAGTCGCTGCTGTGGGAAAGTGCTCAAGCAGAACACAGAACTGTAGTCATTTTGAGAAGGTAGTCATTCTGAACCTAATCTCTAAACGCTAGCTTGTACTCGTATCTCCATCACTTGCTCAATTTCACAGTTAATTAATACAAACCATATCAATGTGTTAGGTACTGATTTGGTAATCAAATTCATAAATTCAAATAGTTTGAAATGAATGTACGAGTAGTTTGATTTTGTAGTTTATACTTTCGATTGTTGGCACTCGGTGGAACCTATATAATAGTAATACATGATGAACAAACACACGTGTATGTATTAATGAGTGTTTCCAGGTTCATACCAATAAAGTTCGGACCATTGGTATGAATAGCGGTGGACGTTTTTTGAAGTGGGTGTTTCACCCCATGGGGTGAAAGTTCCAGTCTTTTTTTAGACTTCCGCATTCGAACCACTGGTATCAATGAGGAATTACTGTTTTTGGGTTCCGGATTCGAACCAGTGTTATTTTACCACTATTGAACAGTCAATTGGGCGAATTGATTAGGGTCAGGTGCCTTAGTAACCTTACCTGTCGAACCTCTTTTTACTCTTGTATTTAAATCTACCAGCGTTATTACGAGTATTATAGTAATTCTCGTGCCCTCGACAGGTTCTCTGTGCCTAGCTGACTAGCTGGACGAAATATTCGATCAGGTTCTTATTACGAGTATTATAGTAATTCTCGTGCCCTCGACAGGTTCTCTGTGCCTAGCTGACTAGCTGGACGAAATATTCGATCAGGTTCTTATTACGAGTATTATAGTAATTCTCGTGCCCTCGACAGGTTCTCTGTGCCTAGCTGACTAGCTGGACGAAATATTCGATCAGGGTTCTTATTGATTCTTTTATAATCTTTCGAGTGCAAAGTGTCACGGTTCGAAAAGTGTTCGGAAAGTGTCAGTTCATAAAGATGGTCAGGGGTAAGGGTACTTACTTAAATAAAATGTGAACAAAAAATGGTAGATTTATAATGAGCTGCTACCAACATAGTTGAGATTGAATGTTCGTTTAGTTAATAACATAAAGTTGAGTGTAATCGACTTGTAGTCGCTGCCGCTGCTTGTTCAACCGAACACTTGATACGAGTATAAACGATACCATTATTGTGGCGGTTGTTCTGCTTTTGTGATAACGGCGCGGCTTTGTTGACTTCATTGGCACTAATAATATGTGATTTACTCTCAACGGACCCCATTGGGTTCCCGTTGGGGATTAAAGAAAAAATCTTTGCCAAAGGACCCCAATGGGGTCTATGTCATCGTTTTATGAGGTCCGTTGGGGTATAAATCTAATATGTAACATGGAAGGATCTGGTGCTGAATGACAGCCATCTACTCAATCATCCATCAGTCATCACATCATGATCACTACATACTGATACTGATACAGTCTGCCACGGTCTCGTGTCTTTCGACCGAATACTGAAACGTCACTAAATATTTAGACACTCAAAAGTGACGTTTGGGTATGAAACATTTAAGTTTAAGGGCTGCTCAAGCAGTTAATCAGCTCCTCAGTGTTAATCCCGCCTATATTCCCGAAGGGGTGGCACAAGTGGAACCCGCACTTTGCAAGCCTATTACCGTTACCGGCAACAAAATTAACAAACCATATTTGTAAAAATTATAATTTATAATAGACTAGCGGACGCCCGGGGCTTCGCCCGCTTGACAAATATTATAACAAAAACTTTCCTCTAGAACTACTCTATCCATTTGTGAGTGATTTAATAGAAGAAATACTACAGATCAATATTTTTCATGTTGAGCATTGAGCGTAGATGCTTCTGTAATAGAGCGAGAGTTGGCAGACGTTATCAGAGACGGTGTTTGAGGCAATTTTAAAGATTGTCAGATTTCTTTCCCATTCTAACACAGCTGATGTTATAAGCAGTAACCTTAGCTACTAGTTATCCCGGGAATGTGTTCCCGTGGGAATATAAAGTATCCCACGCGGGTGGAGCCGCGGGCTTCACCTAGTATTGAAATAACAATGGCTTGTGGACTAATAATTTTCCACATCAAATCGTTAAATACTAAAAATGCGAATAATTGCATATTCTCGTTCCTTACGTACCTTATCTCTCATACATAACACGTTTCCTCATATAAACTTATGACTAAATTAAGTTTAATATATGTAGGTAGTAGCGTAATGTAGTGCTGATTTATATAACTATAGTACGAGTATGTATATGTATGTAGATAATATGTTTTATCGTAAAGGTTAAACTTGAACAACGGTTAGTTCTGTGTTAGTGTACCTAGTGTACCTAAGATAAGCTTAAATGTTATTTAACGTTTTAATTGATAATTTATAAAGTATGTAGCAACTATATAATACGGCTACATACTTAGGTACCTACGAGTACATACAATAAAGTACAGCCGAACGTTTCTTAGGAATGTATCTGGAAAATATTACCAAGTAAAACCGGCCAAGTACGTGTCAGGTCACGCATATAATTATATAATAGGGTTCCGAAGTCACCAATAATGGCCTCTACGAGTATAACTCGTGAACTAACAGAGTTATCTAAGCCTTTATAGTTTTCCTTCAAAGTTCATTACATGAACTACCATCATGATTTTAGGCTAGTTAAGCCGTTTAGATTCTAAAGGGGAACTTTTTTTCTATAGTAACTTTTTTTATAAACATCCGGTTAAGTATGCAGCTGAAGAGGGGTTTTGACAAACTTGCAGTCATCCAGAGGGATTCGCAGCATTTCGTCAGAAACGCAATTCGTCATCTTTCGGGAACAGAAACGCAGTTGGTCAGACACGTAACTCGACAGAAACGCAGTTGGTCAGACACGCAACTCGACAGATACGTAGTTGGTCAGACACGCCACTCGACAGAAACGCAGTGGGTCAGATACGCAGTTGGTCAGACACGCAACTCGACAGATACGTAGTTGGTCAGACACGCAACTCGACAGATACGTAGTTGGTCAGACACGCAACTCGACAGAAACGCAGTTGGTCAGACACGCAACTCGACAGATACGTAGTTGGTCAGACACGCAACTCGACAGAAACTCATTTCGTCAAATATTTAAAAGCATCAACAGAAACCGTTGATTACTTTTTACTTTCACTTTACTTATGTTCCAAGTGGAAGTGTTGTGATCTGTGTAATAAAACGCTTTTGAGATTTTGAGTTTCCCACGAGCCCTGAACTCCCCTAAGTCCATATTTATTTAAATCCGACGCAATCCTAGTTACAAGAAGCAACATCACACAGACTAATATCACTTCTACCAATCATTTCAGACATTGTCTTTTATAACGGCTCCACAGTTTTACTTTTTTGCATACATATTACTAGATACTCGTATATATGGACATCAAACACACCTGCCCACCTGACGTTCTAATTTGATACTGTATAATGATGATAAAGTCTCTGATGATGAGCCTCGCCCGTTTGTTAGCAGGTGCACCACGAAACAAATCTAAACTATCAGAAAGTGATGAGCCATCAAGCCTGTTTAATGCAAACAAATTGTTGTTTGCATTAAACAGGCTCGATGGCTCATCACTTTCACCTTACCTAACCTTACCAACTACACTGATGAAAACTGAAGCGATGACAAATGAACGAGTTACCTAGGTACGAGTATATTGTGAGGAAATCTGCAGTATGTAGCATTGTTGGTCGTTATATCTTTGCAGACGTTTGACACAGTTGGTATTACGTGCAGTACCTACAGTGCTTGCGCCGCCGCCGCCGCCGCGCCGTCGCCGCCCGGTGTGAGACGTGAGGCGGGAGGCGACACGACTGCATTCCACTCCGTCTCTTATAGAACCGCAAGGTTGTTCACCTGACATCCTCCTAGCTCTACAAGTCTACACCTATAGGGTTCTATCTATCATTAGTCATTGCTTTCGGACACGTCTCCTGTCCTTATGAGCATAGTATTGGACGAGCTTGTCGATAACCAATGTTAGCGCAAATTCGTCGGTCACAGGGGCCCAACACATTTTTTTCAAACCTGACATATGATTGGTTATCGACAAACTCTTCCGTTATGGTAGGGGGGCAAAACTTCTGTGGTGGACACCTCACATTACATAATGACATGTTCACTTAAGTACCTATATGCGTTTATGAGTGAGGTACAGCCCCAGCCCAGGAGTCACTGTACAGGTAGCGCTCCTAACTGATCCAGTTGAACTGATTGATAATTTGCCATTCAAATTATATTGCCTAGTCATAATGGTTGTTGCCATCACTATCGCCACCCACATACCACAGGAGGTAATTGCTGTTTTTGGCAGACACACGACCGTTGCTGTTCAATTTTGAATGTTCTCGATAGACTTCCAGTGCTCTGTCCGTACTTCCTTCTTTTGCTCTGTTCGTACTGTCCGTACTAGTGTGAAGGCGAATGTTGGAAATGAATCTGTCTCATTCACAACGGTCCGCAAAGTGCTCAGTTCAGTCACCGCCCGCGCTAACACCTCACACGTCTATACATATATCTAGTTATTGCTAAGTCAGTATACTCTATCCGGTAACGATATTACCTAATACTCGTAACTATGTGTTAATAGCTCGACTTGTTTCTAGGCTGACGGTTAAGCGCTTTCACCTTTCCACTGTCGATGTACGAGTATTACGAACGCCCGCGATTTCGTTCACAAATAGCTTCGCTTGCTCTCAAAGATAATTTTCACAGTTTTTGCAATGTTTTTCATTGCTGCTCCGCTCATATAGGTCAACTATTTAAAAGCTATAGCCTTCCTCGATAAATGAACTATTCAACACAATAAATATTTTCAATTCAAGCCAGTAATTCTTTTGATAAGATAACACGTTCAATCAAACAAACTTTTCAGCTTTATAACATTGTGTATACTTATATAAGAGCCGCTCTCACGTCCGTTGCCGCCTCGTGGGCGCCTCTGGGTCACACGCAGAAAATAAGATATCTGAATGTAAGTCAGATAACAGTAAGTTCAAGACGCCAGGAGCGGGCGCGGGCATATCTCAGTCTAGTGGTGCTTGTGCTTACCCAGTACCCAGTCACCAGTCACCATGTAGGTACTTAATTAGTTAATATCACAGAATATGGAATTGTACGCTACCCGTGACCTATGCCATATGCCATGCGTGTGTGTGTGTGTGTGTGTGTCTATCAACTGTCTGTCAGAGAGACTCACGATCACTTACTTCTGGTATCATTAATACCAAGGCTTATACTCATATATGTACCTATCTACCTACGGCAAGCTCACATTTAGCATGAACGTGTTTTTTTTTATACTGGGACAGCTGACGGGGAAGCTTATTGACATAACTTTTTAGACCGAGAGCTAGCGCAGCGCACAGATCAGAGAAGGTCCTTAAGGCAATCTGAATTTGTCAGATTGTTGTGCTATAATATCCCTACACTTAGATCAAAAATACTATAGATATTGGATTCAGTACAAATACAACGCGAAATCTTGAAACTCGAATACTATATAGGGTAATTATTACAAATACCATCTATAAAATAAACAAGATTGTACATTGATGGTTGACATAGAAATAATTGGTAATAATGAATACAGGCGCATCAATGTACAGCGACGTTGTCGCATCCCTCGAGAGTCTCGAGAGTCAGCAAGCGGAATAGGAACTTAGTACGGATACCATATGCTAAGGTTGTAAAAGGAATGTAGAGCCGAAATTGCATAAAAAACTTTTTTTAATGAAATACCATTAGAAAGATAAACGGAAATTCACATTGTTTTATTCACGTATAAATAAACGTATGAAATTAACTATATAGATAAAGATTAAAAATAGCTAGTACGTAATAAAATCAACAATTATATTTTCACACACAACCTGTAACCTAAAACAAACAATCAATCAAATAAATGTATGACACACCACAACAAACGCACCTACGATTCTTATGAAATATTTGAAAATACTAGGTGGTACCCATAATGAAGTCTAATTAATTTGGTCACTCATTTGGTATTAAGAATACAAAGTATTTAAACGTTATCAATATAATATCTCCTTTACCTGTAAAATATTTGGCACGGCTGTTATTTTTAATTTATTTAATCCTTTTTTAGTAATATAAATAACGTCCTTATTAAAATGCTTTTTATTAGGTTTAAACATTTCATCTTCTCTTTCACGTGCTATAATACGCGTCCATTTTTCTTGTCTTATTGGATTATGGGGAAAACTTAAAACAAAATAAGATATTTCAAAAAATATATCAAACTAATCAAAAATTAAAAATCAATAAATGACGACTCCATCTTTCTGTATGAGACTTGTTCTAACATTGCGGTGTGAAGTTGAAGTGAGTGAGAAGAGCAAGCGCGTAGTTTGCACAGTTAAAATAAACCATAATATTCGTAAGCAGTGCATTATTGAACATGAAAAGCAATTAACAATGTGAACTGATTTATACTTGTCGAAAGTATGACACTCCATCCTCTTTGTTCACTCTAAAAGACTAGTTTTACTTTGTCATCGTGAAACGTGTTACTGCCAGCGCGGTCGCGTAGCGACTGATGCGCCCAGGTGTGCAATTTTCGATAGTAGACCGAGGTGAAGCGGTGCCCTTTTTAAAGCACTGATCGGTAATCTAGGTATTTTTGATCTAAGTCCCAACACAACAACGCAGACCTGACTGGAGGGTAGTGGTTCTTTTACATCCCATATAAATTCAAACACGAAAAAAAACCGATTATAAAGTAGTTAGTTGAGACAACTTCGAATTCTTTTGACTACAAAAGTCTGACAAGTTTTCAGATTGCCTCGAGGTTCTCAGATATGTGCTAGTGCTAGTGCTAGCTCGTGTTCTATTTCCAGGGTCGGATTAATCTGCCAAATTATTTTTTTTGTTAATCTCTAAAATGATTGTAGTTTTTAAATTTTGACTTGAATTTTGTTTAAATTTTCGTCAATTATAGTTAACCTTCAAAAACCCAATGGACCCCATGAAACGGACCGGCTGGGGTCAGATGGGATTTGAAAAAAAGTCCCAACGGACCCCTGGCAATTTGTATGGGGTCGGATAGGAATATAAAACAATTTCAAGTCCATCCACTCCCTTGCGATTTGTATGGTGTCGGATGGAGGTAAAACATGATCCCCTATCATCGAGCATAAGCGCCATACGAACTCATGAAATGTAGAATTTTGAGTTATGAATGTAAGAATTTTAGATTGGTATATGTAATGTCCCGAGTAAAAGTACTAACGTCTCACGACGGTCCATTGTTTAGGCATAAGTAGTAGGACTGTATACTCGTAAAATATAACATTATAGAAGTTCTGGAGGCAGCAGTATTATCTCAGACTCCAATAGTCTAAGATAATACTGCTATAAAACAGAATGGAGACCGAGACTAACAGAATACTTAGTTGAAGACGGGCTTCATCCTTCCCAAAAGTAGCGTTCCCGGTTCGCTATTAACTGTTAACAGTGGTTCTTGTGTATCATTCCAGTTGCGGCATCATCGGTAGGAGTCCCGGTATGGGCGGCGTGCGGCGGTCGCTGGCGGTCGCACTCGCGGCGCTCGGTGCGCTGCTGCTGCTGCTGCTGGCGCGCCTGCCGCCGCCCCCGCCCCCTCCCCCCGCGCCGCTCCCCGCCCTTGCCCGCGCTCCACCACCACCCTCCCTCACCACCCCCGCGCCGCCACAACCCCCCGCCCTCGCCCCCGCCCCCGTCGCGCCCGACAACGGCACTCAGCGTGCCGACACTGCCCCTCCCCAGCCGCCGCGCTCCTCCAGCGAGCGAGCGGCGCCGCGACCGGCGCCGCGGAAGGCTGGGCCCGTGGTGTACGTTAGCGACGTGTACGTGAGCGGGCACGAGCGCGTGCACGCGGAGCTGTGTCCGGCCCTGGGTGCGCAAGTACGCCTGCTGGTGCTGGTGACGTCAGCACCCAGCCACGCCGCCGCGCGCGCCGCCGTCCGCCTCACGTGGGGACACTACGCGGCGCGCGCGGACGTGGCGCTCGCCTTCGTGCTGGGCGCACCCCCTCCCCCCCTGCGCGCCGCGGTGGACGCCGAGGACGCGCTGTACGGGGACGTCATCGTGGGCCGCTTCGTCGACTCGTACTCGAACCTTACGCTCAAGACGCTGTCGATGCTCGAATGGGCGGACACATACTGCCCGCGCGCACGCCGTCTGCTCAAGACGGACGACGACATGTTCGTGAACGTAGGCGGCGTGCTCGACTTCGCGAGCGCCCCCTCCCGCGTCAACGCGACGCGTACCATCTGGGGCCGCGTGGTGAGGCGCTGGCCTCCCAAGCGCGCCACCAAGTCCAAGTACTACGTGTCGCCGAACCAGTTTCCCGGCGAGGTGTTCCCCGACTTCGCCACGGGGCCGGCGTACCTGATGACGGCGGACTGCGTGGGTCCGCTGCTGGGCGCGGCGCTGCACGCTCGCTTCCTGCGGCTGGAGGATGTGCTGGTGACGGGCGTGCTGGCCTCGCAGCTGGGCCTGGCAAGGGTGCACGCGCCGCAGTTCTACAACCGCCGCGTGGCGCCTCACCCCTGCGCGGTACAGCGCGGCCTGGCTATACACATGGTGCCCTACCCCGAGCAGTTCGACCTGTGGCGCAAGCTGCTCGACGGCAAGACCAAGTGTGCGCCCTGACGCCCCCCGCCCTCTCTGTCTGTATATAAAGTACAAGGGGGCCGGGGGTGGGGAGCCTCGCCCGGGTGACCCCGCGTCGTCGGTCGCCGGGAGCGACGCGCCCCGCCAGTGTGACGTCACCGGTCCTCGCCCCGACCCCCCGCCGCGCCGCACCTCCCGTGCCACATGTAAATATTACATAAACTGTAAATTTGAACTTGCATTTTATTTCAATCCCCGACCCCATGTCTCCCTTAGCCCGGGGTCCGACGCCATCCACAGACGGAAGCAGGCGACGCAGACGACGCAGACGAGGCCATCTTCTAAACCTCCCGACCCAATGATGCAGCAAACCGGTGTAAAAAACGTTTGTTGTTTGGGAGCCCCTTGTTTATTATATTCTGTTTTTAGTATTTGTTGTTATAGAAGCAACAGAAATGCATCATCTGTTAAAATGTCAACTTTCTCACGGTTCATTAGATACAGCCCAAGACAGAGAAGTCTCAGTAATAGGGTCCCGTTTTACCCTTTCGGAACCGAACCCTAAAAATTAATCTAATTAATACTAGCTATCGAAAATAGAATTGTACAAAACCTCCGTCCCCGTAGTCGCGCACGAAGGGTTCCGTACCATTATCTATAAAAATAGCAAAACAAATTCTGGGAGTCCCAGCAGGCTTATTTTAAATCGCTTCTTACCCACCACACTACACACTACCGGTAGTGTACACTCCAGCTAGTAGTAGTAGTGTCGCGGGTCATTTCTAAAAGGTCTTCGTCTTTCATCTTCGTTCCCATCGACACTACTATGTATGAGATACCGCACTACCAAAATACTCTACCAGTAGTGTCGTAGGGAATAATTCCCTTTGTTGCGTAGCAGTCTAGTAGTACTATGGGAAGAAAAATTTCCCGTGGTACTATTTCAATGTTTTGGTTTTATAACCCTTTAAAATATTATTATTTTATGACTTTATATTATGGTCAGTCTCTCTAATCTTGAAGGATCTTATGTTGTCATGTATTCCTGGTACATTTGAGGTTTGTGTCTTTTATAATGGACAATCATTTTCATCTGTACTCGATGCACCTGTTAACACATTTAAATAAACTAAACGGATCGAGATTCGAATGAGATTTCGAGAGTGCTTATGTAGTTCTGTAGTCCTAGTATTTTATTTGAGGTTCGTGTCATTTATAATAAAATATGGCCTCACCATCAATGTGACGAAATATGGGTACAATAAACAGCTGTGTCTATCTCATCAAAGCATAAAACAGAAGAATCTATATGACATTTTTTAAGTACGATTAAAGGTGAACGGTTTCTGAACAAAATTTCTTCGAACACGTTTTGAATAAACCAAACTGAGGGAGATAAGAGTTGGCGAGTGCTCTTTTGTAGTTCTGTACTCCTAGTACTTTTGTTGTTTGTGTATCTTATAATAGAGAGTTAAGGGACCCAAGTGGCTCTGGTAAGATATTATTATATCCATACTGCCCTACTAAGCGCATGATACATTTTTTTTGTCCCGATGAAAAACAAAGAAATGTGTCTCAACAGGTGCACCGAGCGAGTACAGATGAAAATGATTGTCCATTATAAAAGACACAACCCTCAAATATACCAGGAATACATAACAACATAAGAGCCTTCAAGATTAGAAAAACTGATCATAATATAAAGTCATAAAATAATAATATTTTAAAGGGTTATAAAACCAAAACATTGAAGTAGTACCACGATAATTTTTTCTTCCCATAGAACTACTAGACTGCTTGGTAGTACTAGGGGAAGAATTAATTGCCCGTGGTACTACCAGTAGTACACAACAAAGGGAATTATTCCCTACGACACTACTGGTGGAGCATTTTGGTAGTGCGGTATCTCATAGTAGTATCGATGGGAACGAAGTCTTACCTTTTAGAAATTACCCGCGACACTACTAGCTGGTAGTGTAGAAGGGACAGAAATTTCCCCACGACACTACCGGTAGTGTGGCTTGGTAGTGTGGTGGGTAATAAGCGTTTTAAATCCGCGGCCATGGGCCTTGGCCGCACCTAATGTCCATTTGCCGAGCGCCTCCGGTAAGCACAGATAATTCCCAGTGGCAGCAGCGGCCTTACCCATTGCGAGGCTCCGGGCGGCAGGTCTTTGCGAGGCCCCTTTTTTCACACCGCGGCCCAATGCCTCGGCTGCCCCTACGTCCATTGCTGGGCGCCCAGGTACGCACTGTGGCGCTGGCGGACTTTGGCCAACTATGTGGCCTCTGTCTTGGGTTGGGTCGGGTTTTATCTCCAGCGTTCGGTGAGTAAATGTGCGTAGATACTTGAGTAGGTTCCCTATTCAAGCAAACTAGTATTTTCATCTTGGTAACGTGTCCCACGGGTATCTTTTGAAAGCTTTATCAACGGCGGTGATCAGGTATAACGCATTATTTTTGAACAAATTCGATGACATAAGTAAGATTTCGCTCATTGACTAATGAGTGACTGTAGCGTGATGTTAATCCTGGATTTAATTTTAATTGGTATACTACTTTCTGTCCTCCATAGAATAACTAGCCTGTCAGTTAAGGGCCCCATAGTCTAACAGTCCGCCAGCAGATTCCGGAGAAAAAGAAGTTGAAGTCATTTGCCACATTTGTGCACAGGCCGATATCCGCCGGTGGACTCTGTGGGGCCCTTTAACCTATTCAGTTTCAGACCTATAGAATAGGAATCAAGTTGTCCCATACAGAATTTGCACCCAATGTTCACCCCCTTGCGGTTAGAATTTTGGCCGTGACCTGTTCGTAGGGGGCTCTTTACGCTCGGTAAACATCAGCGTATTTTGAACGGGCCTAATCGATCACAGCGCCAATGGTTTCCTCTTTCTTTCTTCAGCAAGAAACTGACACCGCAGCAAAGTCAATGGCCAGCATATTATAGAGAACTACTAGCGGTGTACGAAAGTGTCCAACATTTTCGATACATCCTAGAGGTCCAGCACACCACAATTTTCACTGACCATAAGCCACTTTTATATGCCTTTTTACAGCGACGAGAGAAATTACCACCCCTTCAGCTAAATCAATTGTCCTTCATCAGTCAATTCACGACCGGCATACAGTAGGTACATAAAGGGCGAAGATAACATTGTAGCTGACGCTATGTCACGCATCGACATCGATGCAATCTCCTTGGATCAAGATCACGACGCACTTGCAAAGTCTCAGGCCACAGATTTAGAACTTGCTGATCTGCTTAAATCCAATACCAGCTTAAATCTAACTAAAGTAAATCTGCCAGGCGCTAACTCAGCAATCTACTGCGACGTCTCCACAGGAAAGCCGCGTCCTTATTTGACCCCTTCCTTTCGTAGAGCAGCGTTCAATAAGCTACACAATTTAAGCCACTCTGGCGCCCGCGCTACAACGCGTCTGGTAACAGATCGTGCAATTTGGCCATCCATTAATAAAGATTGCCGTGTCTGGTCTCGTACTTGTGATGCGTGTCAACGCAGCAAAGTTACGAGACACAATTCAGCTCCTCCAGGTAATTTTGATTTACCATCCTGGTCGCTTCATGCACGTCCACATCGACATAGTCGGGCCTTTACCAGTCTGCAACGAATACCGTTATTGCTTGACCGCTATTGATAGAGTATTTAGGTGGCCCGAGGTATGGCCTATGCGCTCTATCACAGCGAAGGAGGTAGCGGAAACTTTTACCAGAGAGTGGATTCCCCGTTTTGGAGTACCGTCCGTTATCACCACGGACCAAGGTTCTCAGTTTGAATCTGACCTTTTCAATCGACTGCTGCTACGTTTCGCTACGAAACGAATTAGGACTACCTCAAACCATCCCTGTGCAAACGGGATGATTGAGCATGTCCATAGACAGCTTAAGGCGGCACTTATGTGTCATAATGATTCATGGGTAAGATCTCTTCTCATGGTCTTACTAGGAATGCGGTCAGCTTTTAAGGAAGACCTTAAAGCCACTGTGGCAGAACTCGTTGACGTCGAGCCTCTGAGACTACCCGGGGAGCTATTGGTCCCTTCATCCGTATCGGGAAAGATCGAAGATCCTGCTGATTCTGTAGTGCAACTGCGCCATAAAATGTCAACCATCCGCCCAGTACCCGCTACTCGACACTGAAGCCTCTTCAACCACCGAATACAGGGCCATTTAAAGTTTTAGAGCGCTCAACTGACGGGAAGACATTTACCCTGGCCGTAAGAAATAATGAAGTCGGAGTTGGTACATATAGATTGACTCAAACCGGCTTTTTTTAGATCACATTGATGAGCAGTTAGACCATGCTAGACCTTTACCTACTCCACCTGTCCAGAATGTTCAACCTCTCATTGAGGAAGACTCGCCGCCTAAACCTGCGGTTCCGCCACACTGTCAACTGTCAACGTATACTTTTGTTGGATACTGGGTCTTGATGCATCAATAAGAACTCCAGGAATAGGTATAACACTTATATTGAATATGACTTATTATTACAATATTATAGATATAGGCTACGGCTGTGTTATACGTAGAACGGTTGAATAGCGAATGTGTTGGTAATGAAGTAAGTGGGGGCCCGTCGCCGCCGACCGGCTTGGTAACTACTCGCAACAGCGTTCATCGGCGCGAACATCCTGGGGGCCCTTGGAGATTGCTGTCTTCAATGATTCTGTCTCGTCCAGTAGGGGGCAGAGGTACTTGACACCTCGCCTATAAGTGCCTGTAGTAGTGGCAACGTCAGCCACACGGACAATTCCGTCGGAGCCGGGAAATAATTTGGCAATCCGTCCAAGACGCCAATGTAAGGGAGGTGTGTTGTCTTCCTTTATAATAACCAACTCTTCGAGTTGCAGAGACCTGCCTGGGATGCGCCACTTTGTCCTCTGCTGAAGCTCGCTAATGTACTCCAACTGCCACCGCTTCCAAAAATGTTGCCTAATCAACTCTAGTCTCTGGAATCGATCAAGCCGGCTTTCATTAACGTTCGCCAATTGGGGAGACGGTTGAGACGTCAAGGCACGGCCAATCAGGAAGTGCCCTGGAGTTAGGGGTTGGAAGTCATTAGGAGAGGAAGAGATGGGACATAAAGGGCGACTATTGAGGATAGCCTCTATTTGATTAAATAAGGTTGCCAATTCCCCAAATGTAAGATGAGCATTGCCTAAAGTTCGTTTTAAATAAAATTTTGCTGATTTGATACCGCCTGACTCACTTAAGCCATTAAAATGGGGAGAACGACTTGGCTGGAATTTAAACGTGATTCCCTCATTTGACGCGAAGGAAGTGATAGAAGAAGAATTCCCTGACACAAAATCGCTAATTTCCCTGGCAGCTGCTACAAAATTACGTCCGTTATCACATACGATCTCCCGTGGCTTTCCCCTGCGAGAGATAAAACGGCGTAGAGATAAAATAAAAGCTTCCTTAGTAAGCTGACTTACGGCTTCTAAATGAATACATTTGTACCTAGTACAAATAAATATAGCTAAATAGCATTTGGTGATTTTACACCCCCTTCCCTTTCTATCGGTTATAAAATACGGTCCACCGAAGTCGACACCAACACTAATAAATGGATAATCGGGCGTTATACGCTCAGGAGGCAGCGAGCCCATAAGTGGAGTGATAGTTGATAGTGCGCGGGGCGACGCGCCGGCACCTCACACTGTCGCGCGACAGTCCGAGCCAGCACGCGCCCGCCGACAGCCCACACAGACTCCCTGATGGAGCTGAGCAGGAGCTGCGGATCGGCGTGTAGAAGTCGTAGATGCTCCTGCTGAAACAATAGTCGTGTCAACCTATGTTTAGCTGATAAAAGAATAGGATGACGTTTTTCAAAGGAGTAAAAGGGAGTGTTGATACGTCCACCTACACGCAGGATACCTTCGTTGTCTAGAAAGGGAGTCAAGGAAATGAGATGATTTTTAGAATTTAATACTTGCTTATTGCGAAGAATATTCAACTCCAATTGAAAACTATCAGCTTGAGAGAATTTCACTAATCGTTTAAAAGAAGACTCGAGATCCTCATGCTGTAATACTCCTACAATTTTATTGTTTGGATTACGACAGTTATGTAAGAACCTTAATAGATAAGCAAGGGAACGTTGTATAGTTTTAAGTTTAGAATATTTGTCAAAATCGATTAAGGAAATAATATTTATCTCACCCATTAAAGTAAGATTAATTTTTAATTCAGGTATTTCATCTACGTGAATTTTATTAGTGCCTAATTGGGGCCAATTACATTCAGGTTCGTATAAAAATGGAGGACCGTTCCACCACATATTTAAATTATTTAGTTTCTGTGCATCAATGCCACGCGAGGCATAATCTGCCGGGTTTAAAGCGGTAGGAACGTGTCGCCACTCCGAACCTTCTGTTAATTCTAAAATGGTAGCAACTCTATTGGATACAAACGTTTTTAATTTGTCGTGACTAGTCTTAAGCCACGCTAGAACAATCGATGAGTCCGTCCAATGATAGGTACGCGTTATCTTGCAACGCATTGTACGGACGACCGCTGCAGTCAGCTGGGCGCCTAGGAGTGCACCGCAGAGCTCCAGTCATGGATGGTATAGTGATCGGAGCGACAGGACTTACGCGCGCCTTTGCACAAAGAAGCCGAGCGATAATATCGCCTCGGTCATTAATGGATTTCAAATAGACACAGGCTGCGTACGCGCTGCTACTGCTGTCACAAAAATAATGTAGTTCTATATAACTAGGAGAATCGCGTAAGACATACCTTGGTATTTCAAGCGATTTTACTAAATGTAAACCATTGACAAATTGGTTCCAAGAAGTTTTAATATTGTCAGGGACGGGTTCATCCCAATTAATTTTAGCAAGCCATAATTTTTGTATAAGTAGCTTTGGCACTATTGTTAGCAAACATAATAAGCCTAGAGGGTCAAATATTTTTTACATGAATCGGGTAGAATAGATCGTTTAGTGGGCGCAACATTCTTCGGCGAATATTCAGTAGGAAAATGTTTGATATCAGCTTTAGATTCCCAACCTACTCCAAGTGTATGTGAAGAAGAACTAAGAATTAAACTACCTTGAGTACTGAGACCTTGGCTGTCCTTTAAAATCAATGACGAGTTAGAACGAAACTTTCGTAAAGGAAAACAGCTAGCCAATAAAGCCCGTTCAATAGATTTTTTTATATTTAATAAATGTTCCTCTGAGTCCGACCCTGTTAGCAAATCGTCGACTAAAAATATATTTACATTTATTTACAATAAGAATTACAATATACAAAATAAACATAATTATAGACTAAAAATATTTACATTACAAAATATCGTTTAAGAAATTCTCCGCGTCATTGCCGACTGGGAAGGTTCCCAGAATGCTGGCTGTGTTGCCACGTTGGATGGCGATATTTATTCTTTGGGCCAGAAAATAGCCAGCCTTCTGGTCCTGAGAAGCATCGATTAGGCGTTTAGCAATCAAATTAGTGTCTCAACCCCAAACGGCTCAAATATGTAATCACCTGCTAGGTTAGCATATTTACGCCGTTTAAAGCTTTCAGCCGATGCAGCAGCAGCGCCGGCACATCCGGATGTGCTTGGAAGGTCGGCTGTCCAAAATCAAAACCTATCAAAGGTCATTTTTTGTCAAACACGTTTTTTATAATCAATATTTCCAAATTTTTTAGCTACGACTATGGGAAAAACACCCGTATTTCTATCTTAACTAGAATCAGAGTTATGAACATACGCAAACCTAGCAAGTGACCTTCGTACTCGGAGGATACAAAATGAAAAAGCTAGTAAGTAACAGTTCCAAGTACAAAAACCTATTAAATACGGTACCTGCTAGGTTTTTGAATTTGTGAATTGAACTTACTAGGCTTTTAAATTTGAAAGTGGTCTTTTACTAGGTTTTTAAACTTGGAATTGTCCCGTACTAGGTTATTGGTTTACAAAATTACTAAGGTATAAAACGAGATTATCAAATCGTGTCTTTAATAAATAATAGTAAGTCAGTGTGAAATAGGCGCGCGGGACGGGGAGTGGGCACTCAGCTCCCGCGCTGCGTCCGGCTCGACTCGTAAGTTTGTTCAATTGGCAGAAGTAAAAAGACAGTAAATCGATACGACTTCTGCTGTTTCCTATTCCCGTCTATAAGCCCTTTTTTCTAGATACACTTGGTATGAGAACTGATGGGCTTATAACTGAATTATCAAAAGCTATAAAGAAGGGACAATTATTTACATCTTTGAATGGTGAAAAAAGAGGCGGAATAAGAAAAGAAACTAACGAAACTTTGCTCTGGGAATATATTCTTAGTTACAAACCTACTGTCTGTCAGTCATTACCGTAGACATAATTCACCGTTCACAAAATACTTGCCTAGAGAACTAACAATAAGCGAAATGAACGGCGATTTTAAGACGAAATGCCCGGAAACACAATGTTCTGATGAAACTTACAGGAAAGAGATTAAAAAAATGAAGATTTCTTTTAACATGCCAAGGGGAGACAAATGCGATGAATGTTTTTTTTATTTGGAAGAGAAGAAAAAGTATGCGGATGAATCTCGTATGCCAGAGGATCTAAAATCAAAGTTTGCATTACATAAGGCTAAATCTGATGAGGAATGAGGAATTCTAAGCATGTTAAGTATTTCTCAATGGATTTACAAAAAGTAATTTTACTGCCTATAATGCCCCAAATTAAAGAAGCTGTTTTTATAAGTCGCTTAATTACATTTAATCTTACTTTTGCACCCATCAATAAGCAATCTCCTGATTCAGCTATTTGCATAGTTTGGCACGAAAGTCACGAGAGGCTTCCGACATAGTTGATGCTATTTTAACATTCATGAAGAATGAAAGAGATTGCCAACATTTTCATATTTGGGCAGATAATTGTACAGCTCAAAATAAAAACTGGACTCTTTTTACGGTTTTGACCACAATTGTAAATACAGAAACAACCGTCGAAACTGTGACTTTGAGTTATTTAACCAAAGGGCATACACATATGACCGCAGATTCGGTGCATGGAAACATTGAAAGAAAAATTAAAAGACAAGGAGATGTTTTGGACTTCGAAGACTTTAAAGATGTTGTAAACAGTTCAAGACAAAAAATAAAGGTCATAGATTTAAGTGGTAGTAGGAACTGGCCAAAGAAAAAAAGAGCACCAAGGAAAAATGATGATGAAGACTTGATGAAATCTTTCTAACTCAACCAAGTTGTCCAAGTAAAATTCGTTACTGGCTCAAGGAAAATTCTTTATAAGAGAAGGTAAATAGTATTAGGATGTAATGAGATTTTAAAGATGTGATTGTTGCTAAACTGGTGCCTTTAATGCCAGAAACAAGACGGGCACTTTGGTATCAAATACCTGTTAACGATGAGTCAATTGGTCTCCAAATTGAGGGCGAAATGGCAGAAGAAGCATGATTTTTCATTGCGGTATGATGTGCTAAAATGATCATGATTACGTTTGCCAATAATTAAACCATTTTATTTTAAGCCAATTGATTTGTAATTAGGTCAGATGTAGTTGCTAGGTTTTGGTTTTGGACAGCCGAGGTGTGAAGGTGCTAAGGTGTCAACGCATGTAGCGTCCCACACCAAAGGCCTTCCCATCTTCCACGGTAGCAACGACATACCGTCCGGTCTCTTTCCATCGCCTCGTGCTAAACCATTTGGTTCGCGTACGGCCGGAAGACCTGCGGTGGAAAGAGCCCTACGAATTATGTCGTTTAGAATAGCGTGCCGAGGTATACGACCTGCGCTTCTGCTACAAGAAAGGTCATGGTGTCCCAGATTATCGACGGCTACTCCACAGGTGCAATGATGCGGGGATACACAAGGTGTACCCAGCCGAAGGCAAGTGGCAATGCGGAAGGTAGTATCGTCCAACATTGTACCGATGTTGGGCGATGGGAGCGCCTGGATCCATAACCCTGACTCCCATTCTCCAGCAGCTAGTAGGCGTGCACGCTCTGAAATATTGACAGAAGTGTCAATTAGTGTATTAATTCTCAATTTACAGAGCGGTGAATCCCACAGTCGCTGAGAGCCTAGGCGTGAGGGCAGGTCAGTGTCGGGGCAAGACATCCTCCAAGCATTTATGGCATCGGTCTTGCATTGCACCTCGGAATCAATCAGTGTATTTGACAAAATTTTCCTGACTACTTCTTTAGGAGTTTAAAGAGGTATGTATATATCTCAATAATCGCGTAAAAGACCCGTTAGTCTTAAGTTTATAATTTTCCTGACTAATTCTTCGGTGCTATGGACCGACGACAGAAATGCTGGCAGACTGACATCTGTGACTCTGCGAATACCTAGCCCGCCCAAGCGAACTGGAAGAGACGCTTGGACCCAGGCCCGGTCATTAATATTTACATTTAAAATTTTACACAAAGAATTTTGTATTAAGTTGTCTAGTCTGCCCAAAATTTCTACATTTTTTCAAAATTGTCCTGAACGGAGGGCATGTGTAAATTTGGGTACGAAAAGACAAAAACGAAGAATAGTGAAAGCTGAATGAATACTGATATTACATAGACTATCAATAACCTGATCAAAATTTTGAATTTTTTCCTCGATAAAAGTGGAAAAGCCATCTTCTAAAATCGGGGACCTAGGAGGCGTAAAGAAGTTTTGTCCAAAACTTTTATGTTGGGGGCCAGACAGTTGAATTTGGAGATTGTTGTTAATTTATCTGTGTTTTCAGATATAAAAATCTCACATTTATTCGGGTTCAGTTCTAAGCTAATTGACTGAAATTCGTTCTTTATTAGGGCTAAATCTTGTAAAACTGTCTCTACTTTTCCCCCTAAAAAGTCCCGTCGTCTAGATACCAAATGTTAAATTTGGATTTTATTTTTTGAATTATTGGGTTAATGGCTAAACTGAAGATGACTGGTCCCAACGGATCACCTTGCTGACATCCAACGGCTGAATTCAAAAGGTGGTCTTTATAAATTAATTTTGTTGGCTGACTATAGCATTGCCAAAGAAAATTAAATATTTTGGGGGTTTCTAATTTGGCCTGTGTCAGCAAGGTGTCCCTGTTTACAGAGTTAAAGGCGTTTTTCAGGTCAACTTTCAAGATGACCTCTCCATCTTCGCTACTGTCAAGGTATGTTGCAAGCGCATGGATTGCGGCCTCACAACCTCCTTTTGAACCAAAACCTAATTGAAAGGGCTGAAATTTGGTAGTAAGCTCCGTAAACGACAATAAATTTTGGCTGCCAAACGCCGCAAAGTGCTACCTACGGCAATAGGACGAATGCCACCATCCTTCTTGTTACGGGCATATAAATTGGCCCCATACAAAATATCTGTGATGCCACTGTCCACATTGCCTGAGAGCATGAGGTTGACTAGAGCTGTTAGCTCCCTCAGCAGTGCATCACCAGCTTCCCCAGCGCCCGGACACAACAGATCCTTAAGGTGCTGTGGTGTCAGACCGTCAAGTCCACCAGCTGATCCAAAACGAAAGGAGTCAACAGCTGTGCGCACATCCTTGGCAGTAGTCTTAAGATTTTCTGTATCGTTGTTCGGAGGATCAGGGAAAGAGAGGTCAGCTGCGGATGGTAGGTGCTTACTCTGCAAGCCCGTCAAAGTTTCTACAGAATAAGGAGCCAGCACGTCGCTACTAAAAAGTAGCCTTGCCGCCCCACTGATGTCGCCTTCCCTTACTTTATTCTCTACAAGTTTTAATTTCTTGGCCTGAGAATAATCAGGGGCCGAAATGTGGATTGAATTTCAAAAATCACTAGTCGGGGGCGCGCATGAAAGCCGCTAGGCGGCGCCCTCGGACCGGACGGCGG
The DNA here is from genome assembly GCA_963556515.1 of Nudaria mundana. Taxonomy (NCBI): domain Eukaryota; kingdom Metazoa; phylum Arthropoda; class Insecta; order Lepidoptera; family Erebidae; genus Nudaria; species Nudaria mundana. The sequence continues at coordinate 165,914 of OY748311.1, read as the reverse complement.
GGAGGAAGCGTGCGACCCGCCCGCTCCCTCACCCGCAAATACTCTCTCTTGGCCGCCATCACCACGCTAGCAAACGTGGCGACGGCAGCCCAACACTGTTGGCTGCCGGCCATGGCTAACACCACGGCCGGCAGCGACAAATTCAAACTAACGATGCCCGTGAGGGCCATACGCGGCCCGTCCCATGCCGTGCACTCGGCAAGGGTGTGGGCCGCTGTGTCGACGACACCGGCCGGGCAGTGACGACACACGACGTCCGGCTCCACCCCAACAATCCTGCACAGGTATTTGGCGAAAACACCGTGACCTGTGAGGAGTTGTGTGAGGTGGTACGTCGGTACGCCATGTGACCTCTCCACCCAGGCCCGCAGGGCGGGTCGAACGGCCCCCACGAGCATCGCGCTCGCGGAAGGCGACTCCAATCGCAAGGCCCACTCCCGGAAGAGATCGTCGCGAGCCGACTGTCTCCAGCGGTCGATCTCCTCCGGAAGCGGGCGACCACCACTCAGTCGCACCAGGGCGCACTCCTCGTAAACGGCTTGGAGGACTCCAGCCTCGAGATCCCATGGAAGGGACCCGGCTATCAGGCACGCCGCCTCGTAAGAGACGGTGCAGTACGCCCGTGCACCTCTCTGCGCGATCGCGCGCTGCGGACGTCGCAGCAGCGCCAGACTTTCGGCGCAGAGGGTGCCCGCCCAGATGGGCGCTCCGTAGAGCGCCTTCGAGCGCACCACACCGTCGTACAGACGGCGACACGGACTACCAGGCCCCCCTCGATTGGGTAGCAGCCTGGCGAGCCTCCCGGCGTATGACACCAGTTTTGGTGCCAGACGCCGGAAGTGCTCGACGAAACCCCATCTGCTGTCGAGAACCAGACCGAGATACTTTAAAGTCTGCCCGACAGCGATGGGGGTGCCACCCACCACAATCTGGGAGTTCCGAGGAGGGGCCCCCGACCGAGGCCCGCGAAAGAAAATGGCCTCGGATTTTTCGAGGGCCACCTGGAGTCCAAGCGCCCTGATGCGACCGACAGTGTGTACCCCACGTTGTGGTACCCCAGCGCCTCCGCAATGGTCCCCCAGGGGATGGTGTTGAAGGCGTTCGCGATGTTCAGCGACACCGCCAACAACACCTCCCCCTGGCCGACCGCCTCTTCCACGCTGTCCCTGAGCCGGGATATCGCGTCCAGGGTCGATCTCCCGCGACGGAACCCGTACTGGCCGTCACTAAGGTTGAGCCCTGCCCCCTCCAGGTCGGGGCGGAATCGCACCGTAGTCCGCCAGCGTCTGGCCTGGCGCCATCCGCGGTGGGACCCACTCTTCCCGCTCAGGGAAGAGGGAGCTGACGACGTCGCTTACGAAGGAGGGCTCGAGAGACCTAGTGAGCGGGGGCGCCCACGGCCGAAGTTTGTCGTTCACGACTTTGTACGGGCGCCCCCACGGATCTTCGTTGAGTGTGTCGAGCCACTCCTTCCAAGCCGCCTCCTTGGCGGCTCTCATCGCCGAGCGAAATACCGCCCGGGCAGCCCGGTATGCGGCGAGCAGGACCTCTTCTTGGGCGGGGACCCGTACTCTACGTCCGCGGCTGCGGGTGCACCTTCGCTGGGCTGCGTCACAAGCTGTACGCAGCCCCGCTAAGTGGTCGTTCCACCAGTACAACCGCCTCCACGGCGGGACAGGCCCCACCCTACTCATCGCCGCATCGCAGACGCGAGTGAGCGCACTCTCCAGACGCTCCGCCCTCGCGTCCACGTCCAGACCCCCATCGACCGCGGCCCATCGCTCGACGATGGCCGCCTCTTTCGCCAGCTCCCGGTCGAGCGTCTTGAGACGCCACCGCGGACCTTCCCCAGCCAGGGGGCGACTGCTGACCGCTGGGGTCCTCGAATTGGGAGCGGCGATGTCGAACCGTATGTAGAGGTGGTCCGACATCGTTTCCACCCCCTCGACCACCCTCCAGCCGCGAATGCGGTCAGCTAGTGCGGGGCTCGTAAACGAGAGGTCTATAATAGACCCCACTTCGCCCCGCACAAACGTGTTCACAGCCCCCTGGTTGAGCAGCGCCAAGCCGTGGGACACAGCCCATTCTTCCACCATCTCACCCCGATCATCTGTCGCCGGTGAGCCCCATGCCCGAGAGTGGGCATTGAAGTCCCCGGCGACGACAACCGGGGTGGGGTGCACTTTCGCCACCAGAGCTCCGACCTCGACGAGGAACTGTTCAAATTCGGCGAGGCCCCGGTTAGGCGAGAAGTACACCCCGATCACTGCAACGTCTCCCAGCAGTGCGAGCACACAGCCCCGCCCACTCGACACTCTGTCGAATGGGGCGAAGCCGAGCGCACCCCGCTGGGAGACGATAGCCACCAAACCGTCGCGATCTCCGGCCCAGTCATCCCGGGACCGAACAACGTACGGTTCGGAGACTACGGCCACGGTCGCCTGCCACTGTGCCACGGTCTGCATCAAGAGATCCTGGGCCGCGGCACAGTGGTTGACGTTGGCCTGCAGCAACGAGATTTGAGCCATCTAAATTTGGGCGGTGTCCATCGCCTCCTCTGACGGGGCGGAGGGGGTCGCCGCCACCCTCCTGCCCTTTCCTCCTCTACGGGTCCGACCCCGTTTTTCAGATGCCGCCTCGCAGCCGGCCGCCTTGTGGCCGGCCTTCCCGCAGCAGTAGCACAGGTCGCTGCGGTCGACGCCCGCAGCGCACTTCGCCCCCACGTGCCCCACCTCCAGGCAGCGGAAGCAGGGTCGGACCTCCAAAAGGACGGCACGGACGCGGCACCATCCGATCGCAAGAGGGCGGCCATCTGAAAGATTTTTGGCCGCCGCGACCGGGCACTGCACCCACGCCGTGCGTTGCGCCCCGAGGAGCGGACTATATTCCCCACCTTGACAGAGGTGGTGGCGCACCCTCCTACGTCCGCCACCATCCCCGCGATTTGCTCCTGAGTCACCGCGTCGCTCAAGCCGGAGATGCGCAGCTCCGCACATTTTTCCGGCCTGGCCTGGCTTCTTCGCCGAGAGCAGCCCTCAGTCGCTCCGCCAGGGCGTCCGCCTTTTGGGCGTTATCAGCACCCGACACTTCAAGGACTCGTCCGCCAGTCGCCGCCGTGCGGAATCTCAACGCCTCGATGCCGAGGCTCTTCAGGTCGACTGACCTCTCAGCCTGGGCGAGCTTAGCGGCGTACGTTACGCCCCTATCCGCAGCTTCTCGCTGCAGTGTGATGACCACTGCAGCGGTTCGGGGGGCGCGGAGTTTCGGGGCGCGCCGCACGGCATTGCCATTGGCGGTTGCCTTGGCGGGCGCCTTCGGGATTGGCGCCTTTTTTGGGCGCCCTGCCACCACATTCCACGCCTCGGGCAAAGGCCGAGAAGTGGATTCCTGTGGGGGGGGCGCCTGACGCGCCGCCTCCGCCTCTCGCGCCGCAGCACTCTTCTTCTTCCGCTGGGGCTTCTTCTTAGTCCCCTGACTCACAGGGAGAGAAGAAGCCTCCTCAAACAAAGGTTCGGACGCAGAGGGTGCGGCTGTTGTAGAGCGCGCAGCGGGAGCGGCGCTAACGGACTGAGCCGCAGCAGCGGAGGAGGCGCCAACAGCAGGCGCGACTTTGGCCGAGCGGCCTTTGGCTCCAGCGGAGCGAGCGGGCACAAAGGCGCCAACGGCTGTGGCTGAAGGGCCAGCAGTGACGGTGGCAGCTGCGGAGCGTGCGGCGTTGCGGGCGTCCGCCGCAAGCGGCGGGCGCAGCCGCGGCTTGGGCAACAGGCGGTCGCCAATGCCGTCAATGCGAGCGTCGATGAGGAAAGCGATTTCCTCGCGCGACATCGATTGCGCAGCACTCGCCTGCTGCTTAATGCCCTTCATTTCGGCCTTGAGGGCCATAATCTCGCGCTGCAGGCGAGCCACCTCATCAGACTCCGTGCGGGACAACAGCTCCCGCACGTGCTCCATTATGGAGACTGCAGCGCTCCTGAGGCCCTGGACAGACTGCCCCTTCAGCTTGGAGCTCTTATGGGCGATGGAGCGTATAGACTCCACCGCCTCTCCAATAGCGCGGCCCAGCTGCTCGGCTCGGAGTTCCCCAGCAGCTTGCGGCGACGTCGATGCCTCCTTTTCCGATACGGGAGACTGGCGGAGGAAGGAGAGTCGCCTCTCCTCCCGCCTTCGGAGCTCTTCGGCGAGCTCCTGCTCCGCCTGTAGCTCTAGCTCCCGCTCTTTGGCCCTGTTTTATTCGGCTTTCGCCGCAGCAAGGCCGACATATTGCCCCGTCGTCGGGGGGCGTCCTCGCCTGGGCCGCTGTTTGGCCAACACGTCGCCAGCCTCATCCTCTCCTGGCGGGTTGAGGTGGCGCTTCATATGCCTCCTCGGTGATGAGCCAGCCGACTCCTCGCTGTCCCCCTCCGAGCCCGAGTACCGGGGCCTCCGAAACAGCCGGGAACACAGGGGCGAAGGGGGACCCGAGGTCACCTCAATCATTGAGACCACACTGCTGTCAGAATCTGACAGCAGTAGGTCTCGGGACAACACTGCCGTGTCACACCGTGACACCGCCACTCTCAACACTTTCCGACCCGGAACCGGAGTACCGGGCCTCTCCTCTCCACTACCAACATCATTTTTATTTTTTTTATTTAAATTTTCCATAACTGATCCCACGATTATGAGACGATCTAAAAGCACTCCCCGGGTGACGCTCATTCCGGGGAGCGGGCTGTTACTTGCGGAGGTCGCCAAGTATTCGCTGGGTTTTAACGTGCTTTCCTTCACGGATTTTTGTATCGGGTATCACCCTCAGGCCAGCCAATTAAGGCAAGCTGCCTTCGGCCACGTTGCGCCGCACGTACCCTGTAGACCGTGAGACAGGGGTCATTGCACGACGCAACGTGGCCGGCTACGAGAGGCTGGTCAGGCCTCCCCGATGCGACCTTTCAGTCGCGTCCGTTCCCATGGGCCTTGCAGGCCCATACGCCCCGACCCCCTCATGGGGTCCTCTTGCCTGTTATGGCTCAGCTCAGGTGAGGCCGAGAACGACCCCACCATAGCTCCATAAGGAGCTGACAAACAGCGCGCTGTTGCCGCGACAGAAAAGATAGAAGAACAAAGACAAGAAACGAAAGATGGAAGAATAAACAAGGAGAAAAGAAGAACAAAGAAAACAACAACGACACCGCGGGCCTTGCAGGCCCGCCATACCACGACCCCCCTCATGGGGTCAGCTAGCCCTGAAAAGGGCTTGTCGGACTTGGTCAATCGCTACCAGAATCCTCCGAGGAGGACACCAATAACCATTGTCCAGGGTGCACCAGCGTCCCGGCTTCCGTTCCCCCCACCGAAGTAGAAAGGACAAGAAGCAGGGCTAAGCCAACGTGGAGGTTATCCGACCGCGCCCCAGGTTAGGTTAGGTTAGGTTAGGTTTTTTTTTTTTTTTTTTTTTTTACGTGGTCGGTGATGCATTTACGCACTTCACCGTCTCGCTGGGGGGGGGAGCGAGACGGCTTCGTGTGGGACTCCCGGCCCTAGGATTAAAACGGGCCGGACTACCCACTAAAACCTATCCACGGTGTTTCTCCTTCGCCTTAGCCGGGCCGCCGGATAGGCAGGAACTGTTAAGCAACAGCGGCCCGGCAAAGGGGCGCTCTTTCGAGCTCTACTCGGGGGTTCCTGAACCCGCCTGATCAACACAGAAGCGACGCCCCCGAAACACATAAGGGGCGTCGGACTCCTCAGGGCCATTCTCGTGAGCGGTGGGCCCCCCGACCCACCGCCCACGGCCCTATCAGTCGGGGGCTTGGGCGTAGGCAATGCGCCGTCGCCCCCTGACTGGTGCCCGCCGGGGCGGGAGCGTACGGCCTGCACGCTCCCGCTCACGCAGGGCCTCTCTCTTCGCCGCCATCACCTCCCGAGCGAAGGAAGCGACGGCGGCCCAACATTCTTCGCTGCCGGCCATGGATTGAATGACGGCCGACAGCGAACCTACTCTGCCGATAACGCCCGTGAGGGCTAACCTCAGCGAGTCCCAGGCGGCGCACACGAAGAGCGTATGCTCCGCCGTATCTACGGCGCCGCCTGCGCAGTGATGACAATCAGGCTCCGACAGGATCCCCACCACTTCCCACAGGAATTTGGCAAAACAGCCATGACCCGTGAGAACTTGGGTGAGGAAGTAGGTCGGAGCCCCTTGCGCGTGCTCCACCCACTGGCGGAGCACGGGACCGATGGCCCCCACGAGCACCCGGCTCGCGGTGGGAGCCGCACATCTCAAGGCCCATTGCCGGAACAGATCGTCGCGAGCCTCCTGTCTCCAGCGATCGACCTGCTCCGGCAACGGGCGACCTCCTTCTTGTCGCACCAGGGCACCCTCCTCGTAAACCCTCTTCAGGACCACCGCCTCGAGATCCCACGGGGGGACTTTGTGCCAACAGGCACGCCGCCTCAAAAGACACGGTGCGGTACGCCCGTGCAGCCCTCTGCGCCGCGATCCGCTGCGGTCGTCGCAGCTGAACCACGTTCGCGACGCTGAGGGCATCCGCCCAAATAGGCGCTCCATAGAGCGCCTTGGAGCGTACCACACCCTCGTAGAGACGGCGGCAAGCACTTCCCGGTCCCCCTTTATTGGGGAGCAGCCTGCCGAGCGCATTGGCGGACGCCACCAGTTTTGGTGACAACCGCCGGAAGTGCTCGACAAACCCCCACCGGCTGTCGAGCAGGAGACCCAGATATTTAAGGGTCTTCCCGACAGCGATGGAGGTGCCACCCACCACAATTTGGGCATCCCGAGGGGGTCTCATCCGAGGCCCATGGAAAAAGATGGCCTCAGATTTTTCGAGGGCCACCCTGAGGCCGAGCGCCCTGATGCGACTGACGACCTGGGCCGTGCCTGCTGTGGCAAGCACGGCAGCGTCTCGGAAAGTGGGTCCTCGCGCGGTGACAAGGGTATCGTCGGCGTAACAGAGTACGCCGACGCCCTGAAGAGTGGCACCGCGCAGGACCCAGTCATAACCTACGTTCCACAGGAGCGGACCCAACACCGACTCCTGTGGAACACCACACGACATTTCCCTGCGGACTACGGCCGACCGAGTTTGGTAAGTGATAGCCCGGTCGACGAAGTAGTCCGCAAGGACGCGCCTGAGGTACCACGGCACGTTGTGGTACCTCAGCGCTTCGGCGATAGTAGGCCAGGGGAGGGTGTTGAACGCGTTGGCTATATCGAGCGACACAGCCAACACCACCTGCCCCTGGCCAACGGCATCCTCGACGCTGTCCCTGAGTCGGGACACGGCGTCCAGGGTGGACCTCCCGCGACGAAAGCCGTACTGGCCACTACTCAAATTCGACCCCGCCCCCTCCAGATGCCCGACGAGACGCGCAGCGAGCACCCGCTCGAAAAGCTTGCACATCTCGTCGAGCAGGACGATGGGGCGGTAGGCCGACGGCGACGCCGGGGGTCGCCCGTGCTTTCGAAGCAGCACGAGCTTCCCCGTCTTCCATCGTCGCGGGACCCTTCCGGACGCCATACACTCCGACATGAGGGACAGCGTCTGATCTTCAAACTCCGGCATGACGAAGCCGACAACACGCCCAGGGACGCCATCAGGACCAGGGGCACGGTTCCTGAGTTTTAATTTTAGGACCGCCACCCCCAGTTCGACGTCAGATATGGGCGGGACGGCCTCGCCATCCGACATATCCCGGCCTGGTGCCATACGGGGAGGGACCCACTCTTCCCGCGCGGGGAAGAGGGAACTGACCACTTCTTCTACAAAAGGTGGCTCGAGAGAGGTGGTGAGAGGGGGAGCCCAAGGCTTGAGTTTTCCACTCACAACCTTGTAAGGCTGCCCCCACGGATCCTCATTCAGTCTCTCGAGCCACTCCTTCCACGCCGCATCCTTGGCGGCCCGGATTGCCGAGCAAAAGGCCGCTCGAACGGCCCGGTACGCGGCAAGCAGCACCTCCTCCTGAGCAAGGTCTCTTTGGCGTCTCCCGCGACTGCGGGTGTACCGTCGCTGAGCTGCGTGACAGAGTTTCCGCAGCCCAGCGAGGTGGGGACGCCACCAGTAAACCCGTCTTCGCGGGGGTACCGACCCTGCCCTCTGCATCGCCGCGTCGCAGACGCGAGCCATCGCACCAGCGAGATTATCCGCCCTCGCGTCTACGTCCAGGCCGTCGAAATTGGGAGCGGCCCAGCGCTCGACAATACCCGCCTCTCTGGTCAGCTCCCGGTCCAGCGTGTTTAGACGCCACCGGGGTCCCTCCCCTACAAGGGGGCGATTAGTCACCGCGGGGGTGGCCGAGGGAGTGGCGACAACGTCGAATCATATGTAGCGATGGTCCGACAGGGTCTCCACCCCCTCCATCACTCTCCACCCCCGTATACGGTCCACCAGGGCAGAACTGGCAAACGACAAATCTACGATTGAACTACCCTGGGGCCGCACACAAGTGTGGACCGCCCCCCTGTTCAAAAGCACCAAGCCGGTTGACACCGCCCAATCCTCCAGAAACTCCCCCTTTGCAGTAGTCGCCGGGGAACCCCAAGATGTTGACTTTGCGTTAAAATCCCCGACGACTAGTGCAGGGGTGGGGCGTACATCCCCCAGCAGGGCCCCGACTTCGGCGAGCACCAGCTCGAACTCAGCGAGACTCCTGCTGGGGGAAATGTACACCCCAACTACTGCAAAGCCGCCCATCAGGGCCAAAACACAACCACGCCCCCTCAGCACCCTGCCGAAGGGGGACGCACCGACCACACCCTGATGGGCGACTATGGCCACTAGGCCGTCACAGTCGCCAGCCCAGTCGTCACGATCGCGGACCAAATACGGCTCGCTGACGACGGCGACGGTCGCCTGCCACTGAGGTTAGGTTTTTTTTTTTTTTTTTTACGTGGTCGGTGATGCTTTTACGCACTTCACCGTCTCGCTGCGGGGGGAAGCGAGACGGCTTCGTGTGGGACTCCCGGCCCTAGGATGGAAAACGGGCCGGACTACCCACTAAAACCTATCCACGGTGTTTCTCCTTCGCCTTAGCCGGGCCGCCGGATAGACAGAAACTGTTAAGCAACGGCGGCCCGGCAAAGGGGCGCTCTTTCGAGCTCAACACGGGGGGCCTAACCCTCCCCCCAATCAACATAGAAGCGACGCCCCCGAAACACATAAGGGGCGTCGGACTCCTCAGGGCCTTTCGCGTGAGCGGTGGGCCCCCCGACCCACCGCCCACGGCCCTATCAGTCGGGGGCTTGGGCGTATGCAATACGCCGTCGCCCCCTGACTGGTGCCCGGCGGGGCGGAAGCGTGCGGCCTGCACGCTCCCGTTCCCGCAGGGCCTCTCTCTTTGCCGCCATCACCTCCCGAGCGAAGGAGGCGACGGCGGCCCAACATTCTTCGCTGCCGGCCATAGAGAGAATGACGGCCGGCAGCGAACCTACACTGCCGATGATGCCCGTGAGGGCCAACCTCTGCGTGTCCCAGGCGGCGCACACAGCGAGCGTATGCTGCGCCGTATCTACGGCGCCGCCTGCGCAGTGATGACAAACGGGCTCCGACAGGATCCCCACCACTTCCCACAGGAATTTGGCAAAACAGCCATGACCCGTGAGAAGTTGGGTGAGGAAGTAGGTCGGAGCCCCCTGCGCATGCTCCACCCACTGGCGGAGCACGGGACCGATGGCCCCCACGAGCACTCGGCTCGCGGTCGGAGCCGCACATCTCAAGGCCCATTGCCGGAACAGATCCTCGGGAGCCTCCTGTCTCCAGCGATTGACCTGCTCCGGCAACGGGCGACCTCCTTGTTGTCGCACCATGCCGCCCTCCTCGTAGACCCTCTTAAGGACCCCTGCTTCGAGATCCCAAGGGGGACTTTGTGCCAACAGGCACGCCGCCTCGAAAGACACGGTGCGGTACGCCCGTGCAGCCCTCTGCGCCGTGATCCGCTGCGGTCGTCGCAGCTGGACCACGTTCGCGGCGCTGAGGGCATCCGCCCAAATAGGCACCCCATAGAGCGCCTTGGAGCGTACCACACCCTCGTAGAGACGGCGGCATGCACTTCCCGGTCCCCCTTTATTGGGGAGCAGCCTACCGAGCATCCCGGCAAACGTCACCAACTTTGGTGAAAGCTGCCGGAAATGCTCGACGAACCCCCACCGGCTGTCGAGCAAGAGACCCAGATATTTAAGGGTCCTCCCGACAGCGATGGAGGTGCCACCCACCACAATTTGGGCATCCCGAGGGGGTCTCATCCGAGGCCCATGGAAGAAGAGGGCCTCGGATTTTTCGAGGGCCACCTTGAGGCCGAGCGCCCTGATGCGACTGACGACCTGTGCCGTGCCCGCAGTGGCGAGCACGGCAGCGTCTCGGAAAGTGGGTCCTCGCGCGGTGACAAGGGTATCGTCGGCGTAACAGAGTACGCCGACTCCCTGAAGATTGGCACCGCGCAGGACCCAATCATATCCTACGTTCCACAGGAGCGGACCCAGCACCGACCCCTGTGGAACACCACACGACATTTGCTTGCGGACCACGGCCGACCGAGCCGGGTAAGTTATGGCCCGGTCGACGAAATAGTCCGCAAGGATGCGCCTGAGGTACCACGGGACGTTGTGGTACCTCAGCGCCTCGGCAATTGTTGGCCAGGGGAGGGTGTTGAAGGCATTGGCTATGTCGAGCGACACAGCCAACACCACCTGCCCCTGGCCAACGGCATCGTCGACGCTGTCCCTGAGTCGGGACACGGCGTCAAGGGTGGACCTCCCGCGACGAAAGCCGTATTGGCCACTGCTAAGATTCGGCCCAGCCCCCTCCAGATGCCCGACGAGACGCGCAGCGAGCACCCGCTCGAAGAGCTTGCACATCTCGTCGAGCAGAACGATGGGGCGGTAGGCCGACGGTGACTCCGGGGGACGCCCGTGCTTACGAAGCAGCACGAGCTTCCCCGTTTTCCATCGTCGCGGGACCCTTCCGGACGCCAAACAGTCCGACATCAGGGACAGCGACTCTTCTTCAATTTCCGGCATGACGAGGCCGACGACTCGCCCAGGGACGCCATCGGGACCAGGGGCGCGATTCCTGAGTTTTAACTTTAGGACCGCCACCCCCAGTTCGACGTCGGATACGGGCGGGACGGCCTCGTCATCCGGCACTTCCCGGCTTGGTGCCATACAGGGAGGGACCCACTCTTCCCGCGCAGGGAAGAGGGAACTGACCACTTCGTCTACAAATTGGGGCTCGAGAGAGGTAGTGAGGGGGGGCGCCCAAGGTTTGAGCTTTTGGCTCACAACCTTGTAAATGTGCCCCCATGGATCCCCATTTAAACTCTCGAGCCCCTCGTTCCAGGCTGCATTCTTGGCGGCCCGGATTGCCGAGCTAAAGGCCGCCCGAGCGGCCCGGTACGCGGCGAGCAATATCTCCTCCTGGGCAAGGTCTCTCTGGCGCCTCCCACGACTGCGGGCGTACCGTCGCTGAGCTGCGTGACAGGATTTTCGCATCTCAGCGAGGTGAGGCCGCCACCAGTACACCTGCCTTCGCGGAGGTACCGGCCTTGCCCTCTGCATCGCCGCGTCGCAGACGCGAGTCATCGCACCGGCGAGATTCTCAGCCCTCACGTCTACGTCCAGACCGTCGACATTAGGAGCGGCCCAGCGCTCGACAATTGCCGCCTCTCTGGCCAGTTCCCGGTCCAGCGTGTTCAGCCGCCACCGGGGTCCCTCCCCTGCAAGGGGGCGATCAGTCACCGCAGGGTTGACCGAGGGAGCGGCGACAACGTCGAACCATATGTATCGATGGTCCGACATGGTCTCCACCCCCTCGATCACTCTCCACCCCCGTATCCGGTCCACCAAGGCAGAACTGGCAAACGAAAGATCGACGATTGAACTACCCTGGGGCCGGACACAAGTGTGGACCACCCCCCTGTTTAACAGCACCAAGCCAATTGACACCGCCCACTCCTCCAACACCTCTCCCCTAACATCGGTCGCCGGGGAACCCCAAACTCGCGAATGGGCGTTGAAATCCCCGACGACCAAGGCAGGGGTGGGGCGTACGTCCGCCAGCAGGGTCTCGACTTCGGCGAGCACCAGTTCGAACTCGGCGAGACTCCTGCTGGGGGAAATGTACACCCCAACTACTGCAAAGCCACCCATCAGGGCTAAAACACAACCACGCCCCCTCAGCACCCTGCTGAAGGGGGACGCGCCAACCGCACCCTGACGGGCGACTATGGCCACTAAGCCGTCGCTGTCGCCAGCCCAGTCGCTACGATCGCGGACCAAATACGGCTCGCTGACGACGACGACGTTCGCCTGCCACTGTGCCATGGACTGCATTAGGACATCCTGAGCAGCGACACAGTGGTTGGCGTTGGCCTGCAGTAGAGAGATGCAGGCCATTTAAGATTGGGCGGTGTCCATCCTCTCCTCAATCGGCGGTGAAGACTGAGTGGTGGTAGCGGATTGTGCCACACCACGTCTTCTACCACCGCGACGTCCTCGCTTTCGGGTAGCCGCATCACAAGTTTTGGTGCCCAGGCGGTGGGCAGCCGGTGCACCATCTGTGGAACAGAGGGGGCACCTGGGCTCCAAAGCACAACCGGCCGCCTTGTGGCCCGGTTGTCCACACCGGAAGCACAGCGCACTGCGATCAACTTCGCAAATGCACCGTGCTCCGACATGCCCCGAGTCCAAGCAGCGAAAGCACCGCTGGACTCGAGGCTCCAGGAGGGTGGCCCGAACACTGGACCACCCGATCGTGATGCGGCGACCATCTACCAATTTCCTGGCCGCCACGACCGGGCACTTGACCCAGCAGGTGCTCTGACGACCTGGTGGGCAAATTATTTCACCCACCTTGACACCACCCACGCTGCATCCTCCGACTTCAGCCACAACTGCAGCCACCTTCTCCTTAGTGGCGGTATCGCCAAGGCCTGTGATGCGCAGCTCCGCGCATTTCTCAGGCCTGGCAACCCGAACCACGTCCTCCCCTAGCGCCGACCGGAGCTTTTCGGCTAGAGCGTCCGCCTTCTTATCTCGATCCGCGCCGCTTACCTCGAGGATCTTTCCCCCAGTGGCGGCGGCGCGGAAACGCAGTCCGTCAATGCCGAGGCTTTTAAGGTTAACTAACCTCTCGGCCTCGGCAAGTACGCTTGCGTACGTCATTCCCGACTCCGTAGCGCCCTGCTGCAGCGTAAGTGTTACTGCAGCAGTGCGAGGCGCGCGGGGTTTTGGGACGCTCTTCTTTTTCTTGGCGTTGACCGGCGCCGAGGTAGCTGCGGCCTTTGTTTGGCGTCTGGCCACCACATTCCACCCCTCAGTAAGTGGCTGAAGGGCAGTTTGGGGGGACGAAGTGTGCACTTGCCGAGCAGCTGCGGCTTCTGCTGCCGCAGCGCTTACCTTCTTCGCCCTCTTCCTCTTCTCCTGGACGACCACGCCAGATGATGAGGAAGGGATTGAGGGAAGAGCAGGACACGAGGCCACCGAGGTGGCGACAGGAGCCTCCCGACTTGAGGCCGATGGCGGAGGATCCTTGGCCTTCCGTGTGGGAGCAGACACGGAGGAGCCAGCCGCAGCGGAACGCGAGGCGCGCGCAGCGTTCCGTGCGTCCGCAGCCAGTGGAGGCCGGACTGGCACCTCAGGGGGCAGGCGGTCCACGACCCCAGCGAGACGCGCGTCTATCATGAAGCCGATCTCATCGCGCGTCATCGCCGGGGCGAAGGAGGCCGCTGCCTGTTTTAGGCCCTCCATCTCAGCCCTAAGGGCTATTAACTCCACGTTGAGGAGCACCACCTCTTCTGACTCCGTGCGGGATTTCAACTCCCGCACACTTTTTATGATGGTGTTTGCGGCTTCCCTGAGGTCCCGCACGAGTTGGCCTTTTATTTTATTGGATTTGACGGCGACAGTGTTGATCACCGCCACCGCCTCCTCAATTCCCCCAGTCAACTCCTCAGACGTCTGAGCCGTTACCGGCTTCTCCGGTTTCTCCAGTATTGGTGGCCCCACTGAAGTGGGGACACCTTTAAGGAAGGGAGCTTGCACTTCCTTCCTGTAGGCCTCTTCTGCAGCCTCCTCGGATGCGCGCTCCTGCGCCGCAGTGTGCTTGGCCTTGGCTTTTGCCAGACCAACATACATTCCTGTAGAAGGGGGGCGCCCACGGCCCCTCTTGGCGGCTGAACCGGGTCTGCTAGTACCAGACAAAGAGGAGTCGCTCAAACAGCGCATCTCCTCTTCATCGTCGCTGAATGTAACAGACCCCGTAGCCGTCTTCCGCCTGCGGAAGAATCGAGAGGTCAGTGGAAAGGGGGACGCAGAGCGCGAACTCACTTCCACCATTGTTGCTTCACTATCGGCGTCAGAACAGTCCGCCGTCTCCATAGTTGAAGCCGTCGGCGTCACGCTGCAACGAGACAGGGTGACGCGTGGCTCTTTGAGGAACAGGTCCCGAAGTTCACTTCGGGGCCTGTTCCTGGCGTTTTCATCCAACACATCTTGCTTCGGAGTCCTTATATATGGCATATGGTCGTCGGGTAGGCCCGACCCCGTCCTGAAAAGGACGGTGTCGGGACCGGGATCTTCGGATTTCTCCTCTTCGTTTATAGGTTTTTTAATTTTATTTATCATGTTGTTCCCACGAGTAATGGGGCATAGGGGGCACTGACCGGGCGAAGCCCCACCCGGCAGTGGGCTATTACATGCGGAGGTCGCCAAGGTATCCGCCGGGTTTTAACGTGCTTTCCTTCACGGATTTTTGTTTCGGGTATCACCCTCAGGCCAGCCAATTAAGGCAAGCCGCCTTCGGCCACGTTGTGCCGCACGTACCCTGTAGACCGTGAGACAGGGGTCGTTGCACGACACAACGTGGCCGGCTACGAGAGGCTGGTCAGGCCTCCCCGATGCAACCTTTCGGTCACTTCCGTCCTCATGGGCCTTGCAGGCCCATACGCCCCGACCTCCTCATGAGGTCCTCTTGCCTGTTAAGGCTCGACTCGGTTGAGGCCGAAAACGACTCCACCAAGCTCCCTAAGGAGCTGACAAACAGCGCGCCGTTGCCGCGACAGAAGAGATAAAAGAACAAAGACAAGAAACGAAAGAGAGAAGAATAAACAAGGAGAAAAGAAGAACAAAGAAAAACGACAACGACGCCGCGGACCTTGCAGGCCCGCCATACTACGACCCCCTTCATGGGGTCAGCTAGCCCTGAAAAGGGCTTGTCGGACTTGGTCAATGGCTACCAGAATCCTCCGAGGAGGACACCAATAACCATTGTCCAGGGTGCACCAGCGTCCCGGCTTCCGTTCCCCCCACCGAAGTAGAAAGGACAAGAAGCAGGGCTAAGCCAACGTGGAGGTTATCCGACTGCACCCCACTGAGGTTAGGTTAGGTATTTTTTTTTTTTTTAACGTGGTCGGTGATGCATTTACGCACTTCACCGTCTCGCTGCGGGGGGGAGCGAGACGGCTTCGTGTGGGACTCCCGGCCCTAGGATGAAAACGGGCCGGACTACCCACTAAAACCTATCCACGGTGTTTCTCCTTCGCCTTAGCCGGGCCCCCGGATAGGCAGAACCTGCTAAGCGACGGCGGCCCGGCAAAGGGGCGCTCGTTTAAGCTCAACATAGGGGGGGTTTTGCCCCCCCAAACAACATAGAAGCGACGCCCCCGAAACACATAAGGGGCGTCGGACTCCTCAGGGCCTTTCGCGTGAGCGGTGGGCCCCCCGACCCACCGCCCACGGCCCTATCAGTCGGGGGCTTGGGCGTATGCAATACGCCGTCGCCCCCTGACTGGTGCCCGGCGGGGCGGAAGCGTGCGGCCTGCACGCTCCCGTTCCCGCAGGGCCTCTCTCTTTGCCGCCATCACCTCCCGAGCGAAGGAGGCGACGGCGGCCCAACATTCTTCGCTGCCGGCCATAGCAAGAATGACGGCCGGCAGCGAACCTATACTGCCGATAACGCCCGTGAGGGCCAACCTCTGCGTGTCCCAGGCGGCGCACACGACGAGCGTATGCTCCGCCGTATCTACGGCGCCGCCTGCGCAATGATGGCAATCGGGCTCCGACAGGATCCCCACCACTTCCCACAGGAATTTGGCAAAACAGCCATGACCCGTGAGAAGTTGGGTGAGGAAGTAGGTCGGAGCCCCCTGCGCATACTCCACCCACTGGCGGAGCACGGGACCGATGGCCCCCACGAGCACCCGGCTCGCGGTGGGAGCCGCACATCTCGAGGCCCATTGCCGGAACAGATCGTCGCGAGCCTCCTGTCTCCAGCGATCGACCTGCTCCGGCAACGGGCGACCTCCTAGTTGTCGCACCAGGGCGCCCTCCTCGTAGACCCTCTTGAGGACCCCTGCTTCGAGATCCCACGGGGGACTTCGTGCCAAGAGGCACGCCGCCTCAAAAGACACGGTGCGGTACGCCCGTGCAGCCCTCTGCGCCGCGATCCGCTGCGGTCGTCGCAGCTGGACCACGTTCGCGGCACCAAGGGCATCCGCCCAAATAGGCGCTCCGTAGAGCGCCTTGGAGCGCACCACACCCTCGTAGAGGCGGCGGCAAGCACTTCCCGGTCCCCCTTTATTGGGGAGCAGCCTACCGAGCATCCCGGCAAACGTCACCAGCTTTGGTGACAGCCGCCGGAAATGCTCGATGAACCCCCACCGGCTGTCGAGCAAGAGACCCAGATATTTAAGGGTCTTCCCGACAGCGATGGAGGTGCCACTCACCACAATTTGGGCATCCCGAGGGGGTCTCATCCGAGGCCCATGGAAAAAGATGGCCTCGGACTTATCGAGGGCCACCCTGAGGCCGAGCGCCCTGATGCGACTGACGACCTGGGCCGTGCCTGCTGTGGCAAGCACGGCAGCGTCTCGGAAAGTGGGTCCTCGCGCGGTGACAAGGGTATCGTCGGCGTAACAGAGTACGCCGACGCCCTGAAGAGTGGCACCGCGCAGGACCCAATCATAGCCTACGTTCCACAGGAGCGGACCCAGCACCGACCCCTGTGGAACACCACACGACATTTGCTTGCGGACAACGGCCGACCGAGCCGGGTAAGTGATGGCCCGGTCGACGAAGTAGTCCGCAAGGACGCGCCTGAGGTACCACGGTACGTTGTGGTAGGTTAGGTTAGGTTAGGTTAGGTTAGGTTAGGTTTTTTTTTTTTTGTTGAGTCAATTGGTTTTTAGTTCAGGAGTGGTGCTTATGGAGTACGCCCTCTCCTGGAACCGTTTGCAAGTTGATTGTTTAAATGTTATGTGCCGTTAAAGTGTTTTAGTTGATTTATGATATAGGTAATGTGGTGGAGGAATGAGTTACGTGTTTCGGTGTTGTTTGTTAATTTAATTAGGAGAAGGGGGTCTTGAGGATCGATATTGTTGTTTTGGCAGATATGTGTAAATGTTAGTCGTGAAAGTGCGAATCTGGGGCAGTGATAAATAAGGTGTTGGAAGGTCTGCGAGATTGTGTTGGTGCAAGGACAGAGGTCGTTGTCAGTGATGTGAAATCGGAAGAGGTATGATTTGTGGAAGGCATGGTTGGTGAGGAATTGGGTTATTGGAAAGGTGAGTTTGACTTTGGAGAGGAAGTTCGTGAGGTCATGATAGGTAGGAAGGAGTTGCTTGGTGTGGATTGACCCGGCGGAATTTTCGTAGAGTTGTTGTGAGGAGGTGAGAAGGTTTGTTTTGTGTATGTGTTTTATGTATGAAAGAGGTGTGTGAGAGTGGTCTGGTTGTTTGTGCAGGAAAGCCGCAGCTTTAGCCGCCGTGTCAGCTGCCTCGTTGCCAGGGATTCCGGCATGGGCTTATACCCAGGCGAATTGTATTTGGATGTTTTGGGTTTTGGCAAAGTGCAATTGGCGGAATATGTTGACTGCGAATGTGTTATGGCTGTAGGGATTGGAAAGTTCGAGGAGAGCAGATTTGGAGTCGGAGAAGATGTAGTAGGAGTATGATTTAATTTTGTTGCTGATTATAAATTGACAGACTTTTTCAATGGCAAGCATTTCTGCTTGGAAAACGGAGCAGGAGGGGTGTAACTTGAATTTTTTAACTGTAGGACAGGTGGAATGCGGACTGAAGGCGACGAAGGCTGCTCCTACGACATCGTCATGCCGACTACCGTCGGTAAAGATATTACAGTAGTTATCGGTTTGGAGGTCTATGTATTCCTCTGTAGTGAATATTTCCAGGAAGGTTATGGGTTCCCGGAGGGAGGGGTGAAGAAGAGAGGATGGGAGAGAGGGTTTTTCAACGGGGATGTCAAGAGGAAGGAATGATGAGGCGCCACGGAGTTTAGAAGTTTCAATGTCCGAGATGCTTTTAATTTTTTCTGGTAGAGGGGTTAATTGTGCAAGTGTTATTGATGTTATTGTGCTGTTGGTTCGGAAGCCGTGAATTATCTTTATGGCAAATAACCTTTGGAAAGAGAGTAGTTGTTTGACTACAACTTTGTATTCCAGGGCACTGGACCAGACTGATGAAGCGTAAGATATGATGGGGGTGATGACTTGGTCGTAAATTATTCGGATATTATCGGAGTGGATGCCCCAAGTGGGTCTAGTGTAAATAAGGAGCTTGTAGAATATTTGTTTGGCTTTTTCAATTATGTGGTTAGCGTGTTTTATGAATTTTAATTTGTCGTCTATTATGACTCCTAAGTATTTGAGTTCTTTTGTAAATTTTAGCTTTGTGTTGTTCATATGTATGTTTAATTTAGTAGATTTATTGGTGAAGCCTATGATGGTCGTTTTCTCTGGGCCGAAGTGAAGTTTGACATTTTTCCCCCATTCATTAATATGGTGCAGTGCCAGATTAGTTGTATTTTCTAAAGTGGTGAGATCGGTCGAATGTGTTGTCAGAAGGACATCGTCAGCAAATGCTTGTATATGACAGTTATCTGGAAGTGGGAGGTCGAGGAGCTCATCCATGATAAGGTTCCACATAGTGGGACCACAGACGGAGCCCTGGATGCAGCCGCGAGTCATGTTTTTGGTGGTTTCGATGTCAGAGAAGGTAAGTCCCACTGTTCTATTAGTTATGTAGCTAATCAGAATGTTATATAAGTTGCTGGGGCAATTGTAATGACGCAGTCTAATAAATATAGCAGGCCACCAAGCATTATCAAAGGCTGCCTTTATGTCCAGTGATATAGTAATTACGTGTTCACCGTGTGATTTATATGATTTAATGGCATGGACAGCGTTTGAAATGGCCTGGGAGGTGGAGACTTGCTGTTTAAATCCAAATTGTTTATTATTATTGAGGTTGTTGATGTTAAGGTGATAAGTGAGGCGATCGATTATTAGCCTTTCTAGCAGTTTGCCAAAAACATTAATGAGGCCAATGGGACGGAATGAGGATAAGTTAGTATAATTAGGTTTGTTAGGTTTCGGAATGATTTTAACGACAGCATGCTTCCATGGCAAGGGGAAGTAGGTTAGTTCAAGGCATCTATTGTATATTTTAGTTAGATAATCGGGAAATTGATTGGCGAACTGTAGGCAAATATCTGCGGTTAAGTGGTCAACGCCAGGTGCCTTTTTGTGGCTCATATGATTTAGGCCATTCAGAATTTCGGTTGTGGTAAATGGAGGTTCAGATGGAGTGAGAAGAGGTTGGTTCATTGAGGATCTAATCGATTGCTGTGAAGGGGTAAAGTCCATGGTGTCATCAGGGAAGAAGTTATCCATTAGGGCATTAGCAGTTTCCAAGGCGTCGGTGGAATAGGTGCCGTCGTTAAGAAGAAGGGTGGATGGTGGTTGTGTTAGTGGTTTTGTTTTAATGATTCGGTTGGTGACTGACCAGACGTTTTCTTTTACTTGTTGGTTGCAAAATTCCTTGAAATGTTGGGTGGATGTGGCGCAGAAGGCTTCGGAGTAAGCTTTTCTAGCAATTTGTCTCTCAGCAATAACCTCGTTGAGAGGGAGACCGCGTCGTTTGTATCGGGAGAGTTTGTGGTGTGTCCGGAGTGCGTTGGCTTTAAGCTCTTGCAAGTGGTCATTCCAGAAAGGGGGTTTTTTTTGGCGCGCCGCGAGTTCGAGGTAGAATACTATCGCAGGCGTGTTGAATGGCTTTTGTGACATCATCTACAAGGGTGTCAAGATCTTGTGTGTTAAATTCGTTGATACGTTCGATGGAAGGCAGTCTCTCGCGGATCGCATCAGTGAACCTATCAATAATTCTATCCCATGATACAGTTGTCGTGTTATATTTGTATGTAGATAGCTTTTTGGTTTTAGTGAAGCGTGTGCTAGTAAATGAGACATAAAAGGTGATGGAATTATGGTCTGAACTAGGAATTAAGTTGAGGTCAACCATCCAATTGGTGATGCTGATGGATGAGCGGTTGCTTGCTAGTGTGAGATCAATAATTGATTCACGTGGTTGATTGTGGGTTACGGTCTGAAATGTGGGTGTGTTTCCTTCGTTATTGATAATTAAATTGTTGTTGGTGACAAAATATGCGATTAAGTCTCCTCTGTCGTTGCATCTGTTTTAGCCCCACCAGTGGTGCCATCCATTAAAATCACCGCATATAAGGAAAGTGGAGTTGCGATTGTGGTTTATGAAGTCCTCAAGGGTATTGAGGGTGTTGTAGGGATCAATGCGGGGTTCGATATACACGGAAACAAGATGAATTTGGTGATTTGTAAGGCTATCTTTACACTGTACAATACATATATTCGAGTTGGAGTGACTGGTGATGCCTAGTGCGGAGGAAATGTTTTTGCGGATGGCTATGGATGCACGGGTGGGACGAGCGGTGGGAAATTGATAGAGCGTATACATCTGGTTATCGAGTTTCATTCGCTCGTTTGTTCCTGTGTAGGGTTCCGTAATGAAAGCAAAGTCAGGTTTGTTATTGTCAAGGTAGACGCAAAGTTCATGTAAAGCATTTCTGCTTTTGCCAAGGTTAATTTGAATGGCGTTGGGTTTTATGACTGATGGTGAGTTAAACAGGGTGTTGGGTGTATTATTGAGTGTACTACTATTATGGTCCATAATCGGTCCTGGAACGAGTGCGTGCAGCCATAAAGATTTTCCTTGGACAGGTATTTGAAGTTGCGCTGTGGTTTAATTTATCATTACCCTTGTTGCCTTTTTCTTGATGAACTTTGCAGTTGAAACATGTGGATTTTGTTGAGTCGTTCTTGTTTGGGCAGTCCTTGTACTCGTGACCAGAGTCAGAGCAATGGGAGCAGTTAATTTCCTCAGAAGTGCAGTGGTTACGAGTGTGTCCGAATTTCAGGCATTTAAAGCATTGTAAAAGAGGAGTGAACTCTTCTACATGAACTCGTTGGTGGTCCACATTGAGTTTCTGTAGGTTGACGATGGTGCGCCATAGTGGCGGAGATACCATGAAGACGGCGTTGTAGAGGGACCTATTTCTGTTTCCTCGTTTAAATTTAAGGGTGATTTCATCGGAATTAAAATTGTTTTGGTTTGTAATTGTTTCTGTTAATAGTTCTAATGGGATGGAGTTGGAGATGCCTTTAACTATTATCATGGGTTTTAATTTTTTGCCAGCTTCGGCCTGAAGGTTGGTGGTTTTGTTGATTTTAGTGAGAGCAAGGTCCCTTTGCTCGGTAGTGTCGAATTCAACGCGAATCTTATTGTTGCTGACATTGGTAGTCCTAGAGGGCGCAAAGTTAGTGTCCTTGAAGGTAACACGCTGCCGGAAGTGTTGTAGAGTTTCAGTAGAACTTTGCACGTTGCTGGTGGAGGAGACGATTAGGGAGGGTTTGGTGGTGGGAATTTTGGGGGTTTTAGGGCGCGCGGGGAAGGTGAGGACCGACGAGTAGAGGGGTTGGGTGGGGTTAACTGCATTATTCGGTGTTTGTCTCATTTGTTTCACCGTGCTGCAGACATCCCTAAGTTGTTCTTTGACTGGTATGAGTTCAGTGACCAGATGATTTTTTATAACGGAAGTGATGGTGGAGATGAGATTGTTACTCAAGCCCTCACAAGATTCATCGTTTGGAATGGAGGTAGGTGTAGGAGTTGGGTTAACTGGAGAGGCCATAAGGTGTGACTTCTGTAGGTCACTAATGGTGTCAAAGATTTGAAGGATCGCCGCCCTGTCCTCCTTCTTCAGGCTTTTGCCTCTGGTGAGTAGATTGCGTGCGGTTTTAATATTTGGCACCAAGTGTACCACAAAAGTGAAATTTAATACAACTAAATATCAACCTTTATCAACAAACGGGGTGTCCAGAGAAAGGTATTGAGATGAACTTTAATATGAGATCATAAAAAGTCTAGGTCTAGAAAAAAATTTGGATTAAACAATTCTGAAACTACTATTTGGTACACCAAGTGCACCGCGAAATGAAGATTTCTGCAGCTAAATATGAGTTTTTACTATTGAAGTCTGTACCGCCAGAAAGCGCCTCTGGAGAGGTATCTAGCGGTATAGATGATTTGTTTAAAATTTGAGGTTTTATTTGTAAAATTTACGGTTTTATATGAAAAGTTAGGGTTAGGTTAGGTAAATATTTTTTAAAACGAGCGAATCCGGGCGAACGTTATATGTATGTAACGGGTGCGACAAGAGGATGTCAAAACTGTAAAAAATATCGATGTAGGTCAAAAACTGAGAGAGTTATGCTGTCAAGAAGGTTAAAAATTCGTTGGTTAGGTTAGGTTAGGTTAGGTATTTTTTTTTTTTTTTTTTTTGTTGACGCGGGGAATGCATTTAAGCACCGTCATCCCTGCTGCGGGGTCAGCAGGGACGGTGTGTGGGACTCACGGACCCAAAAGGAAAGGGCCCGTACTACCCACTAAACCACCGCGGTGTTCCGCCTCACCTTAAACCGGCTCGCAGGGTATGCCAGAGGTTAAATCACTGCGAGCCGGCAAGGGGCGCCCCGTGGAGTCGGGGCTCGCCTCGGGGGGGGCCAACTAAGTGACCCCCCCGGAGCTCCCTAAGGAGCTGAAGAATCTAGCCCGCACCTCCACCGTTCTCGAGCACCTCTCTGAAAGCAGAGAGGGTAGAGAACGGCCGGTGCGGGCGTGCGTAAGTGGGCACCGTCCGGAACACGAGGAGGGTGCCCGTCGCCACGGGTGACCATCGGTGGGCGGAGGTCCCCCGACCTTCCGCCCACGGTCAAAAAACACTAGTCGGGGGCGCGCATGAAAGCCGCTAGGCGGCGCCCTCGGACCGGACGGCGGGGAGGAAGCGTGCGACCCGCCCGCTCCCTTACCCGCAGTTCCTCTCTCTTGGCCGCCATCACCTGGGTTAGGTTAGGTTAGGTTAGGTTAGGTTTTTTTTTTTTTTTTTTTTTTTTTTTTTTTTGATGAGTCAATTGGGTTTTAGTTTCAGGAGTGGCGCTTATGGTATACGCCTTCTCCTGGAACCGTTTGCAAGTTGATTGTTTAGTTAGTGAAGTGTTTAGATGTTATGTGCCGTTAGAGTGTTTTAGTTGATTTACGATAAAGGTGATGTGGTGGAGGAGTGAGTTAAGTGTATCTGGGGCAGTTGTAAATAAGGTGGTTGAGGGTTTGCGAGATTATGTTGGTGGGAAGTTCGTGGGGTCATGATGAGTAGGAAGGAGTTGATTGGTTAGGTTAAAGGTTTGCGAGATTGTGCTGGTGCAAGGACAGAGGTCGTTGTTTAGGTTTAGTTGATTAGGTTGGGTTAGGTGGGACATCCGCTTTTGTGTGTGGAAAAGTTACAGGGGGTCAGTACTTTCCACACACTCCCTTAGTCGCCTCGTACGACATCCACGGGAGGATATGGGTTGGGGCTATTCTATTCTGCCGGCCACCACACGGCGGACGGTTAGGTTAGGTTAGGTTAGGTTAGGTTAGGTTAGGTTAGGTTAGGTTAGGTTAGGTTAGGTTGGGGTGCGGTGGGGTGCGGTCGGATAACCTCCACGTTGGCTTAGCCCTGCTTCTTGTCCTTTCTACTTCGGTGGGGGGAACGGAAGCCGGGACGCTGGTGCACCCTGGACAATGGTTGTTGGTGTCCTCCTCGGAGGATTCTGGTAGCCATTGACTAAGTCCGACAAGCTCTTCTCAGGGCTAGCTGACTCCATGAGGGGGGTCGTGGTATGGCGGGCGTCGTTGTTGTCTTTGTTCTTCTTTTCTCCTTTTATTCTTTCATCTTTCTATCTTCTTTCGTTTCTTGCCTTTTTTTTTTTTTTTTTTTTTTTTTTTTTTTTTTTTTTTTTTTTTGCTTCTGTCGCAGCAATGGCGCGTGGTTTGTCAGCTCCTCAGGGAGCTATGGTGGGGTCGTTTTCGGCCTCACCTGATGCAAGAGGACCCCATTAGGGTGTCGGGGCGTATCGGCCTGCAAGGCCATGGGAGCGGACGTGACCGAAAGGTCGCATCGGGGAGGCCTGACCAGCCTCTCGTGGCCGGCCACCTTGCGTCGTGCAACGATCCCTGTCTCACGGTCTACAGGGTACGTGCGGCGCAGCGTGGCCGAAGGCGGCTTGCCTTAATTGGCTGGCCTGAGGGTGATACCCGATACAAAAATCCGTGAAGGAAAACACGCTAAAACCCTGCGGATACTTGGCGACCTCCGCATGTGGTAGCCCACTCCCCGGAATGAGCGTCACCCGGGGAGTGCTTATAGATCGTCTCATACTCGTGGGATTTAGTATGGATAT
The DNA here is from genome assembly GCA_963556515.1 of Nudaria mundana. NCBI lineage: Eukaryota > Metazoa > Arthropoda > Insecta > Lepidoptera > Erebidae > Nudaria > Nudaria mundana. The sequence continues at coordinate 141,318 of OY748311.1, read as the reverse complement.
TGAACTTAAAAAACAAAATAAAGATGAAGTCGGTAGTAGGGAGGAGAGGCCCGGTACTCCGGTTCCGGGTCTGAAAGAGTTGAGGGGGGTGGTGTCGGTCACGTCTTCTAGCTCAGAGACGGAGACGGAGGTGACCGCGGCTGCAAAGTCTCTTGGGGCGGTCACGAAAAAAGTTGCTCGAGGGAAGAACCGTGCCGTCGGGCATTCGTCTGGACTGGATAAGGCGAAGGCGGCCCTAGCGGCTAAAGGGGAGGAGGACCGTCTGCGTCTCCAATTTAGGCTCCGCAGTGGGAAAGAGAAGCCCACGGTGGAGGCTGCAGCTGCGGAGGGCAATGTATCGGAGGAGGTGGAATCCCCCCAGAACCTGGGCAGCCTGGGCATGCAGGAGATGCGGGCCCAAATAGGAGGGCATCACTCGGCGGTCGTAGAGCTCGTGGGTAAGACCTCAGCGATGAAGGGTGGATTCGCGAGCAAAATTAAAAAGCACCTGGGGGAGGTGTACAACATTGTGGAGGAAATGGCGGAAAGGACGATCACGGAGGAGACGCGCATCCTCCGTGCGAATAACAGCCGCCTTCAGAGGGACGTTTTAAACCTCAGGGCCGAGCTGCAAAGCTACAAGCGGGAGTACGAGGCAATGAGGGCCTCCGCACCCGCTGCTGCTGCTGCTGCCCCTGCCGCTACTACTGCAGCCACGGCCTTGGGTGTCGTTACTGGAGCGCCTGTTCCCGAAGGGGATGTGCTGGAGGCGCTCTTGGCTGCGCTTATCCCCCCGATTGGTCGAATGCTCGATGGGAAACTCGCGGGCATAATGGCGCGCCTGCCGCCCATTGACGCGGTCCACACAACGACTGCGCCGCCTGCGGCGGATGGGAGGGTTACCCAACCTCTACCTGTGGCACCTGCGGCACCGACGTCGAGACCCAAGAAGAAGACTCGGATCAAGGCTGTGGCGAAACCGGCATCTCAGCCAGGGCCCTTGACGACTGAAACCGCCCCACATGTCGCTGCCGCCGTCACCTCTGCTTCTGAGTGGGTCGAGGTAGTGAAGAGAGGGAAGCCTAAGACTTCGAACGGAGATCCGGTCCAACCAGTACGCAAACCGGCGGCCACCAAAAAGGACGTGAAGTTGACGGTGCCCTCATCTGCAGCGGTCGTGCTGACATTAGCTCCGGGGACTGGCCTGAGTTACGCTGAGGTAATGGCCAGGGCCGAAGAAAATATTGACTTGGGGGCGCTTGATATCAGCGGGCTTAAGAGCCGGAAGACAGCGACCGGGGCACGCATGTGGGAGGTTTCGGGCTCCCAGAATGTGGAGAAGGCAGATCGCTTTGCGGCAAAGTTGCGAGAGGTGTTGGCGGATACGGTCGAGGTCAAGGTGGACCGCCCCACTAAGTCTACCGACATCCGCATTGTGGGATTAGGTGACGCGGTCACTGCGGCTAAACTGGCCGAGGCGGTGGCTAGGGCGGGCGCTTGTGCTGTGGGGGCGGTTAAAGTATGCGGCGAGATCCGCCCCAACTTCAGAGGAGAGGGAACAGCTCTGGTGTCTTGCCCAATCACCGCAGCGAAAAGGATCCACGAGGCGGGACACTTGCAGGTTGGATGGGACACAGCTAGGGTTTTCCTTCTGGAGGTGCGCCCTATGCGGTGCTACAGGTGCATGGGGACGGGGCACACACGCCAGATGTGCCCGTCGACGGCAGACCGGAGCGACCTGTGTTACCGGTGTGGCAAGACCGGACACAGGTCGGACAGTTGTCAGGCGGAACCACACTGCGTTGTGTGCTCAGCGGCGGGAATTAAAGCGAGCCACATCATGGGGGGACGCAACTGCAAACCCCCTGCCGCTCGTGGGAGTTCGGCCCCAGCACCCAGGGCCATCAACACGACGAGACGCCAATCGGCACTTGTTGGGACGGCTGAGATGACCGAGTAATGTCCAGCGGGCATCTCAGCGTACTACAAGGGAATGCCAATCACTGCGTCGGGGCCCAGGACCTTTTCCTACAGTCCATGGCCGAGGGGGGAATTGATGTGGCAGTTTTGGCGGAGCCATACTTTCTGCCCAGTCAACCGCACTGGCTGTCGGACAGGAGCGGCCTCGTGGCGATTGTCTCCAGGGTAGGGGCGAGGATTCCCTTCTCCCTCGTCGAGAGAGGTGAAGGATACGTCGTCGCTCTATGGGGCGAGTGCGCGCTCGTGGGCGCATACTTCTCCCCTAACACGACCTTAGCAGCCTTCGAATTATTTCTTGACAGAATTGGGGCTGCGATAGGGCGGCAGGCGCCGCGGGATGTGCTAGTGCTCGGGGACTTCAATGCCAAATCCATGGCATGGGGGAGCCCGAGCACTGACGCGAAAGGGGCGGAGATGGAGGCCCTTGCGCTTGTATCTGGGCTGACCCTTCTTAACAGAGGGTCTGTCCACACCTGCGTGCGACAGCACGGGGGGTCTGTGGTCGACCTGTCGTTCGCCACGCCCTCGCTCGCAAATAGGGTTCTGAACTGGCGGGTTTTGGAGGGGTTGGAGACTCTATCTGATCACAGATACATTCGATTCGAGATCTCCACCCCGGGCAGAGGGAATGTCAGTCCGGCGTCGACTAGAGGTGCGCGCAATCGTTTCCCCCGTTGGGCCCTGTCCAGGTTCGACGCGGAGCTGGCTAAAGAGGCGGCAATCACACAACGTTGGTGCTTCCCCTCCCAGCACTCGGGGGTGGATGACCTGGCTGAGCAGCTGAAGCACGCACTGACGGCAGTGTGCGATGCTTCCATGCCAAGGGTCAGCGGCCGCCCCCCCCGGGGCAGGAGGGAAGTCTATTGGTGGACACAGGAGATTGCCGATCTTCGTGCGGCCTGTTCCGCGGCGCGGAGGGCCTACACACGTAGTCGACGACGTCGGGACCAAAACGAGGATAGGGATCGCCAGCTGTACGCAGTATATCGCGAGGCCAAGAAAGCTCTGCAGCTGGCCATTAGCCGGTCCAAAGAGAAGGCCAGGGAAGAGATGCTTCAGGGACTGGATCGAGATCCGTGGGGGCGCCCATTTCGATGGGCACGCAACAAAATGCGCGCTCAGACCGCCCCGACAACGGAGTCGCTTGAGCCCCAGTTTCTAGAACAAGTCGTGCAGGAGCTATTCCCAGGAGCGCGGGAGGGTTTCAGGCCCCCGCCAATGGTGCCGCCAGACTCGTCATGGGAGATTATGGAAGAACCTCCCCCTGTCACCGACGTTGAATTAGGTGAGGCGGTGCGTTATCTCCGCACCAAGAAGAAGGCACCGGGTCCAGACGGGGTCCCCGGCAAGGTGCTATTTGTAGCGCTGGAACACCTGAGGGGACAGCTTCGGCAGCTGCTTGACTTGTGCATCAGCACCGGGCAATTCCCGAAGCCGTGGAGGGTTGGCCGACTATGCCTGCTCCCGAAGAAGGGTCGACCGCCTGACTCTCCTTCAGCGTACAGGCCGATAGTTCTGCTGGACGAGGTGGGGAAATTGCTGGAGAGGATCCTTGCGGTCCGCCTCGCAAAGCACTTGGAGGACACAGGTCCCGATCTGTCACCGGCCCAGTTCGGGTTCAGGCCGGGGAAGTCCACTGTAGACGCCTTGATGACCTTGAAGAGGCTCGCGGTGGATGCGGTGGATAGCGGAGAGAGGGTCCTGGCGGTATCGCTGGACATTAGGAATGCCTTCAACAGCATACCCCACCCTACCATCCTCGAGGCCCTCCACTTTCACGGAGTGCCTCCGTATATGGGAAAACTGTTGGAGGCATACTTGACAGGGCGGGAGATCGCTGCGGTAGGTCGAGAGGGTCGTCTCATCGTCCATCGGGCGGAGTCCGGTGTTCCACAGGGATCGGTATTGGGGCCGATACTGTGGAACATCGCATATAACTGGGTGTTGCGTGGGGAGCTCCTCCCCGGAATGGAGGTCATTTGTTATGCGGATGACACCCTCATCACGGCCCGGGGAGGAAGTTTCGAGGAAGTGGCAAGGTTGGCGTCGGTGGGTGTCGAATTGGTAGTCGGTCGTATTCAGCTGCTGGGTCTCCGGGTGGCGCTGGAGAAGACCGAGGCACTGCTGTTCCATGGGCCTCGGAAGGGGCCTCCACCTGGCGCCCATATTCTGGTGGGGCAGGAAGTAGTGCGTGTTGGGGCCAGTATGAAGTACCTGGGCCTCATTCTGGACGGGCGCTGGAAGTTCGGCCCCCATTTTGAGGATTTGGGGCCGAGGCTCGTCGGTGCAGCAGCGGCTCTTGGCCAGCTCCTCCCCAATATGGGCGGGCCTAACGCGAGGTGCCGGAGGTTATATTCTGGAATCGTCAGGAGTATGGCACTGTACGGTGCCCCTGTCTGGGCGGACGCTCTCAACCGCCACAACAAGGCCCTCCTACGGAGACCACAGAGGGTCATTGCCCTGAGAGCAGTGCGGGGATACCGTACGGTGTCGTGGGCTGCTGCGACCGTCCTCGCTGCGGATCCGCCCTGGGAGCTGGAAGCCGAGGTGCTCGCCACTGTCTACAATTTCATCAGTGAAAGGAGGGCCAGAGGCGAGCCCCCTGCACCGAGAGAGGTCCGCCTTACCCGTAGGGTCGCGAAGAGCGTTCTGGTGGAAAGATGGTCCGAGAGTCTCGAAGACGCGCGTGTCGGGTCGTGGACGTTGGACGCGGTGCGCCCCGTCCTGAAGTGGTGGTTGTGCCGTAGGGGGAGGCCACTCACCTTCCGCCTGGTGCAGGTATTGACTGCGCATGGTTGTTTCAACGCATACCTGCACCGGATCGGGAGAGAAGAATCCTCGGCCTGCAACCAGTGCGGGGCGCCCGAGGATACCGCTCGCCACACGTTGGAGGAATGTGCGGCATGGGGAAGGCAGCGCCACGACCTGGCAGCGCACTTTGATGAAGGTCTGTCTCTGCGGAGCATGCTTAGCGAGATGCTCCGTCGAGAGGCAGCGTGGAAGGCGATGACCATTTTCTGCGAGAAAGTCATGCGCCTCAAGGAGGCCGAAGAGCGGGGGAGGGAGGATGCTCCCGACGCCCCCCCACTCCGTCGGAGAAGACGCGGCGTGCGCAGGAGGCGTTATGCGCACCTTATGCTGCCTGTGTGAGGTTACCACGGTGGCAGCAGGTTGGGGTAACCTGCTGCCCCACTAGTGTGGTCGGAGATGGGGTGTGAAGCCCACCCCCTCTCCCTGGGCGGGAAGACCCGACATTCCAGCTGTCGGGCCGTTGCCGAGGCGTCGTCGTCGCGTTTGCCAAAGTGGATTTATACCACAGGCGAGATCCGACGACGCCTCCCTGCAAAGGCAATGGAGGGCTTCCGGGGTGTTTTAGTGGGTATGCCCGGATTCTCCGGGAGAACCCCACACACCGGCGTCACCGAACCCCAGGTGGCGCTGATGGTTCCTCAAGGAATTCCACCCCGATAAAAAAAAAAAAAAAAAAAAAGGTTAGGTTAGGTTAGGTTAGGTTAGGTTAGGTTCGGGGGGGTGCGGTCGGATAACCTCCACGTTGGCTTAGCCCTGCTTCTTGTCCTTTGTACTTGGGTGGGGGGAACGGAAGCCGGGACGCTGGTGCACCCTGGACAATGGTTATTGGTGTCCTCCTCGGAGGATTCTGGTAGCCATTGACTAAGTCCGACAAGCCCTTCTCAGGGCTAGCTGACCCCATGAGGGGGGTCGTGGTATGGCGGGCCTACAAGGCCCGCGGCGTCGTTTTTGTTTTTCTTCTTCTTTGCTCTTCTTTTCTCCTTGTTTAGTCTTTCCTCTTTCGTTTCTTGTCTTCTTTTTTCCTCTTCTGTCGCAGCAATGGCGCGTGGCTCGTCAGCTCCTTAGGGAGCTATGGTGGGGTCGTTTTTGGCCTCACCTGATGCAAGAGGACCCCATGAGGTTGTCGGGGTGTATCGGCCTGCAAGGCCCATGGGGACGGACGTGACCGAAAGGTCGCGTCGGGGAGGCCTGACCAGCCTCTCGTGGCCGGCCACCTTGCGTCGTGCAACGATCCCTGTCTCACGGTCTACAGGGTACGTGCGGCGCAACGTGGCCGAAGGCGGCTTGCCTTAATTGGCTGGCCTGAGGGTGATACCCGATACAAAAATCCGTGAAGGAAAACACGCTAAAACCCTGCGGATACTTGGCGACCTCCGCATGTAATAGCCCGCTCCCCGGAATGAGCGTCACCCGGGGAGTGCTTATAGTTCGTCTCATTCTCGTGGGATTTATTATGGATATTGAACTTAAAAAACAAAATAAAGATGAAGTCGGTAGTAGGGAGGATAGGCCCGGTACTCCAGTTCCTGGTCTGAAAGAGTTGAGGGGGGTGGTGTCGGTCACGTCTTCTAGCTCAGAGACGGAGACGGAGGTGACCGCGGCTGCAAAGTCGCGAGGGGCGGTCACGAAAAAAGTTGCTCGAGGGAAGAGCCGTGCCGTCGGGCATTCGTCTGGACTGGATAAGGCGAAGGCGGCCCTAGCGGCTAAAGGGGAGGAGGACCGTCTGCGTCTCCAATTTAGGCTCCGCAGTGGGAAAGAGAAGCCCACCGTGGAGGCTGCAGCTGCGGAGGGCAATGTATCGGAGGAGGTGGAATCCCCCCAGAACCTGGGCAGCCTGGGCATGCAGGAGATGCGGGCTCAAATAGGAGGGCATCACTCGGCGGTCGTAGAGCTCGTGGGTAAGACCTCGTCGATGAAGGGTGGATTCGCCAGCAAAATTAAAAAGCACCTGGGGGAGGTGTACAACATTGTGGAGGAAATGGCGGAAAGGACGATCACGGAGGAGACGCGCATCCTCCGTGCGAATAACAGCCGCCTTCAGAGGGACGTTCTAAACCTCAGGGCCGAGCTGCAAAGCTACAAGCGGGAGTACGAGGCAATGAGGGCCTCCGCACCCGCTGCTGCTGCTGCTGCCCCTGCCGCTACTACTGCAGCCACGGCCTTGGGTGTCGTTACTGGAACGCCTGTTCTCGAAGGGGATGTGCTGGAGGCGCTCTTGGCTGCGCTTATCCCCCCGATTGGTCGAATGCTCGATGGGAAACTCGCGGGCATAGTGGCGCGCCTGCCGCCCATTGAGGCGGTCCACACAGCGACTGCGCCGCCTGCGGCGGATGGGAGGGTTACCCAACCTCTACCTGTGGCACCTGCGGCACCGACGTCGAGACCCAGGAAGAAGACTCGGATCAAGGCTGCGGCGAAACCGGCATCTCAGCCAGGGCCCTTGACGACTGAGACCGCCACACATGTCGCTGCCGCCGTCACCTCTGCTTCTGAGTGGGTCGAGGTAGTGAAGAGAGGGAAGCCTAAGGCTTCGAACGGAGGTCCGGTCCAACCAGTACGCAAACCGGCGGCCACCAAAAAGGACGTGAAGTTGACGGTGCCCTCATCTGCAGCGGTCGTGCTGACACTAGCTCCGGGGACTGGCCTCAGTTACGCCGAGGTAATGGCCAGGGCCGAAGAAAAGATAGACTTGGGGGCGCTCGATATCAGCGGGCTTAAGAGCCGGAAGACAGCGACCGGGGCACGCATGTGGGAGGTTTCGGGCTCCCAGAATGTGGAGAAGGCAGACCGCTTTGCGGCAAAGCTGCGAGAGGTATTGGCGGACACGGTCGAGGTCAAGGTGGACCGCCCCACTAAGTCTACCGATATCCGCATTGTGGGATTGGGTGACGCGGTCACTGCGGCTAAACTGGCTGAGGCGGTGGCTAGAGCGGGTGCTTGTGCCGTGGAGGCGGTTAAAGTATGCGGCGAGATCCGCTCCAACTTCAGAGGAGAGGGAACAGCTCTGGTGTCTTGCCCAATCACCATAGTGAAAAGGATTCATGAGGCGGGACACTTGCAGGTGGGATGGGACACAGCTAGGGTGTTCCTTCTGGAGATGCGCCCTATGCGGTGCTACAGGTGCATGGGGACGGGGCACACACGCCAGATGTGCCCGTCGACGGCAGACCGGAGTGACCTGTGTTACCGGTGTGGCAAGACCGGACACAGGTTGGACAGTTGTCAGGCGGATCCACACTGCGTTGTGTGCTCAGCGGCGGGAATTGAAGCGAGCCACATCATGGGGAGACGCAACTGCAAACCCCCTGCCGCTCGTGGGAGTTCGGCCCCAGCACCCAGGGCCATCAACACGAGGAGACGCCAATCGGCACTTGTTGGGAGGGCTGAGATGTCTGAGTAATGTCCAGCGGGCATCTCAGCGTACTACAAGGGAATGCTAATCACTGCGTCGGGGCCCAGGACCTTTTCCTACAGTCCATGGCCGAGGGGGGAATTGACGTGGCAGTTTTGGCGGAGCCATACTTTCTGCCCAGTCAACCGCACTGGCTGTCGGACAGGAGCGGCCTTGTGGCGATCGTCTCCAGGGTGGGGGCGGGGATTCCCTTCTCCCTCATCGAGAGAGGTGAAGGTTACGTCGTCGCTCTATGGGGCGAGTGCGCGCTCGTGGGCGCATACTTCTCCCCTAACACGACCTTAGCGGCCTTTGAGCTATTTCTCGACAGAATCGGGGCTGCGATAGGGCGGCAGGCGCCGCGGGATGTGCTAGTGCTCGGGGACTTCAATGCCAAATCCATGGCATGGGGGAACCCGAGCACTGACGCGAAAGGGGCGGAGATGGAGGCCCTTGCGCTTGTGTCTGGGCTGACCCTTCTTAACAGAGGGTCTGTCCACACCTGCGTGCGACAGCACGGTGGGTCCGTGGTCGACCTTTCGTTCGCCACGCCCTCGCTCGCAAATAGGGTTCTGAACTGGCGGGTTGTGGAGGGGTTGGAGACTCTATCGGATCACAGATACATTCGATTCGAGATCTCCACCCCGGGCAGATGGAATGTCAGTCCGGCGTCGACTAGAGGTGCGCGCAATCGGTTCCCCCGTTGGGCACTGTCCAGGTTCGACGCGGAGCTGGCTAAAGAGGCGGCAATCACACAACGTTGGTGCTTCCCCTCCCAGCACTCAGGGGTGGATGACCTGGCTGAACAGCTGAAACACGCACTTACGGCAGTGTGCGATGCTTCCATGCCAAGGGTCAGCGGCCGCCCCCCCCGGGGCAGGAGGGAAGTCTATTGGTGGACACAGGAGATCGCCGACCTTCGTGCAGCCTGTTCCGCGGCGCGGAGGGCCTACACACGTAGTCGACGACGTCGGGACCATAATGAAGATAGGGATCGCCAGCTGTACGCAGTATATCGCGAGGCCAAGAAAGCCCTGCAGCTGGCCATTAGCCGGTCCAAAGAGAAGGCCAGGGAAGAGATGCTTCAGGGACTGGATCGAGATCCGTGGGGGCGCCCGTTTCGATGGGCACGCAACAAAATGCGCGCTCAGACCGCCCCGACAACGGAGTCGCTCGAGCCCCAGTTCCTGGAACAGGTCGTGCAGGAGCTATTCCCAGGAGCGCGGGAGGGTTTCAGACCCCCGCCAATGGTGCCGCCAGACTCGTCATGGGAGATTACGGAAGAACCTCCTCCTGTCACGGACGTTGAATTAAGTGAGGCGGTGTGTTATCTCCGCACTAAGAAGAAGGCACCGGGTCCAGACGGGGTCCCCGGCAAGGTGCTATTTGTAGCGCTGGAACACCTGGGGGGACAGCTTCGGCAGCTGCTTGACTTGTGCATCAGGACTGGGCGGTTCCCGAAGCCGTGGAGGGTTGGCCGACTATGCCTGCTCCCGAAGAAGGGTCGACCGCCTGACTCTCCTTCAGCGTACAGGCCGATAGTTCTGCTGGACGAGGTGGGGAAATTGCTGGAGAGGATCCTTGCGGCCCGCCTCGCAAAGCACTTGGAGGACACAGGTCCCAATCTGTCACCGGCCCAGTTCGGGTTCAGGCCGGGGAAGTCCACTATTGACGCCTTGATGACCTTGAAGAGGCTAGCGGTGGAGGCAGTGGATAGCGGAGAGAGGGTCCTGGCGGTATCGCTGGACATTAGGAATGCCTTCAACAGCATACCCCACCCTACCATCCTCGAGGCCCTCCACTTTCACGGAGTGCCTCCGTATATGGGGAAACTGTTGGAGGCATACCTGACAGAGCGGGAGATCGCTGCGGTAGGTCGAGAGGGTCGTCTCATCGTCCATCGGGCGGAGTCCGGTGTTCCACAGGGATCGGTATTGGGGCCGATACTGTGGAACATCGCATATAACTGGGTGTTGCGCGGGGATCTCCTCCCCGGAATGGAGGTCATTTGTTATGCGGATGACACCCTCATCACGGCCCGGGGAGGAAGTTTCGAGGAAGTGGCAAGGTTGGCGTCGGTGGGTGTCGAATTGGTAGTCGGCCGTATACAGCTGCTGGGTCTCCGGGTGGCGCTGGAGAAGACCGAGGCACTGTTGTTCCATGGGCCGCGAAAGGGGCCCCCACCTGGCGCCCATATTCTGGTGGGGCAGGAGGTAGTGCGTGTCGGGGCCAGTATGAAGTACCTGGGCCTCATTCTGGACGGGCGCTGGAAGTTCGGCCCCCATTTCGAGGATTTGGGGCCGAGACTCGTCAGTGCAGCAGCGGCTCTTGGCCAGCTCCTCCCCAATACGGGCGGGCCTAACGCGAGGTGTCGGAGGTTATACTCAGGAATCGTCAGGAGCATGGCACTGTACGGTGCCCCTGTCTGGGCGGACGCTCTCGACCGCCACAACAAGGCCCTCCTACGGAGACCACAGAGGGTCATTGCCCTAAGAGCAGTGCGGGGATACCGTACGGTGTCGTGGGCTGCTGCGACCGTCCTCGCTGCGGATCCACCCTGGGAGCTGGAAGCCGAGGTGCTCGCCACTGTTTACAACTTCATCAGTGAAAGGAGGGCCACAGGCGAGCCCCCTGCACAGAGAGAGGTCCGCCTTGCCCGTAGGGTCGCGAAGAGCGTGCTGGTGGAAAGATGGTCCGAGAGTCTGGAAGACGCGCGTGCCGGGTCATGGACGTTGGACGCGGTGCGCCCCGTCCTGAAGTGGTGGTTGTGCCGTAGGAGGAGGCCACTCACCTTCCGCCTGGTGCAGGTATTGACTGCGCATGGTTGTTTCAACGCATACCTGCACCGGATCGGGAGAGAAGAATCCTCGGCCTGCAACCAGTGCGGGGCGCCCGAGGATACCGCGCGCCACACGTTGGAGGAATGTGCAGCATGGGGAAGGCAGCGTCACGACCTGGCGGCGCACTTTGATGAAGGTCTGTCTCTGCGGAGCATGCTTAGCGAGATGCTCCGTCGAGAGGCAGCGTGGAAGGCGATGACCACTTTCTGCGAGAAGGTCATGCGCCTCAAGGAGGCCGAAGAGCGGGGGAGGGAGGATGCTCCCGACGCCCCCCCACTCCGTCGGAGAAGACGCGGCGTGCGCAGGAGGCGTTATGCGCACCTTATGCTGCCTGTGTGAGGTTACCACGGTGGCAGTAGGTTGGGGTAACCTGCTGCCCCACTAGTGTGGTCGGAGATGGGGTGTGAAGCCCACCCCCTCTCCCTGGGCGGGAAGACCCGACATTCCAGCTGTCGGGCCGTTGCCGAGGCGTCGTCGTCGCGTTTGCCAAAGTGGATTTATACCACAGGCGAGATCCGACGACGCCTCCCTGCAAAGGCAATGGAGGGCTTCCGGGGTGTTTTAGTGGGTATGCCCGGATACTCCGGGAGAACCCCACACACCGGCGTCACCGAACCCCAGGTGGCGCTGATGGTTCCTCAAGGAATTCCACCCCGAAAAAAAAAAAAAAAAAAAAAGGTTAGGTTAGGTTAGGTTAGGTTAGGTTTTTTTTTTTTTTTTTGTTTACGCGGGGAATGCATTTAAGCACCGTCATCCCTGCTGCGGGGGCAGCAGGGACGGTGTGTGGGACTCACGGACCCAAAAAGGAAAGGGCCCGTACTACCCACTAAACCACCGCGGTGTTCCGCCTCACCTTAAACCGGCTCGCAGGGTAGGCCAGAGGTTAAATCACTGCGAGCCGGCAAGGGGCACCCCGTGAAGTCGGGGCTCGCCTCGGAGGGGCCAATTAAGTGACCCCCCCGGAGCTCCCTAAGGAGCTGAAGAATCTAGCCCGCACCTCCACCGTTCTCGAGCACCTCTCTGAAAGCAGAGAGGGTAGAGAACGGCCGGTGCGGGCGTGCGTAAGTGGGCACCGTCCGGAACACGAGGAGGGTGCCCGTTGCCACGGGTGACCATCGGTGGGCGGAGGTCCCCCGACCTTCCGCCCACGGTCAAAAAACACTAGTCGGGGGCGCGCATGAAAGCCGCTAGGCGGCGCCCTCGGACCGGACGGCGGGGAGGAAGCGTGCGACCCGCCCGCTCCCTCACCCGCAATTCCTCTCTCTTGGCCGCCATCACCACGCTAGCAAACGTGGCGACGGCAGCCCAACACTGTTGGCTGCCGGCCATGGCTAACACCACGGCCGGCAGCGACAAATTCACACCAACGATGCCCGTGAGGGCCATACGCGGCCCGTCCCATGCCGCGCATTCGGCAAGGGTGTGGGCCGCTGTGTCAACGACACCGGCCGGGCAGTGACGACACACGACGTCCGGCTCCACTCCAACAATCCTGCACAGGTATTTGGCGAAAACACCGTGACCTGTGAGGAGTTGTGTGAGGTGGTACGTCGGTACGCCATGTGACCTCTCCACCCAGGCCCGCAGGGCGGGTCGAACGGCCCCCACGAGCATCGCGCTCGCGGAAGGCGACTCCAATCGCAAGGCCCACTCCCGGAAGAGATCGTCGCGAGCCGCCTGTCTCCAGCGGTCGATCTCCTCCGGAAGTGGGCGACCACCACTCAGTCGCACCAGGGCGCACTCCTCGTAAACGGCTTGGAGGACTCCAGCCTCGAGATCCCATGGAAGGGACCCGGCTATCAGGCACGCCGCCTCGTAAGAGACGGTGCAGTACGCCCGTGCACCTCTCTGCGCGATCGCGCGCTGCGGACGTCGCAGCAGCGCTAGACTTTCGGCGCAGAGGGTGCCCGCCCATATGGGCGCTCCGTAGAGCGCTTTCGAGCGTACCACACCGTCGTACAGACGGCGACACGAACTACCAGGCCCCCCCCGATTGGGAAGTAGCCTGGCGAGCCTCCCGGCGTATGATACCAGTTTTGGTGCCAGACGCCGGAAGTGCTCGACGAAACCCCATCTGCTGTCGAGAACCAGACCGAGATACTTTAAGGTCCGCCCGACAGCGATGGGGGTGCCACCCACCACAATCTGGGAGTCTCGAGGAGGGGCCCCCGACCGAGGCCCATGAAAGAAAACGGCCTCGGATTTTTCGAGGGCCACCTGGAGTCCAAGCGCCCTGATGCGACCGACGATGTGAGCCACACCAGCCGTGGCCAACACTTTAGCGTCCCTGTAGGACGGGCCCCGCGCGGTGACCAGGGTATCGTCGGCGTAGCAGAAGACGCCGACGCCCCGAAGAGTGGCACCGCGCAGGACCCAATCATACCCGATGTTCCACAGGAGCGGCCCGAGGACTGACCCCTGTGGAACACCGCACGTCATGTCTCGGCGGACCACTCCCGACCGGGTCGGATACGAGACGGCCCGGTCAACGAAGTAGTCCGCGAGTACGCGCCTGAGGTACCACGGGACGTTGTGGTACCCCAGCGCCTCCGCAATGGTCCCCCAGGGGATGGTGTTGAAGGCGTTCGCGATGTCCAGCGACACCGCCAACAACACCTCCCCCTGGCCGACCGCCTCTTCCACGCTGTCCCTGAGCCGGGATATCGCGTCCAGGGTCGATCTCCCGCGACGGAACCCGTACTGGCCGTCACTAAGATTGGGCCCCGCCCCCTCCAGGTGCTCGACGAGACGTGCCGCGAGCACTCGCTCGAGCAGCTTGCTCATCTCGCCGAGCAGGACGATGGGGCGGTAGGCCGACGGCGACTCGGCCGGGCGCCCGTGCTTCTTCAGCAGCACGAGCCGCCCGGTCTTCCATCGTCGCGGGACTCTTCCCGACGACAGACATTCCGACAGCAGGGACAGCGTCTCCTCCTCGAACGCGGGCATCACCAGGGCGACGACCCGCCCAGGGATGCCGTCCGGGCCAGGGGCGCGGTTCCTCAATTTGAGTTTCAGAACCGCGACCCCCAATTCGGCATCGGACACGGGCGGAATCGCCCCGATGTCCGCCGGCGTCTGGCTTGGCGCCATCCGCGGTGGGACCCACTCTTCCCGCGCAGGGAAGAGGGAGCCGACGACGTCGCTTACGAAGGAGGGCTCGAGAGACCTAGTGAGCGGGGGCGCCCACGGCCGAAGTTTGTCGTTCACGACTTTGTACGGGCGCCCCCACGGATCTTCGTTGAGTGTGTCGAGCCACTCCCTCCAAGCCGCCTCCTTGGCGGCTCTCATCGCCGAGCGAAAGACCGCCCGGGCGGCCCGGTATGCGGCGAGCAGGACCTCTTCTTGGGAGGGGACCCGTACTCTGCGTCCGCGGCTGCGGGTGCACCTTCGCTGGGCTGCGTCACAAGCTGTACGCAGCCCCGCTAAGTGGTCGTTCCACCAGTACACCCGCCTCCGCGGCGGGACAGGCCCCACCCTACTCATCGCCGCATCGCAGACGCGAGTGAGCGCACTCTCCAGTCGCTCCGCCCTCGCGTCCACGTCCAGACCCCCATCGACCGCGGCCCATCGCTCGACGATGGCCGCCTCTCTCGCCAGCTCCCGGTCGAGCGTCTTGAGACGCCACCGCGGACCTTCCCCAGCCAGGGGGCGACTGCTGACCGCTGGGGTACTCGAATTGGGGGCGGCGATGTCGAACCGTATGTAGAGGTGGTCCGACATCGTCTCCACCCCCTCGACCACCCTCCAGCCGCAAATGCGGTCAGCTAGTGCGGGGCTCGCAAACGAGAGGTCTATGATAGACCCCACTTCGCCCCGCACAAACGTGTTTACAGCCCCCTGGTTGAGCAGCACCAAGCCGTGGGACACCGCCCATTCTTCCACCATCTCACCCCGATCATCTGTCGCCGGTGAGCCCCATGCCCGAGAGTGGGCATTGAAGTCCCCGGCGACGACAACCGGGGTGGGGTGCACTTGCGCCACCAGAGCTCCGACCTCGACGAGGAACTGTTCGAACTCGGCGAGGCCCCGGTTAGGCGAGAAGTACACCCCGATCACTGCAACGTCTCCCAGCAGTGCGAGCACACAGCCCCGCCCACTCGACACTCTGTCGAATGGGGCGAAGCCGAGCGCACCCCGCTGGGAGACGATAGCCACCAAACCGTCGCGATCTCCGGCCCAGTCATCCCGGGACCGAACAACGTACGGTTCGGAGACTACGGCCACGGTCGCCTGCCACTGTGCCACGGTCTGCATCAAGAGATCCTGGGCCGCGGCACAGTGGTTGACGTTGGCCTGCAGCAACGAGATTGGAGCCATCTAAACTTGGGCGGTGTCCATTACCTCCTCTGACGGGGCGGAGGGGGGGGTCGCCACCACCCTCCTGCCCTTTCCTCCTCTACGGGTCCGACCCCGTCTTTCTGACGCCGCCAGGCACGCCTTCGTGCCCAGACGGTGCGCGGATGACGCCCCCGCTGCTGAGCATATGGGGCAGCAGGGCTCCGCTGCGCAGCCGGCCGCCTTATGGCCGGCCTTCCCGCAGCAGTAGCAGAGGTCGCTGCGGTCGACGCCAGCAGCGCACTTTGCCCCCACGTGCCCCACCTCCAGGCAGCGAAAGCAGCGCTGGGGTCGGACCTCCAAAAGGACGGCACGGACGCTGCACCATCCGATCGCAAGAGGGCGGCCATCTGTGAGATTTTTGGCCGCCACGACCGGGCACTGCACCCACGCCGTGCCGTTGCGCCCCGAGGAGCGGACTATACTACCGACCTTGACAGAGGTGGTGGCACACCCTCCTACGTCCGCCACCATCCCCGCGACCTGCTCCTGGGTCGCCGCGTCACTCAAGCCGGAGATGCGCAGCTCCGCACATTTCTCCGGCCTGGCGACCCTGACTTCTTCGCCGAGAGCGGCTCTCAGCCGCTCAGCCAGGGCGTCCGCTTTTTGGGCGTTATCGGCACCCGCCACCTCGAGGACTCGTCCGCCGGTCGCCGCCGTGCGGAACCTCAACGCCTCGATGCCGAGGCTCTTTAGATCGACTGACCTCTCAGCCTCGGCGAGTTTAGCGGCGTACGTTACGCCCCTATCCGCAGCTTCACGCTGCAGTGTGATAACCACTGCAGCGGTTCGGGGGGCGCGGAGTTTCGGGGCGCGCCGCACGGCATTGCCATTGGCGGGTGCCTTGGCGGGCGCCTTCGGGGTTGGCGCCTTTTTTGGGCGCCCCGCCACCACATTCCACGCCTCGGGCAAAGGCCGAGAAGTGGATTCCTGCGGGGGGGGCGCCTGACGCGCCGCCTCCGCCTCTCGCGCCGCAGCGCTCTTCTTCTTCTTCTTGGGCTTCTTCTTAGTCCCCTGACTCACATGGGGGGAGAAGAAAGCCGCTGGTGCAGAAACCTCCGTCTCCTCCAACAAAGGGTCGGACGCGGAGGGTGCGGCTCTTGAAGAGCGCGCAGCGGGAGCGGCGCTAGCGGACTGAGCCACAGCGACGGAGGAGGTGCCAACCGCTGGCGCGACTTTGGCCGAGCGGCCTTTGGCTCCAGCGGAGCGAGTGGGCATAGAGGCGCCGACATTTCCTACGGCTGCAGCTGAAGGGCCAGCAGTGAAGGTGGCAGCTGCGGAGCGTGCGGCGTTGCGGGCGTCCGCCGCAAGCGGTGGGCGTAGCCGCGGCTCGGGCAACAGGCGGTCGCCAATGCCGTCAATGCGCGCGTCGATAAGGAAAGCGATTTCCTCGCGCGACATCGACGGCGCATCACTCGCCTGCTGCTTTATCGCCTTCATTTCGGCCTTGAGGGCCACAATCTCCCGCTGCAGGCGAGCCACCTCATCAGATTCCGTGCGGGACAACAGCTCCCGCACGTGCTCCATTATGGAGCCTGCAGCGCTCCTGAGGCCCTGGACAGACTGCCCCTTCAATTTGGAGCTCTTATGGGCGATGGAGCGAATAGACTCCACCGCTTCCCCAATTGCGCGGCCCAGCTGCTCGGCTCGGAGTTCCCCAGCAGCTGGCGGCGACGTCGAAGCCTCCTTTCCCGATGCGGGAGACTGGCGAAGGAAGGAGAGCCGCCTCTCCTCCCTACCCCGCAGTTCTTCCACGAGCTCCTCTTCGGCCTGGAGCTCCAGCTCCTTTTCGCGCTGGGCATTCAGCGCTGCTTTCGCCTGTGCGAGGCCCACGTAGTGCCCCGTTGTAGGGGGGCGTCCTCGCCTGGGCCGCTGTTTGGCCAACACGTCGCCAGCCTCATCTTCTCCTGGCGAGTTGAGGTGGCGCTTCATATGCCTCCTCGGTGATGAGCCAGCCGACTCCTCGCTGTCCCCCTCCGAGCCCGAGTTCCGGGGCCTGCGAAACATCCGGGAACACATAGGCGAAGGGGGACCCGAGGGCACCTCAATCATTGAGACCACACTGCTGTCCGAATCTGACAGCAGTAGGTCTCGGGACAACACAGCGGGGTCACACCGTGACACCGCCACCCTCAACACTTTCCGACCCGGAACCGGGGTACCGGGCCTCTCCTCTCCACTACCGACATCATATTGTTTTTTTATATTTAAAGTTTCCATAATTGAACCCACGAGAATGAGACGATCTACAAACACTCCCCGGGTGACGCTCATTCCAGGGAGCGGGCTATTTACATGCGGAGGTCGCCAAGTATCCGCCGGGTTTTAACGTGCTTTCCTTCACGGATTTTTGTATCGGGTATCACCCTCAGGCCAGCCAATTAAGGCAAGCCGCCTTCGGCCACGTTGCGCCGCACGTACCCTGTAGACCGTGAGACAGGGGTCGTTGCACGACGCAACGTGGCCGGCTACGAGAGGCTGGTCAGGCCTCCCCGATGTGACCTTTCGGTCACGTCCGTCCCCATGGGCCTTGCAGGCCCATACGCCCCGACCCCCTCATGGGGTCCTCTTGCCTGTTAAGGCTCGGCTCGGGTGAAGCCTAAAACGACCCCACCATAGCTCCCTAAGGAGCTAACGCACAGCACGCCGTTGCCGCGACAGAAGAGATAAAAGAACAAAGACAAGAAACGAAAGAGGGAAGAATAAACAAGGAGAAAGAAGAACAAAGAAAAAACGACAACGACGCCGCGGGCCTTGCAGGCCCGCCATACCACGACCCCCCTCATGGGGTCAGCCAGCCCTGAAAAGGGCTTGTCGGACTTGGTCAATCGCTACCAGAATCCTCCGAGGAGGACACCAATAACCATTGTCCAGGGTGCACCAGCGTCCCGGCTTCCGTTCCCCCCACCGAAGTAGAAAGGACAAGAAGCAGGGCTAAGCCAACGTGGAGGTTATCCGACCGCACCCCAGGTTAGGTTAGGTTAGGTTTTTTTTTTTTTTTTTTTTTTTTTTTTTTTTTTTTTTTTTTTTTTTTTTTAACGTGGTCGGTGATGCTTTTACGCACTTCACCGACTCGCTGCGGGGGGGAGCGAGACGGCTTCGTGTGGGACTCCCGACCCTAGGATGAAAACGGGCCGGACTACCCACTAAAACCTATCCACGGTGTTTCTCCTTCGCCTTAGCCGGGCCCCCGGATAGGCAGAACCTGCTAAGCGACGGCGGTCCGGCAAAGGGGCGCTCGTTTAAGCTCAACATAGGGGGGGTTTTGCCCCCCCAAACAACATAGAAGCGACGCCCCCGAAACACATAAGGGGCGTCGGACTCCTCAGGGCCTTTCGCGTGAGCGGTGGGCCCCCCGACCCACCGCCCACGGCCCTATCAGTCGGGGGCTTGGGCGTAGGCAATGCGCCGTCGCCCCCTGACTGGTGCCCGCCGGGGCGGGAGCGTACGGCCTGCACGCTCCCGCTCACGCAGGGCCTCTCTCTTCGCCGCCATCACCTCCCGAGCGAAGGAAGCGACGGCGGCCCAACATTCTTCGCTGCCGGCCATGGATTGAATGACGGCCGGCAGCGAACCTACTCTGCCGATAACGCCCGTGAGGGCCAACCTCGGCGAGTCCCAGGCGGCGCACACGAAGAGCGTATGCTCCGCCGTATCTACGGCGCCGCCTGCGCAGTGATGACAATCAGGCTCCGACAGGATCCCCACCACTTCCCACAGGAATTTGGCAAAACAGCCATGACCCGTGAGAAGTTGGGTGAGGAAGTAGGTCGGAGCCCCCTGCGCGTGCTCCACCCACTGGCGGAGCACGGGACCGATGGCCCCCACGAGCCACCGGCTCGCGGTGGGAGCCGCACATCTCAAGGCCCATTGCCGGAACAGATCGTCGCGAGCCTCCTGTCTCCAGCGATCGACCTGCTCCGGCAACGGGCGACCTCCTTCTTGTCGCACCAGGGCGCCCTCCTCGTAAACCCTCTTCAGGACCACCGCCTCGAGATCCCACGGGGGACTCTGTGCCAACAGGCACGCCGCCTCAAAAGACACGGTGCGGTACGCCCGTGCAGCCCTCTGCGCCGCGATCCGCTGCGGTCGTCGCAGCTGAACCACGTTCGCGGCGCTGAGGGCATCCGCCCAAATAGGCGCTCCATAGAGCGCCTTGGAGCGTACCACACCCTCATAGAGACGGCGGCAAGCACTTCCCGGTCCCCCTTTATTGGGGAGCAGCCTGCCGAGCGCATTGGCGGACGCCACCAGTTTTGGTGACAACCGCCGGAAGTGCTCGACAAACCCCCACCGGCTGTCGAGCAGGAGACCCAGATATTTAAGGGTCCTCCCGACAGCGATGGAGGTGCCACCCACCACAATTTGGGCATCCCGAGGGGGTCTCATCCGAGGCCCATGGAAGAAAAGGGCCTCGGACTTTTCGAGGGCCACCTTGAGGCCAAGCGCCCTAATGCGACCTACAATCTGCGCCGTGCCGGCAGTGGCGAGCACGGCAGCATCTCTAAAGGTGGGTCCTCGCGCGGTGACAAGGGTATCGTCGGCGTAACAAAGTACACCGACGCCCTGAAGAGTGGCACCGCGCAGGACCCAGTCATAACCTACGTTCCACAGGAGCGGACCCAACACCGACCCCTGTGGAACACCACACGACATTTCCCTGCGGACTACGGCCGACCGAGTCGAGTAAGTGATAGCCCGGTCGACGAAGTAGTCCGCAAGGACGCGCCTGAGGTACCACGGGACGTTGTGGTACCTCAGCGCTTCAGCGATAGTAGGCCAGGGGAGGGTGTTGAACGCGTTGGCTATGTCGAGCGACACAGCCAACATCACCTGCCCCTGGCCAACGGCATCCTCGACGCTGTCCCTGAGTCGGGACACGGCGTCCAGGGTGGACCTCCCGCGACGAAAGCCGTACTGGCCACTACTCAAATTCGGCCCCGCCCCCTCCAGATGCCCGACGAGACGCGCAGCGAGCACCCGCTCGAAAAGCTTGCACATCTCGTCGAGCAGTACGATGGGGCGGTAGGCCGACGGCGACTCCGGGGGTCGCCCGTGCTTACGAAGCAGCACGAGCTTCCCCGTCTTCCATCGTCGCGGGACCCTTCCGGACGCCAAACACTCCGACATGAGGGACAGCGTCTTATCTTCAAACTCCGGCATGACGAGGCCGACAACACGCCCAGGGACGCCATCAGGACCAGGGGCGCGGTTCCTGAGTTTTAATTTTAGGACCGCCACCCCCAGTTCGACGTCAGATACGGGCGGGACGGCCTCGCCATCCGACATATCCCGGCTTGGTGCCATACGGGGAGGGACCCACTCTTCCCGCGCGGGGAAGAGGGAACTGACCACTTCTTCTACAAAAGGTGGCTCGAGAGAGGTGGTGAGAGGGGGAGCCCAAGGCTTGAGTTTTCCACTCACAACCTTGTAAGGCTGCCCCCACGGATCCTCATTCAGTCTCTCGAGCCACTCCTTCCACGCCGCATCCTTGGCGGCCCGGATTGCCGAGCAAAAGGCCGCTCGAGCGGCCCGGTACGCGGCAAGCAGCACCTCCTCCTGGGCAAGGTCTCTTTGGCGTCTCCCGCGACTGCGGGTGTACTGTCGCTGAGCTGCGTGACAGAGTTTCCGCAGCCCAGCGAGGTGGGGACGCCACCAGTAAACCCGCCTTCGCGGGGGTACCGGCCCTGCCCTCTGCATCGCCGCGTCGCAGACGCGAGCCATCGCAGAAGCGAGATTATCCGCCCTCGCGTCTACGTCCAGGCCGTCGAAATTGGGAGCGGCCCACCGCTCGACAATACCCGCCTCTCTGGTCAGCTCCCGGTCCAGCGTGTTTAGACGCCACCGGGGTCCCTCCCCTGCAAGGGGGCGATTAGTCACTGCGGGGGTGGCCGAGGGAGTGGCGACAACGTCGAACCATATGTAGCGATGGTCCGACAGGGTCTCCACCCCCTCCATCACTCTCCACCCCCGTATACGGTCCACCAGGGCAGAACTGGCAAACGACAAATCTACGATGGAACTACCCTGGGGCCGCACACAAGTGTGGACCGCCCCCCTGTTCAAAAGCACCAAGCCGGTTGACACCGCCCAATCCTCCAGAAACTCCCCCTTTGCAGTAGTCGCCGGGGAACCCCAAGATGTTGACTTGGCGTTAAAATCCCCGACGACTAGTGCAGGGGTGGGACGTACATCCCCCAGCAGGGCCTCGACTTCGGCGAGCACCAGCTCGAACTCGGCGAGGCTCCTGCTGGGGGAAATGTACACCCCAACTACTGCAAAGCCGCCCATCAGGGCCAAAACACAACCACGCCCCCTCAGCACCCTGCCGAAGGGGGACGCACCGACCGCACCCTGACGGGCGACTATGGCCACTAGGCCGTCGCAGTCGCCAGCCCAGTCGTCATGATCGCGGACCAAATACGGCTCGCTGACGACGGCGACGGTCGCCTGCCACTGTGCCATGGACTGCATCAGGAGATCCTGAGCAGCGACACAGTGGTTGACGTTGGCCTGCAGTAGCGAGATGGCCATTTATGATTGAGCGGTGTCCATCCTCTCCTCCGTCGGCGGCGAAGACTGAGTGGTGGAAGCTACACCACGTCTTCTGCCGCCACGACGTCCCCGCTTTTGGGCGGCGACGTCACACTTCCTAGTGCCCAGACGGTGGGCAGCCGGTGCACCATCCGTGGAACAGACGGGGCACCGGGGCTCCAAAGAGCAACCGGCCGCCTTGTGGCCCGGTTGCCCACACCGGAAGCACATTGCACTGCGATCAACTTCGCAGGTGCACTGTGCTCCGACATGCCCCGAGTCCAAGCAGCGGAAGCACCGCTGGACTCGGGACTCGAGGAGGGAGGCCCGAACAAGGGTCCACCCGATGACGAGGCGACGGCCATCCACTAACTTTCTGGCCGCCGCGACAGGGCACTTGAGCCAGCACGTGCCCGTTCGACCGGGTGGGCAGCGAATTTCGCCCACCTTTACGTGGCTGACACCGCAACCACCAACGTCAGCCACCATCTTCGCGATGCTATCTTGAGTGGCGGTGTCACCAAGGCCTGAGATGCGCAACTCTGCGCATTTCTCAGGTCTGGCGACCCGAACCACTTCGCCCAGCACCGACCGCAGCTTATCGGCCAGGGCGTCCGCCTTGGCATCTTTGTCCGCGCCACTCACCTCGAGGATCTTTCCTCCGGTGACGGCGGCGCGGAAACGCAGACCGTCTATGCCCAGGCTCTTCAGGTCAATTTGGTCTTCAGCCTGGGCAAGCACGGCCGCGTAGGTGGCTCCCGACTCCTTCGCGCCCTGCTGCAGTGTGATAGTCACTGCAGCAGTGCGCGTAGTGCGGGGCTTTTTAGAGCCCTTCTTCTTCTTAGTTTTGGCCGGTGCTGACGCTGGAGCCGCAGCGGCCTTCTTCTTCGCAGGGCGTGCCGCCACTACGTTCCACCCCTCAGCAAGTGGCTGGGGAGCAGCAACAGTGGGCGGTGGGCGCACCTGCCGAGCAGCTGCGGCTTCCGCTGCCGCAGCGCTCGTCTTCTTGGCCCTCCTCCTTTTGCCCTCTTCGGCGACCACGCCTGAAGCCGATGTAGAGGGGACAGTGGAAGGGAGCACGGTAGGGACCGGTATGGAGGCGACGAGAGCCTCTGGACCCGAAGACGGAGGACCCTTGGTTCTCCGAGTAGAGGCCGACCCAGCGGAGCTGGCAGCAGCAGAACGCAAGGCGCGCGCAGCGTTCCGCGCATCCGCAGCCAATGGAGGGCGTATTGGCACCTCAGGTGGCAGGCGGTCCACAACCCCGGCGAGGCGCGCGTCGATCATGAAACCGATCTCATCGCGCGACATCGCCGGGGGGACGGAGGCCGCCACTCGTTTGAAGCCATCCATCTCCGCCCTTAGGGCCATCAACTCACCCTTTAAAAGGACCACCTCCTCTGATTCTGTGCGCGACCTCAGCTCGCGAACGTTTTTCAAAATTAGGTCCGCAGCTTCTCTGAGGTCGCGCACTAGCTGGCCCTTCATTTTGTTGGATTTTTGGGCGATGGAGTGGATGATCCCCACCGCCGACTCAACGACACCAGATAGCTGGTCAGCCGATTGGTCAGCTGCTGACGTCGTCCCCTTCGATGGCCCTGATGGCTTGGGTTCATCCCGGAGGAAGTTCGCCCGAAATTCCTCCCTGCGGGCCTCCTCCGCGAGCTCGAGGGTTGCCTTCGCCTTCGCGAGGCCCATGTAGTGCCCCGTTGTAGGGGGGCGACCGCGACCTCGTTTACCGGATTGGCCCCGGGTGTTGATGGAGCCAACCGACTCCTCGCTGTCCCCCTCCGAGCCTGAGTTCCGGCGCTTACGAAACAGCCGGGAACATAGGGGCGAAGGGGGACCCGAGGTAACCTCAATCATTGAGACCACACTGCTGTCAGAATCTGACAGCAGCAGGTCTCGGGAAAACACTGCGGCGTCACACCGTGACACCGCCACCCTCAACTCTTTCAGACCGGGAACCGGAGTCCCAGGCCTCATCACTTCGATATCCTGAACATTAAGCAGCTCAGAGTCCTTTGCACAATTGCCATAGTCGTCGTTAGTTTTGGTTTTGTTATTGTTATTTTTATAAGAATCCATATTAATCCCACGAGTATGAGCCGACTTAAAAACGACTCCCTGGGTGACGCTCATCCCAGGGAGCGGGATAATTACTGTGAGGTGCTCCAGGTGCCCCACAGGTTTTCACGACTTCGCTGTCGGGTTTTAAAGACTTTTCCATGTCGCGAGCCGGCCAATTAAGGCAAGCCCTTCGGCCCCCAGGGCAACCACGTACCAACTGCAGCCACCAGTTGGATTGTTGCAGAGACCCCAGGGATTACGAAACGCGGGGAGGAGGCTGGCCCTCCCCAGCTCCGACGCTGGCACGAATGCCTGTAAGCCCCTGCGCTAGCAGAGGGCCTACACGTCCACAAATCGCTTCTACCGGCCGTAGCCGGGAGCGACGCCGCTTTGCGACGCTCCTCCGGACAGAACCGGGAGCTGCCGCCTACAACCGCGGGCCTAGCAGGCCCGCCATCCCACGACCCCCTCGTGCAATGGGGTCAGCTTTTTGCCCTGCAACACCGCCCTCAAACGCCCCTCTGAAAGCAGAGGGGGTAGAAGGCGGGCGGCACGGCACTCAGGCGTCCCCAAGGATGGAAGATGGGAATGCGCCTGCCGCCAGGTGTCGGGATATTGGTACATTTACTAACAGTCGCAGCACAGAGTACTGCGGTCATTAGTGAATGATCCAGGGTGCACCAGCAAATCCGGGTTGCACTCCCCCAGGCCAAAGCCCGAACGAGAGCAACCAAGACCGCCCACGTGGAGGTTTCCCGACCGAGCACCCCAGGTTAGGTTAGGTTAGGTTAGGTTAGGTTAGGTTTTTTTTTTTTTTTTTTTTTTTTTTTTTTTTTTTTTTTTTTTTTTTTTTTTTTGTTGAGTCAATTGGTTTTTAGTTCAGGAGTGGCGCTTATGGAGTACGCCCTCTCCTGGAACCGTTTGCAAGTTGATTGTTTAAATGTTATGTGCCGTTAAAGTGTTTTAGTTGATTTACGATATAGGTGATGTGGTGGAGGAATGAGTTACGTGTTTCGGTGTTGTTTGTTAATTTAATTAGGAGAAGGGGGTCTTGAGGATCGATATTGTTGTTTTGGCAGATATGTGTAAATGTTAGTCGTGAAAGTGCGAATCTGGGGCAGTGATAAATAAGGTGTTGGAAGGTCTGCGAGATTGTGTTGGTGCAAGGACAGAGGTCGTTGTCAGTGATGTGAAATCGGAAGAGGTATGATTTGTGGAAGGCATGGTTGGTGAGGAATTGGGTTATTGGAAAGGTGAGTTTGACTTTGGAGAGGAAGTTCGTGAGGTCATGATAGGTAGGAAGGAGTTGCTTGGTGTGGATTGACCCGGCGGAATTTTCGTAGAGTTGTTGTGAGGAGGTGAGAAGGTTTGTTTTGTGTATGTGTTTTATGTATGAAAGAGGTGTGTGAGAGTGGTCTGGTTGTTTGTGCAGGAAAGCCGCAGCTTTAGCCGCCGTGTCAGCTGCCTCGTTGCCAGGGATTCCGGCATGGGCTTTTACCCAGGCGAATTTTATTTGGATGTTTTGGGTTTTGGCAAAGTGCAATTGGCGGAATATGTTGACTGCGAATGTGTTATGGCTGTAGGGATTGGAAAGTTCGAGGAGAGCAGATTTGGAGTCGGAGAAGATGTAGTAGGAGTATGATTTAATTTTGTTGCTGATTATAAATTGACAGACTTTTTCAATGGCAAGCATTTCTGCTTGGAAAACGGAGCAGGAGGGGTGTAACTTGAATTTTTTAACTGTAGGAGAGGTGGAATGCGGACTGAAGGCGACGAAGGCTGCTCCTACGACATCGTCATGCCGACTACCGTCGGTAAAGATATTACAGTAGTTATCGGTTTGGAGGTCTATGTATTCCTCTGTAGTGAATATTTCCAGGAAGGTTATGGGTTCCCGGAGGGAGGGGTGAAGAAGAGAGGATGGGAGAGAGGGTTTTTCAACGGGGATGTCAAGAGGAAGGAATGATGAGGCGCCACGGAGTTTAGAAGTTTCAATGTCCGAGATGCTTTTAATTTTTTCTGGTAGAGGGGTTAATTGTGCAAGTGTTATTGATGTTATTGTGCTGTTGGTTCGGAAGCCGTGAATTATCTTTATGGCAAATAACCTTTGGAAAGAGAGTAGTTGTTTGACTACAACTTTGTATTCCAGGGCACTGGACCAGACTGATGAAGCGTAAGATATGATGGGGGTGATGACTTGGTCGTAAATTATTCGGATATTATCGGAGTGGATGCCCCAAGTGGGTCTAGTGTAAATAAGGAGCTTGTAGAATATTTGTTTGGCTTTTTCAATTATGTGGTTAGCGTGTTTTATGAATTTTAATTTGTCGTCTATTATGACTCCTAAGTATTTGAGTTCTTTTGTAAATTTTAGCTTTGTGTTGTTCATATGTATGTTTAATTTAGTAGATTTATTGGTGAAGCCTATGATGGTCGTTTTCTCTGGGCCGAAGTGAAGTTTGACATTTTTCCCCCATTCATTAATATGGTGCAGTGCCAGATTAGTTGTATTTTCTAAAGTGGTGAGATCGGTCGAATGTGTTATCAGAAGGACATCGTCAGCAAATGCTTGTATATGACAGTTATCTGGAAGTGGGAGGTCGAGGAGCTCATCCATGATAAGGTTCCACATAGTGGGACCACAGACGGAGCCCTGGATGCAGCCGCGAGTCATGTTTTTGGTGGTTTCGATGTCAGAGAAGGTAAGTCCCACTGTTCTATTAGTTATGTAGCTAATCAGAATGTTATATAAGTTGCTGGGGCAATTGTAATGACGCAGTCTAATAAATATAGCAGGCCACCAAGCATTATCAAAGGCTGCCTTTATGTCCAGTGATATAGTAATTACGTGTTCACCGTGTGATTTATATGATTTAATGGCATGGACAGCGTTTGAAATGGCCTGGGAGGTGGAGACTTGCTGTTTAAATCCAAATTGTTTATTATTATTGAGGTTGTTGATGTTAAGGTGATAAGTGAGGCGATCGATTATTAGCCTTTCTAGCAGTTTGCCAAAAACATTAATGAGGCCAATGGGACGGAATGAGGATAAGTTAGTATAATTAGGTTTGTTAGGTTTCGGAATGATTTTAACGAAAGCATGCTTCCATGGCAAGGGGAAGTAGGTTAGTTCAAGGCATCTATTGTATATTTTAGTTAGATAATCGGGAAATTGATTGGCGAACTGTAGGCAAATATCTGCGGTTAAGTGGTCAACGCCAGGTGCCTTTTTGTGGCTCATATGATTTAGGCCATTCAGAATTTCGGTTGTGGTAAATGGAGGTTCAGATGGAGTGAGAAGAGGTTGGTTCATTGAGGATCTAATCGATTGCTGTGAAGGGGTAAAGTCGATGGTGTCATCAGGGAAGAAGTTATCCATTAGGGCATTAGCAGTTTCCAAGGCGTCGGTGGAATAGGTGCCGTCGTTAAGAAGAAGGGTGGATGGTGGTTGTGTTAGTGGTTTTGTTTTAATGATTCGGTTGGTGACTGACCAGACGTTTTCTTTTACTTGTTGGTTGCAAAATTCCTTGAAATGTTGGGTGGATGTGGCGCAGAAGGCTTCGGAGTAAGCTTTTCTAGCAATTTGTCTCTCAGCAATAACCTCGTTGAGAGGGAGACCGCGTCGTTTGTATCGGGAGAGTTTGTGGTGTGTCCGGAGTGCGTTGGCTTTAAGCTCTTGCAAGTGGTCATTCCAGAAAGGGGGTTTTTTTGGCGCGCCGCGAGTTCGAGGTAGAATACTATCGCAGGCGTGTTGAATGGCTTTTGTGACATCATCTACAAGGGTGTCAAGATCTTGTGTGTTAAATTCGTTGATACGTTCGATGGAAGGCAGTCTCTCGCGGATCGCATCAGTGAACCTATCAATAATTCTATCCCATAATACAGTTGTCGTGTTATATTTGTATGTAGATAGCTTTTTGGTTTTAGTGAAGCGTGTGCTAGTAAATGAGACATAAAAGGTGATGGAATTATGGTCTGAACTAGGAATTAAGTTGAGGTCAACCATCCAATTGGTGATGCTGATGGATGAGCGGTTGCTTGCTAGTGTGAGATCAATAATTGATTCACGTGGTTGATTGTGGGTTACGGTCTGAAATGTGGGTGTGTTTCCTTCGTTATTGATAATTAAATTGTTGTTGGTGACAAAATCTGCGATTAAGTCTCCTCTGTCGTTGCATCTGTTTGAGCCCCACCAGTGGTGCCATCCATTAAAATCACCGCATATAAGGAAAGTGGAGTTGCGATTGTGGTTTATGAAGTCCTCAAGGGTATTGAGGGTGTTGTAGGGATCAATGCGGGGTTCGATATATACGGAAACAAGATGAATTTGGTGATTTGTAAGACTATCTTTACACTGTACAATACATATATTCGAGTTGGAGTGACTGGTGATGCCTAGTGCGGAGGAAATGTTTTTGCGGATGGCTATGGATGCACGGGTGGGACGAGCGGTGGGAAATTGATAGAGCGTATACATCTGGTTATCGAGTTTCATTCGCTCGTTTGTTCCTGTGTAGGGTTCCGTAATGAAAGCAAAGTCAGGTTTGTTATTGTCAAGGTAGACGCAAAGTTCATGTAAAGCATTTCTGCTTTTGCCAAGGTTAATTTGAATGGCGTTGGGTTTTATGACTGATGGTGAGTTAAACAGGGTGTTGGGTGTATTATTGAGTGTACTACTATTATGGTCCATAATCGGTCCTGGAACGAGTGCGTGCAGCCATAAAGATTTTCCTTGGACAGGTATTTGAAGTTGCGCTATGGTCTAATTTATCATTACCCTTGTTGCCTTTTTCTTGATGAACTTTGCAGTTGAAACATGTGGATTTTGTTGAGTCGTTCTTGTTTGGGCAGTCCTTGTACTCGTGACCAGAGTCAGAGCAATGGGAGCAGTTAATTTCCTCAGAAGTGCAGTGGTTACGAGTGTGTCCGAATTTCAGGCATTTAAAGCATTGCAAAAGAGGAGTGAACTCTTCTACATGAACTCGTTGGTGGTCCACATTGAGTTTCTGTAGGTTGACGATGGTGCGCCATAGTGGCGGAGATACCATGAAGACGGCGTTGTAGAGGGACCTATTTCTGTTTCCTCGTTTAAATTTAAGGGTGATTTCATCGGAATTAAAATTGTTTTGGTTTGTGATTGTTTCTGTTAATAGTTCTAATGGGATGGAGTTGGAGATGCCTTTAACTATTATCATGGGTTTTAATTTTTTGCCAGCTTCGGCCTGAAGGTTAGTGGTTTTGTTGATTTTAGTGAGAGCAAGGTCCCTTTGCTCGGTAGTGTCGAATTCAACGCGAATCTTATTGTTGCTGACATTGGTAGTCCTAGAGGGCGCAAAGTTAGTGTCCTTGAAGGTAACACGCTGCCGGAAGTGTTGTAGAGTTTCAGTAGAACTTTGCACGTTGCTGGTGGAGGAGACGATTAGGGAGGGTTTGGTGGTGGGAATTTTGGGGGTTTTAGGGCGCGCGGGGAAGGTGAGGACCGACGAGTAGAGGGGTTGGGTGGGGTTAACTGCATTATTCGGTGTTTGTCTCATTTGTTTCACCGTGCTGCAGACATCCCTAAGTTGTTCTTTGACTGGTATGAGTTCAGTGACCAGATGATTTTTTATAACGGAAGTGATGGTGGAGATGAGATTGTTACTCAAGCCCTCACAAGATTCATCGTTTGGAATGGAGGTAGGTGTAGGAGTTGGGTTAACTGGAGAGGCCATAAGGTGTGACTTCTGTAGGTCACTAATGGTGTCAAAGATTTGAAGGATCGCCGCCCTGTCCTCCTTTTTCAGGCTTTTGCCTCTGGTGAGTAGATTGCGTGCGGTTTTAATATTTTGAGTCAGCTTATTGTGAAATTCAGCAGTAGGTGAGTCGGTAAAAGATGACAGCGACGGAGATTGAGAGAAAATAGGAGGAGGTGAACGCGGTCTTGAAAGGGTAGGGACAGATGTATTGAGTTCATCACAGTCTGAGGATAAGGGAATGAGGGGCTGAGAAAGTAGAAGCGGAGGGGCAACGGGTTGAGAAAGTATGGGGCAAGTGAGGAATGAAGGTTGAGTGCTAGTTTCACAGCTCTCATCGTCTGACAGTGCTAATCTTGCCACTGTAAAGGTACTGTCTAGATTAGTTTTTTCCGGCGGTACTGCTGGTGGCCGAGCCTTCCTCATAGGTTGGGGGCTCTTAAAAAGCGCCATAGTGGTTTAACAACAATAGGAAATTGAAATGAGAAAACTGATAGTAAAATGAACTTCGAAATAAGTAAAGGAATATGTATATATGTAGTCAAAACAAGGAGATTAAAAGTTAAAGAATTTAGAAAAATAAAGTAATCCAAATAAAAATTTTAGTCTGTCTTTTGGTTTATTTTACCTACGGCGACCTTCCAGTGCTCCGGATTGAGAGTCTAGGTCCCTGAACGAGAAAACAGGGCGGGTGGGCGGGCGATCGCACGCAGTTTCCTGCGATTTTCTCGGAAACTATAAGACCTAGAAAAATAAATGATACGTCTAAAGATAGGTATTTAGACGGGCTATATTGTGACGTAATAATAATATTTGGTGTAGTATAAAAAATTGAAATTATAGCACTTTGACTGTTTTTGAGGCACCAAGTGTACCACAAAAGTGAAATTTAATACAACTAAATATCAACCTTTATCAACAAACGGGGTGTCCAGAGAAAGGTATTGAGATGAACTTTAATATGAGATCATAAAAAGTCTAGGTCTAGAACAAAATTTGGATTAAACAATTCTGAAACTACTATTTGGTACACCAAGTGCACCGCGAAATGAAGATTTCTGCAGCTAAATATGAGTTTTTACTATTGAAGTCTGTACCGCCAGAAAGCGCCTCTGGAGAGGTATCTAGCGGTATAGATGATTTGTTTAAAATTTGAGGTTTTATTTTTAAAATTTACGGTTTTATATGAAAAGTTAGGGTTAGGTTAGGTAAATATTTTTTTAAAACGAGCGAATCCGGGCGAACGTTATATGTATGTAACGGGTGCGACAAGAGGATGTCAAAACTGTAAAAAATATCGATGTAGGTCAAAAACTGAGAGAGTTATGCTGTCAAGAAGGTTAAAAATTCGTTGATATTTCGCTACAAGTGTTCCTCTAAGGTGGATTTTGAGAAATTTCTATGGTAGCTTTATATAATGCAACACGCAGTTTCCTGCGATTTTCTCGGAAACTATAAGACCTAGAAAAATAAATGATACGTCTAAAGATAGGTATTTAGACGGACTATATTGTGACGTAATAATAATATTTGGTGTAGTATAAAAAATTGAAATTATAGCACTTTGACTGTTTTTGAGGCACCAAGTGTACCACAAAAGTGAAATTTAATACAACTAAATATCAACCTTTATCAACAAACGGGGTGTCCAGAGAAAGGTATTGAGATGAACTTTAATATGAGATCATAAAAAGTCTAGGTCTAGAACAAAATTTGGATTAAACAATTCTGAAACTACTATTTGGTACACCAAGTGCACCGCGAAATGAAGATTTCTGCAGCTAAATATGAGTTTTTACTATTGAAGTCTGTACCGCCAGAAAGCGCCTCTGGAGAGGTATCTAGCGGTATAGATGATTTGTTTAAAATTTGAGGTTTTATTTTTAAAATTTACGGTTTTATATGAAAAGTTAGGGTTAGGTTAGGTAAATATTTTTTAAAACGAGCGAATCCGGGCGAACGTTATATGTATGTAACGGGTGCGACAAGAGGATGTCAAAACTGTAAAAAATATCGATGTAGGTCAAAAACTGAGAGAGTTATGCTGTCAAGAAGGTTAAAAATTCGTTGGTTAGGTTAGGTTAGGTTAGGTTTTTTTTTTTTTTTTTTTTTTTTTTTTTTTTTTTTTTTTTTTTTTTTTTTTTTTTTTTGGTGAGTCAGTTGGTTTTTGGTT
The DNA here is from genome assembly GCA_963556515.1 of Nudaria mundana. Classification (NCBI taxonomy): domain Eukaryota; kingdom Metazoa; phylum Arthropoda; class Insecta; order Lepidoptera; family Erebidae; genus Nudaria; species Nudaria mundana. The sequence continues at coordinate 109,473 of OY748311.1, read as the reverse complement.
TGAGGAGTGGCGCTAATGGTATACGCCTTCTCCTGTAACCGTTTGTAAGTTGATTGTTAGTGAAGTGGTTAGATGTTATGTGCCGTTAAAGTGTTTTAATTGATTTACGATATAGGTAATGTGGTGGAGGAATGAGTTAAGTGTTTCGGCATCGTTTGTTAATTTAATTAGGAGAAGGGGGTCTTGAGGATCGATGTTGTTGTTTTTGCAGATATGTGTAAATGTTAGTCGTGACAGTGCGAATCTGGGGCAGTTATAAATAAGGTGGTGGAAGGTTTGCGAGATTGTGTTGGTGCAAGGACAGAGGTCGTTGTCGGTGATGTGAAATCGAAAGAGGTATGATTTATGGAAGGCATGGTTGGTGAGGAATTGGGTTATTGGAAAGGTGAGTTTGACTTTGGAAAGGAAGTTCGTGAGGTCATGATAGGTAGGAAGGAGTCGCTTGGTGTGGATAGAGCCAGCGGAGTTTTCGTAGAGTTGTTGCGAGGAGGTGAGAAGATTTGTTTTGTGTATGTGTTTTATGTATGAAAGAGGTGTGTGAGAGTGGTCTGGTTGTTTGTGCAGGGAAGCCGCAGCTTTAGCTGCCGTGTCAGCTGCCTCGTTGCCAGGGATCCCGGCATGCGCTTTTACCCAGGCGAATTGTATTTTAATGTTTTGGTTTTTGGCTAAGTGCAATTGGCGGAATATGTTGACTGCGAATTTATTATGGCTGTAGGGATTGGAAAGTTCGAGGAGAGCAGATTTGGAGTCGGAAAAGATGTAGTAAGAGTAGGTTTTAATTTTGTTACTGATTATAAATTGACAGACTTTTTCAATGGCAAGCATTTCTGCTTGGAAAACGGAGCAGGAGGGGTGTAATTTGAATTTTTTAATCGTAGGAGAGGTGGAATGAGGACTATAGGCGACGAAGGCTGCTCCAACAACATCGTCATGCCGACTACCGTCGGTAAAGATGTTACAGTAGTTATCGGTGTGGAGTTCGATGTATTCCTCTGTAGTAAATATTTCCAGAAAGGTTATGGGTTCTCGGAGGGAGGGGTGAAGAAGAGAAGATGGGAGGGAGGGTTTTTCAAGGGGGATGTCAAGAGGAAGGAATGATGAGGCGCCACGAAGTTTAGAAATTTCAATGTCCGAGATGCTTTTAATTTTTTCTGGCAGAGGGGTTAATTGTGCAAGTGTTATAGATGTTATTGTGCTGTTGGTTCGGAAGCCGTGGATTATCTTAATGGCGAATAATCGTTGGAGGGAAAGTAGTTGTTTATTTACAGTTTTGTATTCCAGGGCACTGGACCAGACAGATGCGGCGTAAGAGATGATGGGGGTGATGACTTGATCGTAGATTATGCGGATATTGTCGGAGTGGATGCCCCAAGTGGGTCTAGTAAAAATGAGTAGTTTATAGAAAATTTGTTTTGCTTTTTCGATTATGTAATTAGTGTGTTTAATAAATTTTAATTTATCGTCAATAACGATTCCTAAATATTTAAGTTCTTTTGAGAATTTTAGCTTTGTGTTATTCATATGGATGTTAAGTTTTGTTGATTTATTGGTGAAGCCTATGATGGTTGTTTTTTCTGGTCCAAAGTGAAGTTTGACATTTTTACCCCATTCATTAATTTGGTGCAGTGCAAGGTTAGTAGCATTTTCTAGAGTGGTGACATCGGAAGAGTGTACTGTAAGAAGGACATCATCAGCGAATGCTTGTATGTGGCAGTTATCTGAAAGGGGGAGGTCGAGGTTTTAGTTTTAGTTTCAGGAGTGGCGCTTATGGTATACGCCTTCTCCTGGAACCGTTTGCAAGTTGATTGTTTAGTTAGTGAAGTGTTTAGATGTTATGTGCCGTTAGAGTGTTTTAGTTGATTTACGATAAAGGTGATGTGGTGGAGGAGTGAGTTAAGTGTATCTGGGGCAGTTGTAAATAAGGTGGTTGAGGGTTTGCGAGATTATGTTGGTGGGAAGTTCGTGGGGTCATGATGAGTAGGAAGGAGTTGATTGGTTAGGTTAAAGGTTTGCGAGATTGTGCTGGTGCAAGGACAGAGGTCGTTGTTTAGGTTTAGTTGATTAGGTTGGGTTAGGTGGGACATCCGCTTTTGTGTGTGGAAAAGTTACAGGGGGTCAGTACTTTCCACACACTCCCTTAGTCGCCTCGTACGACATCCACGGGAGGATATGGGTTGGGGCTATTCTATTCTGCCGGCCACCACACGGCGGGGTTAGGTTAGGTTAGGTTAGGTTAGGTTAGGTTAGGTTTTTTTTTTTTTTTTTTTTTTTTTTTTTTTTTTTTTTTTTTTTTTGTTTACGCGGGGAATGCATTTAAGCACCGTCATCCCTGCTGCGGGGGCAGCAGGGACGGTGTGTGGGACTCACGGACCCAAAAAGGAAAGGGCCCGTACTACCCACTAAACCACCGCGGTGTTCCGCCTCACCTTAAGCCGGCTCGCAGGGTAGGCCAGAGGTTAATTCACTGCGAGCCGGCAAGGGGCGCCCCGTGATGTCGGGGCTCGCCTCGGGGGGCCAATTAAGTGATCCCCCCGGAGCTCCCTAAGGAGCTGAAGAATCTAGCCCGCACCTCCACCGTTCTCGAACACCTCTCTGAAAGCAGAGAGGGTAGAGAACGGCCGGTGCGGGCGTGCGTAAGTGGGCACCGTCCGGAACACGAGGAGGGTGCCCGTCGTCACGGGTGACCATCGGTGGGCGGAGGTCCCCCGACCTTCCGCCCACGGTCAAAAACACTAGTCGGGGGCGCGCATGTATTCGGCACGTCGACGCCCCCGAACAGCACGGTAGGGCGGGAGCGTCTGTCCAGCACGCTCCCGCTCCCGCAGTGCTTCTCTCTTGGCCGCCATCACCACGCTAGCGAACGTGGCGACGGCGGCCCAACACTGTTGGCTGCCGGCCATGGCTTGCACCACGGCCGGCAGAGACAAATTTACACCAACGATGCCCGTGAGGGCAGAACGCGGCCCGTCCCATGCCGTGCACTCGGCAAGGGTGTGGGCCGCTGTGTCGACGACACCGGCCGGGCAGTGACGACACACGGTGTCCGGCTCCACCCTAGGCACCTCACACAGGTACTTGGCGAAACAGCCATGTCCTGTGAGTAGTTGCGTAAGGTGGTACGTCGGCGCACCGTGTGACCTCTCCACCCAGGCCCGCAGGACGGGTCGAACGGCCCCCACGAGCATCGCACTCGCGGAAGGCGACTCCAATCGCAAGGCCCACTCCCGGAAGAGATCGTCGCGAGCCGACTGTCTCCAGCGGTCGATCTCCTCCGGAAGCGGGCGACCACCATTCAGTCGCACCAGGGCGCTCTCGTTATAAACCTTCTTTAGGACTCCTGCCTCGAGATCCCAAGGGAGGCTTCCGGAAATTAAGCACGCCGCCTCGTAAGAGACAGTGCAGTACGCCCGTGCCGCCCTCTGCGCAAGCACTCGCTGCGGGCGCCGCAACAGAGGAATCGTTGTGGCGCTGAGGGCGTCCGCCCAGATAGGCGCTCCGTAGAGCGCCTTGGAGCGTACTACACCGTCGTAAAGACGGCGACACGTGCTACCGGGCCCCCCACTATTGGGGAGCAGCCTCGACAGCCTTCCGGCGTATGAGATCAAATTTGACGACAGACGCCGGAAGTGCTCGGCGAAACCCCACCGACTGTCAAGCACCAGACCAAGATACTTTATGGTCTTCCCGACAGCGATGGGGGTGCCGCTCACCACAATGTGGGAATCTCGAGGGGGCCCTCGCCGAGGCCCGTGAAAAAAGACGGCCTCGGATTTCTCGAGGGCCACTTGGAGTCCGAGCGCCCTGATGCGGCTGACCACCTGGGCTACGCCCGCAGTGGCCAGGACTTTTGCGTCCCGAAAGTCTGGGCCCCGCGCGGTTACCAGGGTATCGTCGGCGTAACAAAGTACGCCGACTCCCCGAAGAGTGGCACCGCGCAGGACCCAATCGTACGCGATGTTCCACAGGAGCGGACCAAGCACCGACCCCTGCGGAACACCGCACGACATTTGCTTGCGGACTAGCGCCGACCGGGCCGGATAGGAGATGGCCCGGTCCACGAAGTAGTCCGCAAGGATGCGCCTGAGGTACCACGGGACATTGTGGTACCTCAGCGCCTCGGCGATGGTCTGCCAGGGGATGGTGTTGAAGGCGTTCGCGATGTCCAGCGAAACCGCCAACAACACCTCCCCCCGACCGACCGCCTCTTCGACGCTGTCCCGTAGCCGGGATATGGCGTCCAGGGTCGACCTCCCACGACGGAAACCGTATTGGCCGTCACTGAGATTGGGCCCCGCCCCATCCAGGTGCCCGACGAGACGCGCCGCGAGCACCCGCTCAAACAGCTTGCTCATCTCGTCGAGCAAGACTATGGGGCGGTAGGCCGACGGCGACTCGGCCGGGCGCCCGTGCTTCTTCAACAGCACGAGCCGCCCGGTTTTCCATCGTCGCGGGACCCTCCCCGACGCCAAACACTCCGACAATAGGGACAGCGTCTCCTCCTCGAACGCCGGCATGACGAGGGCGATGACCCGCCCAGGGATGCCGTCCGGGCCGGGGGCGCGGTTCCTCGACTTGAGTTTGAGGACCGCCACCCCGAGTTCGGCTTCGGACACGGGCGGAATGATCGCCTCTGCGTATGCCGGCGTCTGGCTCGGTGCCATCCGCGGTGGGACCCACTCCTCCCGCTCAGGGAAGAGGGAACTGACGACGTTGTCGACGAAAACTGGCTCGAGAGACCTGGTGAGCGGAGGCGCCCAGGGCCGGAGTTTTTCACTCACGACCTTGTACGGGCGCCCCCACGGATCTTCATTGAGGCTCTCGAGCCACTCCTCCCAGGCCGCCTTCTTGGCGGCCCTGATGCCCGAGCTGAAGGCCGCTCGGGCCGCCCGGTATGCGGCGTGCAACTCCTCTTCTTGGACGGGATCCCTGACGCTACGACCGCGGCTGCGAGTGCACCTGCGCTGGGCTGCGTGGCATGAAGCACGCAGCCCCGTCAATTCCTCGTTCCACCAGTAAACTCGCCGCCGCGGCTTGATAGGCCCCGCCCTCCGCATCGCCGCATCGCAGACGCGAGTCAGAGCACCGGAAAGCCGCTCAGCCCTCGCGTCCACGTCCGGGCTTTCGTCGACTGCGGCCCATCGCTCCACGATGGCCGCCTCCTTCGCCAGCTCCCGGTCCAGCGTCCGCAGACGCCACCGCGGACCTTCCTCAACCAGGCGGTCCCCGACCGCCGGGGTCCCCAGCCCGGAGTCGACGATGTCGAACCGTATGTAACGATGATCCGACATCGTCTCCTCCCCCGTGACCACCCTCCAGCCACGTGCGCGGTTCGCCAGGCCAGAACTGGCGAAGGACAGGTCGACAATTGACCTGCCCGTTGACCGCACAAACGTGTGGACCGAACCCCGGTTGAGGAGCACCAAGCCGTGGGACGCCGCCCATTCCTCCACCAACTCACCCCGTCCATCGGTCGCCGGAGATCCCCACGCCTGTGAGTGAGCGTTGAAATCTCCGGCAACCACCAACGGGGTGGGGTGCGCTTCCACCACCAGAGCCCCGACTTCTGCGAGCCACTGCTCGTATTCGGCGAGGCTTCTGTTTGGGGAGAAGTACACCCCGATCACTGCAACGTCTCCCAGCAGTACGAGGACGCAGCCGCGTCCTTTTGATACTCTGCTAAACGCGCCCTGCTGGGAGATGATAGCCACCAACTCGTCGCGGCTTCCCGCCCACTTATCCCGGGCGAGAACCGCGTACGGTTCGGCGACTACGGCCACATTCGCATGACACTCTGCGATGGCCTGCATAAAGGTATCTTGGGCCGCCGCACAGTGCCCGACGTTGGCCTGCAGGAATGAGTTGGTAGCCATTTAATTTGTGGCGACGTCCATGCTCTCCTCCACATTTGTCTGGGTGGGTGTGGGGACCGCAACCGGCACCACCTTTCGCCCCACACCACCACGACGCCTCCTCTTTTTCGAAGCCGCCAAGCAGGCCTTGGAGCCCAGGCGGTGCGCAGCGGCAGTTCCCGCCGCCGCGCAGACGGGACAATTTGGCTCCGCCAAACAGCCCGCCGCCTTGTGGCCGGGCTGCCCGCAGCGGAAACAGAGTGCACTGCGGTCAACTCCCGCAGCGCACCGGGCCCCTACGTGCCCCCCCTCCAGACAGCGGAAGCACCGCTGAGGCCTGGGCTCCAACAAAACCGCACGAACGCGGGACCAGCCAACCATAAGAGGGCGGCCATCTGTCACCTTTTTGGCCGCTGCGACCGGGCACTTGACCCACGCCGTGCCCTCTCGTCCTGCCTGGCGGACAACGTCTCCACAGACTACGCTGGTGGTGGCGCACCCTCCTACGTCCGCCACCACCTGCGCTATGGCCTCCTTCGTGGCCGTGTCACCGAGGCCGGAGATGCGCAGCTCCGCGCACTTCTCAGGCCTAGCGACGCGGACTTCATCGCCGAGAGCCTCTCTAAGTTTCTCGGCGAGTGCGTCAGCCTTCTGGCTTTTCTCGGCGCCCGCCACCTCAAGGACCCTGCCCCCGGTGGCTGCCGTGCGGAAGCGTAGGCCCTCAATACCAAGGCTTTTCAAATTGACTTTGCGCTCGGCCTCGGCGAGCTTGGAGGCGTACGTCACGCCCCGTTCCACTGCACCCTGCTGCAATGTTATCACCACCGCAGCGGTGCGGGGCGAGCGGAGTTTCGGGCCACGTTTCCCCATGGCAGGCGCGTTGACGGTTGCCGATGCCGGTTTCGCAGCCGAAAGCTTGACCGCTGGCGTCTTCTTGGGGCGCCCAGCCACAACATTCCACGCCCCGGTTAGTGGCCGAGGTGTGTGTGCCGGTTGGGGGCGCTCTTGACGCGCCGCCTCGGCCTCTCGCGCTGCAGCGCTCTTCTTCTTCCTATTCCTCGTTTTCTTCCCCTGGCTCGTAGGGGGGAAAGAAGTTGAGGGAGTGACTGCAGGGGGCGCCTCCATCTCCACCAACGACGCGTCAAAAACAGCGGGGCCGACAGAACGGCCAACGTCCGGAAGCGACGTCGCAGCGGCGCGAGCGGCGTTACGGGCGTCCGCTTGAAGGGGTGGGCGCAACCGCGGCTCCGGAAGCAGGCGGTCTGAAACGCCGTCGAAGCGCGCGTTGATCATAAACATGATCTCCTCGCGCGACATCGAAGGCGGGGCGTTCACCTGCTTCTTCACCGCCTCCAATTCAGCCCGCAGTGCAGCCACCTCACGCTGCAAGCGGACGTTTTCTTCGCTGTCGGTCCGGCCACGCAACTCCCGCACGTGTTCCATTATGGAGCCTGCAGCGCTCCTAAGGCCCTGGACCGACTGCCCCTTCAACTTGGAGCTCTTGTGGGCGATGGAGCGTATAGACTCCACCGCCTCCTCAACTGCCTTCTCCAATTGCTCGGCCCTGAGGTCACCCACAGGTGCCGGCATACGCGCCTCGCTTTCTCCGTCCTGAACGGGAGGCTGGCGGAGGAAGGAGAGTCGCCTCTCCTCCCGCCTTCGGAGCTCTTCGGCGAGTTCTCGTTCCGCCTGGAGCTCTATCTCCCGCTCTTTGGCCGCGACATAGTCGGCCTTCGCCTTTGCGAGGCCCACGTAGTGCCCCGTTGTAGGGGGGCGACCGCGACCTCGTTTACCGGGTTGGCTCCGGGTGTTGTTGGAGCCAACCGACTCCTCGCTGTCCCCCTCCGAGCCTGAGTTGCGGCGCTTGTGAGCGCGCTGCCACAGGCGAGACAGCGGGCTGGGGGATGGGCGAGGCAATACCTCCACGAGTGAAACGACGCTGCTGTCAGAATCCGACAACAGCACCTCTCCAACCACACCGCCGCGCGGTGCGGCGTCGCAGCGCGACACCGACACCCGCAGCTCCTTCCGATCTCGAACGGAGCTTCGAACCCGGCTTCGACTCCGGCTTCGGCTCCGGTCTCGATCCGGGGTCCGACACCGCCTCGGCACTGGAGTACCGGGCCTCTCCTCCTTACTACCAACATCCTCAATTTGTTTTTTGTTTAGAAATTCCATATTTTATCCCACGAGAATGAGACGATCTACAAACACTCCCCGGGTGACGCTCATTCCGGGGAGTGGGCTATTACATGCGGAGGTCGCCAAGTATCCGCAGGGTTTTAACGTGCTTTCCTTCACGGATTTTTGTATCGGGTATCACCCTCAGGCCAGCCAGTTAAGGCAAGCCGCCTTCGGCCACGTTGCTCCGCACGTACCCTGTTGACCGTGAGACAGGGGTCGTTGCACGACGCAACGTGGCCGGCTACGAGAGGCTGGTCAGGCCTCCCCGATGCGACCTTTCGGTCACGTCCGTCCCCATGGGCCTTGCAGGCCCATACGCCCCGACCCCCTCATGGGGTCCTCTTGCCTGATAAGGCTCAGCTCGGGCGAGGCCGAGAACGACCCCTCCGCCATAGCTCCATAAGGAGCTGACAAACAGCGCGCCGTTGCCGCGACAGAAAAGATATAAGAACAAAGACAAGAAACGAAAGATGGAAGAATAAACAAGGAGAAAAGAAGAACAAAGAAAAACGACAAAGACGCCGCGGGCCTTGCAGGCCCGCCATACCACGACCCCCGTCATGGGGTCAGCTAGCCCTGAAAAGGGCTTGTCGGACTTGGTCAATCGCTACCAGAATCCTCCTAGGAGGACACCAATAACCATTGTCCAGGGTGCACCAGCGTCCCGGCTTCCGTTCCCCCCACCGAAGTAGAAAGGACAAGAAGCAGGGCTAAGCCAACGTGGAGGTTATCCGACCGCACCCCAGGTTAGGTTAGGTTTTTTTTTTTTTTTTTTTTTTTGTTGACGCGGGGAATGCATTTAGGCACCGTCACCCCGCTGCGGGGGCAGCAGGGCGGTGTGTGGGACTCGACGGTCTGGGATCGGACCGTAATACCCACTAAACCACCGCGGTGTTCCGTCTCACCTTAAACCGGCTCGCAGGGTAGGCCAGAGGTTAAATCACTGCGAGCCGGCAAGGGGCGCCCCGTGAAGTCGGGGCTCGCCTCGGAGGGGCCAATTAAGTGACCCCCCCGGAGCTCCCTAAGGAGCTGAAGAATCTAGCCCGCACCTCCACCGTTCTCGAGCACCTCTCTGAAAGCAGAGAGGGTAGAGAACGGCCGGTGCGGGCGTGCGTAAGTGGGCACCGTCCGGAACACGAGGAGGGTGCCCGTCGCCACGGGTGACCATCGGTGGGCGGAGGTCCCCCGACCTTCCGCCCACGGTCAAAAAACACTAGTCGGGGGCGCGCATGAAAGCCGCTAGGCGGCGCCCTCGGACCGGACGGCGGGGAGGAAGCGTGCGACCCGCCCGCTCCCTTACCCGCAGTTCCTCTCTCTTGGCCGCCATCACCTGGCTGGCGAACGAGGCGACGGCGGCCCAACACTGCTGGCTGCCGGCCATGGCTTGTACCACGGCCGGCAGCGACAAATTCACACCAACGATGCCCGTGAGGGCAGAACGCGGCCCGTCCCATGCCGTGCACTCGGCAAGGGTGTGGGCCGCTGTGTCGACGACACCGGCCGGGCAGTGACGACACACGTCGTCCAGCTCCACCCCAACAATCCTGCACAGGTATTTGGCGAACACACCGTGACCTGTGAGGAGTTGTGTGAGGTGGTACGTCGGTACGCCGTGTGACCTCTCCACCCAGGCCCGCAGGACGGGTCGGACAGCCCCCACGAGCTGGGGGCCAACCAATGTGGTCTCCAATCTCGAGGACCACTTCCGGAAGAGATCGTCACGGGCGGACTGTCGCCATCGATCGATCTCCTCGGGAAGCGGCCAACCCCCACTTCGCCGCATCAGGGCACTCTCCTCGTAGACGGCCCTTAGGACCCCCGCCTCGAGGTCCCAGGGGAGGCTACCCGCTATGATGCACGCCGCCTCGTACGAGACGGTGCAGTACGCTCGAGCTGCCCTCTGCGCGATCACCCGCTGCGGACGTCGCAGCAGGGCGATGGTGTCCGCTCGAAGGGCGCTTTCCCAAATGGGCGCTCCATATAGTGCTTTCGAGCGCACTACGCCGTCATAAAGGCGGCGACAAGCACTCCCCGGTCCACCACTGTTGGGGAGCAGCCTGGCGAGTCTTCCGGCGTATGCCACCAGCTTTGGTGACAGCCGCCGGAAGTGTTCGGCGAAACCCCATCGGCTGTCGAGGACCAGACCGAGATATTTCATGGTCCCCCCGACAGCGATGGGGGTGCCACTCACCACGATGGATGCCCCTCGAGGCGGCTTCATCCGCGGCCCGTGAAAATATAGGGCCTCGGATTTCTCCAGGGCGACTTCAAGCCCAAGGGCCCTGATGCGGCCGACCACATGCGCCACACCTACCGTGGCCAACACGTTGGCGTCTCGAAATGTCGGGCCCCGCGCGGTCACCAGGGTGTCATCGGCGTAACAAAGCACGCCGACTCCCCGAAGAGTAGCGCCGCGCAGGACCCAGTCATACCCGATGTTCCACAGGAGCGGGCCGAGAACCGACCCCTGTGGAACACCGCATCGCATTTCCGTGCGAACGATTTCCGACCGGGTCGGATACGAGATGGCCCGGTCTGTAAAATAATCCGCCAAGACGCATCTGAGGTACCACGGTACGTTGTGGTACCTCAGAGCCTCAGCGATCGATGACCAGGGGATGGTGTTGAATGCGTTTGCGATATCCAGCGACACCGCCAACAACACCTCCCCCCGGCCAACCACCTCGTTGACGTCGTCCCTGAGCCGAGATATGGCGTCGAGGGTCGACCTCCCGCGACGGAAGCCGTATTGGCCGTCACTCAAATCGGGCCCCGCCCCCTCCAAGTGCTTGACGAGACGCCCAGCGAGCACTCGCTCGAATATCTTGCACGTCTCGTCAAGCAGGACGATGGGGCGGTAGGCCGACGGCGACTCGGGCGGGCGCCCGTGCTTTCGGAGAAGCACGAGCTTGCCCGTTTTCCAACGTCGCGGGACCCTCCCTGAGGCCATACACTCGGACAGCAGGGACAACAACTCCTCCTCAAAGGACGGCATGACAATGGCGATGACCCGCCCAGGGACACCGTCCGGTCCAGGGGCGCGGTTCTTTAACCTCATCTTGAGGACCGCTACACCCAATTCGGCATCGGACACGGGCGGGATCACCTCACTGTCTGCCGGCGGTGACGACGACGACGACGCATCCACTGGCGCCATCCGCGGTGGAACCCACTCTTCCCGCGCAGGGAAGAGGGAGCAGACGACTTCTGCGACGAAGGATGGCTCGAGGGATCTGGTAAGTGGAGGCGCCCAAGGCTTGAGTTTGTCACTCATAACCTTGTACGGACGCCCCCAGGGATCCAGGTTCAGGCTCTCGAGCCATTCCCTCCAGGACGCCTCCTTTGCTGCCCTGATCGCCGAGCTGAAGGCCGCTCGGGCTGCCCGGTATGCAGCGAGCGATTCCGCTTCGTGGGCAGGGTCTCTAGTTTCGCCACGCCTGCGGTAGCGTGTGTACCTGCGTTGAGCTGCGTTGCAAGCTGAACGCAGCTCTGCCAGGTGGTCATTCCACCAGTACACACGCCGCCGCGGCGGGACAGGACCTGCTCTCCGCATCGCTGCATCACAGACGCGAGTTAACGAGTCGGCAAGACGTTCCGACCTCGCATCCACGTTCGGATCCCCGTCAACAGCGGCCCAACGCTCGACGATAGCCGCTTCCTCCGCCAGCTCCCTGTCCAGGGTCTTGAGGCGCCACCGCGGTCCTTCCCCAACCAAGGGACGACTCCCTGCCGGGGGGGCGACCGACCGGGGGGCCACAACTTCAAACCAAATATATCTGTGGTCAGACATTGACTCCACCCGATCGAGCACCCTCCAGCCATTCACGCGGTTCGCCAGGGCAGAACTGGCGAACGATAGGTCCACGATGGAGCTGCCCGTGCTCCGCACGAATGTGGGCGTCGTCCCGCGATTGAGTAAGGCCAATCCCATGGACACCGCCCAATCCTCCAAAGCCTCGCCCCTGCCGCAGGTCGACCGGGATCCCCACGTCGGCGACCAGGCGTTGAAATCGCCGGCTAACACGACAGGGGTGGGGTGCAGGCCCACCACCAGGCCTCCGACTTCAACGAGCAGCTGCTCAAAAACCGCAAAGCTCCAACTGGGGGGGGCGTACACCCCAATCACTACAATGTCTCCCAACGCAGCAAGGACCCAGCCACGCCCTCTCGACACCCTGTCGAAGGGGGCGAGTCCGAGGGCACTACGCCGGGAGACAATAGCCACCGATCCATCGCAGTCGCTTGCCCAGTCGTCCCGGATGCGAATTGCGTACGGATCGGCGACTACGGCCACGGTCGCCTGCCACTGCGTCATGGTCTGGATCAAGAGATCTTGGGCCACTGCGCAGTGGTTGGCGTTGGCCTGCAGGACCGAAAAATTGGACATCTACGAAAGGGCGATGTCCATCACCTCCTCATTATTCACGACCGGCCTTGAAGTACCCCGAGAGGGGCCTTCGCCGGTCACTTTTTCAGGGGCCTTTGCCCTCCTCCTTGACCTTGAGGTCGAAGTGACCGCTGGGCAGTCTTTGCTGCCCAAGCGGTGGGACGCCGTCGCGCCCGTAGCGGCACACGTCACGCACTGGGGTGCCGCAGAACATTCCGCTGCCCTGTGGCCAGGTTGACCACAGTTAAAGCAGAGTGCACTGCGGTCAACACCCGCAGTGCACTGGGCGCCAACGTGCCCTGTCCCTAGGCACCTGAAGCACCGGAGTGCACGAGCCTCCAGCACCTGCACGCGGACCGACGACCAGCCGATGAGTATTCGGCGGCCGTCGGTCACTTGTTTGGCCGCAGCGACCGGGCATTTCGCCCACACCGTGCCTAAACGACCAGGTTGGCGATTAATTTCGCCAAGCTTCAACGATTCGACGGCGCATCCCCCAGCCGCGGCGAGACTCGCGGCCACCTTCTCCTTCGTTGCCGCATCATCGAGACCTGAGACCCGCAGTTCGGCGCATTTCTCCGGCCTAGCCACCCGGACGACCTCTCCCAGGGTCGATCTCAGTTTTTCAGCCAGTGCGTCGGCTTTTGACGCTTTATCCTCTCCTGACACCTGCAATATTCTGGCCCCCGTCACCGCGGTGCGGAACCTCAGACCACTTATGCCAAGTTCCTGCAGGCTAATGCTCGACTGAGCAGCCTCCAGAACCTTGGCATACGTTGCACCCTGTTCGCTGCCAGACTGGCTAAGGGTCAAGACAACAGCCGCCGTACGCGGGACCTTAAGTTTCCTGGCGGTCTTCTTCTTGGACTTGGTTTTGGCCGGCGCAGCCGTCGTCGGGGCCACAGGGTTCTTCTTGGCAGCAGGGCGAGCTGCCACCACATTCCACCCCTCAGCGAGGGGCTGGGGGGCAACTGGGGCGGACGGTGCTCGCGCCTGTCGAGCAGCTGCTGCCTCCTTGGCCGCAGCTCGCTTGGCTCTTTTTCTTCCCCGATGATGTTGAAGGGGCAGAAGGGGCCGGCAGAACGGTTGGATGTGCCTCCGTCTCTTCCGGGCCGGGGACAGCAAAAATGGGGGCAGCGGCGCGAAGCGGCTGCGCAGCGGGAGTGGCGCCAGTAGCAGAACGAGTGGCGCGGGCGGCATTGCGGGCGTCAGCCTGAAGTGGCGGGCGTAACCGCGGCTCTGGGAGGAGCCGGTCTCCTATGCCGTCGATGCGCGCGTTAATGAGGAAGGAGATTTCCTCACGCGTCATCGACGATTGCTGTGGTGGCGAGGGAGCTGTCCTCTTCTCGAGGAGCTCAATTTTCGCTGACATCACAGCCAGGTCAATCCGCAGGCGTGCGATCTCATCGGACTCAGTGCGGGACTTAAGCTCCCGCACGTACTTTGTGATGTCGTTCGCCGCATCTCTCAGCCCTTGGACCGACTGGCCCTTGAGGCGGGAGGATTTATGGGCGATGGTGTGGATGCTCCCTACCGCCTCCTCTACCGCACTCACTAGCTGGTCGGCCCTAAGGTCATCCGGCGTTGACGACGCCACGCTCTCCTCCATCGCTGCAGGCTCCCGGAGAAAGGAGGCTCGTACCTTCTCCTTGCGGGCTTCCGCAGCAAGCTCCTCCTCGGCCTGTCGTTCGAGGGCGAGATGTTCGGCCTCGACCAACTGGGCCTTGGCCCTGTGCAGACCGACAAATTGCCCCGTTGTAGGGGGGCGACCGCGGCCTCGCTTACCGGGCTTACTACCCCTTAAGCAGCCAGCCGACTCGCACTCCGTCTCGTCAGTCTCATCCCCCGAGCCGTCGTGTTTGCGGCGCGCTGCGCGCTGCCACAGGCGAGACAGCGGGCTGGGGGACGGGCGAGGCGATACCTCCACAAGAGAAACGACGCTGCTGTCAGAGTCCGACAGCAGCACCTCTCCAACCACACCGCCGCGCGATACAGTGTCGCAGCGCGACACCGACACCCGCAGCTCCTTCCGATCTCGAACCAGGCTTCGACTCCTGCTTCGACTCCGGCTTTGGCTCCGGGCTCGACCCGGGGTCCGACACCGCCTCGGCACTGGAGTACCGGGCCTCTCCTCCTTACTACCGACATCATTATTATTTAGTTTTTGTTTTAGTTTTATTTTATCCATAATTTATCCCACGAGTTGAGACGATATAAAAACGACTCCCCGGGTGACGCTCATTCCGGGGAGCGGGCTATTACATGCGGAGGTCGCCAAGTATCCGCTGGGTTTTAACGTGCTTTCCTTCACGGATTTTTGTATCGGGTATCACCCTCAGGCCAGCCAATTAAGGCAAGCCGCCTTCGGCCACATTGCGCCGCACGTACCCTGTAGACCGTGAGACAGGGGTCGTTGCACGACGCAACGTGGCCGGCTACGAGAGGCTGGTCAGGCCTCCCCGATGCGACCTTTCGGTCGCGTCCGTCCCCATGAGCCTTGCAGGCCCATACGCCCCGACCCCCTCATGGGGTCCTCTTGCCTGTTAAGGCTCGACTCGGGTAAGGCCGAAATGGACCCCACCATAGCTCCAAAAGGAGCTGACGAACAGCGCGCCGTTGCCGCGACAGAAGAGATAAAAGGACAAAGACAAGAAACGAAAGAGGGAAGAATAAATAAGGAGAAAAGAAGAACAAAGAAAAACGACAACGACGCCGCGGGCCTTGCAGGCCTGCCATACCACGACCCCCTCATGGGGTCAGCCAGCCCTGAAAAGGGCTTGTCGGACTTGGTCAATCGCTACCAGAATCCTCCGAGGAGGACACCAATAACCATTGTCCAGGGTGCACCAGCGTCCCGGCTTCCGTTCCCCCCACCGAAGTAGAAAGGACAAGAAGCAGGGCGAAGCCAACGTGGAGGTTATCCGACCGCACCCCAGGTTAGGTTAGGTTTTTTTTTTTTTTTTGTTGACGCGGGGAATGCATTTAAGCACCGTCACCCCGCTGCGGGGGCAGCAGGGCGGTGTGTGGGACTCGACGGTCTGGGAACGGACCGTAATACCCACTAAACCACCGCGGTGTTCCGTCTCACCTTAAGCCGGCTCGCAGGGTAGGCCAGAGGTTAAATCACTGCGAGCCGGCAAGGGGCGCCCCGTGATGTTGGGGCTCGCCTCGGGGGGCCAATTAAGTGTCCCCCCGGAGCTCCCTAAGGAGCTGAAGAATCTAGCCCACACCTCCACCGTTCTCGAGCACCTCTCTGAAAGCAGAGAGGGTAGAGAACGGCCGGTGCGGGCGTGCGTAAGTGGGCACCGTCCGGAACACGAGGAGGGTGCCCGTCGTCACGGGTGACCATCGGTGGGCGGAGGTCCCCCGACCTTCCGCCCACGGTCAAGAAACACTAGTCGGGGGCGCGCATGTATTCGGCACGCCGACGCCCCCGAACAGCACGATAGGGGGGGAGCGTCTGTCCAGCACGCTCCCGCTCCCGCAGTGCTTCTCTCTTGGCCGCCATCACCACGCTAGCGAACGTGGCGACGGCGGCCCAACACTGTTGGCTGCCGGCCATGGCTTGCACCACGGCCGGCAGCGACAAATCACCACCAACGATGCCCGTGAGGGCAGAACGCGGCCCGTCCCATGCCATGCACTCGGCAAGGGTGTGGGCCGCTGTGTCGACGACACCGGCCGGGCAGTGACGACACACGGTGTCCGGCTCCACCTTAGGCACCTCACACAGGTACTTGGCAAAACAGCCATGTCCTGTGAGTAGTTGCGTAAGGTGGTACGTCGGCGCACCGTGTGACCTCTCCACCCAGGCCCGTAGGACGGGTCGAACGGCCCCCACGAGCATCGCGCTCGCGGAAGGCGACTCCAATCGCAAGACCCACTCCCGGAAGAGATCGTCGCGAGCCGACTGTCTCCAGCGGTCGATCTCGTCCGGGAGCGGTCGACCTCCATTTCTCCGCACCAGAGCGCTCTCGTCATAAACCTTCTTCAGGACTCCTGCCTCGAGATCCCAAGGGAGGCTTCCGGAAATTAAGCACGCCGCCTCGTAAGAGACGGTGCAGTACGCCCGTGCCGCCCTTTGCGCAAGCACACGTTGCGGGCGCCGCAACAGAGGAATCGTTGCAGCGCCGAGGGCGTCCGCCCAGATAGGCGCTCCGTAGAGCGCCTTGGAGCGCACTACACCGTCGTAAAGACGGCGACACGTGCTACCGGGCCCCCCACGATTGGGGAGCAGCCTCGACAGCCTTCCGGCGTATGAGATCAAATTTGACGACAGACGCCGGAAGTGCTCGGCGAAACCCCACCGACTGTCGAGCACCAGACCAAGATACTTTATGGTCTTCCCGACAGCGATGGGGGTGCCGCTCACCACAATGTGGGAATCTCGAGGGGGCCCTCGCCGAGGCCCGTGAAAAAAGACGGCCTCGGATTTCTCGAGGGCCACTTGGAGTCCGAGCGCCCTGATGCGGCTGACCACCTGGGCTACGCCCGCAGTGGCCAGGACTTTTGCGTCCCGAAAGTCTGGGCCCCGCGCGGTTACCAGGGTATCGTCGGCGTAACAAAGTACGCCGACTCCCCGAAGAGTGGCACCGCGCAGGACCCAATCGTACGCGATGTTCCACAGGAGCGGACCAAGCACCGACCCCTGCGGAACACCGCACGACATTTGCTTGCGGACCACCGCCGACCGGGCCGGATAGGAGATGGCCCGGTCCACGAAGTAGTCCGCAAGGATGCGCCTGAGGTACCACGGGACGTTGTGGTACCTCAGCGCCTCGGCGATGGTCTGCCAGGGGATGGTGTTGAAGGCGTTCGCGATGTCCAGCGACACCGCCAACAACACCTCCCCCCGACCGACCGCCTCTTCGACGCTGTCCCGTAGCCGGGATATGGCGTCCAGGGTCGACCTCCCACGACGGAAACCGTATTGGCCGTCGCTGAGATTGGGCCCCGCCCCATCCAGGTGCCCGACGAGACGCGATGCGAGCACCCGCTCAAACAGCTTGCTCATCTCGTCGAGCAAGACTATGGGGCGGTAGGCCGACGGCGACTCGGCCGGGCGCCCGTGCTTCTTCAACAGCACGAGCCGCCCGGTTTTCCATCGTCGCGGGACCCTCCCCGACGCCAAACACTCCGACAATAGGGACAGCGTCTCCTCCTCGAACGCCGGCATGACGAGGGCGATGACCCGCCCAGGGATGCCGTCCGGGCCGGGGGCGCGGTTCCTCGACTTGAGTTTGAGGACCGCCACCCCGAGTTCGGCTTCGGACACGGGCGGAATGATCGCCTCTGCGTCTGCCGGCGTCTGGCTCGGTGCCATCCGCGGTGGGACCCACTCCTCCCGCTCAGGGAAGAGGGAACTGACGACGTTGTCGACGAAAACTGGCTCGAGAGACCTGGTGAGCGGAGGCGCCCAGGGCCGGAGTTTTTCGCTCACGACCTTGTACGGGCGCCCCCACGGATCTTCATTGAGGCTCTCGAGCCACTCCTCCCAGGCCGCCTTCTTGGCGGCCCTGATGGCCGAGCTGAAGGCAGCTCGGGCCGCCCGGTATGCGGCGTGCAACTCCTGTTCTTGGACGGGATCCCTAACGCTACGACCGCGGCTGCGAGTGCACCTGCGCTGGGCTGCGTGGCATGAAGCACGCAGCCCCGCCAACTCCTCGTTCCACCAGTAAACTCGCCGCCGCGGCTTGGTAGGCCCCGCCCTCCGCATCGCCGCATCGCAGACGCGAGTCAGAGCACCGGAAAACCGCTCAGCCCTCGCGTCCACGTCCGGGCTTTCGTCGACTGCGGCCCATCGCTCCACGATAGCCGCCTCCTTCGCCAGCTCCCGGTCCAGCGTCCGCAGACGCCACCGCGGACCTTCCTCAACCAGGCGGTCCCCGACCGCCGGGGTCCCCAGGCCGGAGTTGACGATGTCGAACCGTATGTAACGATGATCCGACATCGTCTCCTCCCCCCTGACCACCCTCCAGCCACGTGTGCGGTTCGCCAGGCCAGAACTGGCGAAGGACAGGTCGACAATTGACCTGCCCGTTGACCGCACAAACGTGTGGACCGAACCCCGGTTGAGGAGCACCAAGCCGTGGGACGCCGCCCATTCCTCCACCAACTCACCCCGTCCATCGGTCGCCGGAGATCCCCACGCCTGTGAGTGTGCGTTGAAGTCTCCGGCAACCACCAACCGGGTGGGGTGCGCTCCCACCACCAGAGCCCCGACCTCTGCGAGCCACTGCTCATATTCGGCGAGGCTTCTGTTTGGCGAGAAGTACACCCCGATCACTGCAACGTCTCCCAGCAGCGCGAGGACGCAGCCGCGTCCTTTTGATACTCCGCTAAACGCGCCCTGCTGGGAGACGATAGCCACCAACTCGTCGCGGCTTCCCGCCCAGTTATCCCGGCCGAGAACCGCGTACGGTTCGGCGACTACGGCAACATTCGCCTGACACTCCGCGACGGCCTGCATCAAAATATCTTGGGCCGCCGCACAGTGCCCGACGTTGGCCTGCAGGAACGAGTTGGGAGCCATTTAATTTGTGGCGACGTCCATGCTCTCCTCCACATTTGTCTGGGTGGGTGGGGGGGGCGCAACCTGCACCACCCTTCGCCCCACACCACCACGACGCCTCCTCTTTTTCGAAGCCGCCAAGCAGGCATTGGAGCCCAGGCGGTGCGCAGCGGCAGTTCCCGCCGCCGCGCAGATGGGACAATTTGGCTCCGCCAAGCAGCCCGCCGCCTTGTGGCCTGGCTGCCCGCAGCGGAAGCAGAGTGCACTGCGGTCAACTTCCGCAGCGCACCGGGCCCCTACGTGCCCCACCTCCAGGCAGCGGAAGCACCGCTGAGGCCTGGACTCCAACAAAACCGCACGGACGCGGGACCAGCCAACCATAAGAGGGCGGCCATCTGTCAACTTTTTAGCCGCCGCGACCGGGCACTTGACCCACGCCGTGCCCTCTCGTCCCACCTGGCGGACAATATCTCCACAGACTACGCTGGTGGTGGCGCACCCTCCTACGTCCGCCACCACCTGCGCTATGGCCTCCTTCGTGGCCGCGTCACCGACGCCGGAGATGCGCAGCTCCGCGCACTTCTCCGGCCTAGCAACGCGGACTTCATCGCCGAGAGCCTCTCTGAGTTTCTCGGCGAGTGCATCAGCCTTCTGGCTTTTCTCGGCGCCTGCCACCTCAAGGACCCTGCCCCCGGTGGCTGCCGTGCGGAAGCGTAGGCCCTCAATACCGAGGCTTTTCAAATCTACTTTGCGCTCGGCCTCGGCGAGCTTGGAGGCGTACGTCACGCCCCGTTCCGCCGCGCCCTGCTGCAACGTTATCACCACCGCAGCGGTGCGGGGCGAGCGGAGTTTCGGGGCACGTTTCCCCACGGCAGGCGCGTTGATGGGTGCCCCTACCGGCTTCGGAGCCGGAGGCTTGGCCGCTGGCGTCTTCTTGGGGCGCCCAGCCACAACATTCCACGCGCCGGTTAGCGGCCGAGGTGTAGGTGCCAGTTGGGGACGCTCTTGACGCGCCGCCTCGGCCTCTAGCGCTGCAGCGCTCTTCTTCTTCTTATTCCTCTTTTGCTTCCCCTGACTCATAGGGGGGGTAGAAGTTGAGGGAGTGACTGCAGGGGGCGCCTCCATCTCCACCAATGAAGCGTCAACAACAGCGGGGCCGACAGAACGGCCGACGTCCGGAAGTGACGTCGCAGCGGCGCGAGCGGCGTTACGGGCGTCCGCCTGAAGGGGTGGGCGCAGCCGCGGCTCCGGAAGCAGGCGGTCTGAAACACCGTCGAAGCGCGCGTTGATCATGAACATGATCTCCTCGCGCGACATCGACGGCGGGGCGCTCACCTGCTTCTTCACCGCCTCCAATTCGGCCCGCAGTGCAGCCACCTCACGCTGCAGGCGGACGTTTTCGTCGCTGTCGGTCCGGCCACGCAACTCCCGCACGTGTTCCATTATGGAGCCTGCAGCGCTCCTGAGGCCCTGGACCGACTGTCCCTTCAGTTTGGAGCTCTTGTGGGCGATGGAGCGTATAGACTCCACCGCCTCCTCAACCGCCTTCTCCAATTGCTCGGCCCTGAGGTCACCCACAGGTGCCGGCATACGCGCCTCGCTTTCTCCGTCCTGAACGGGAGGCTGGCGAAGGAAGGAGAGTCGCCTCTCCTCCCGCCTTCGGAGCTCTTCAGCGAGTTCTCGTTCCGCCTGGAGCTCTATCTCCCGCTCTTTGGCCGCGACATAGTCGGCCTTCGCCTTTGCGAGGCCCACGTAGTGCCCCGTTGTAGGGGGGCGACCGCGACCTCGTTTACCGGGTTGGCCCCGGGTGTTGTTGGAGCCAACCGACTCCTCGCTGTCCCCCTCCGAGCCTGAGTTGCGGCGCTTGTGAGCGCGCTGCCACAGGCGAGACAGCGGGCTGGGGGATGGGCGAGGCAATACCTCCACGAGTGAAACGACGCTGCTGTCAGAATCCGACAACAGCACCTCTCCAACCACACCGCCGCGCGGTGCGGCGTCGCAGCGCGACACCGACACCCGCAGCTCCTTCCGATCTCGAACGGAGCTTCGAACCCGGCTTCGACTCCGGCTTCGGCTCCGGTCTCGATCCGGGGTCCGACACCGCCTCGGCACTGGAGTACCGGGCCTCACCTCCTTACTACCAACATCCTCAATTTGTTTTTTATTTAGAAATTCCATATTTTATCCCACGAGAATGAGACGATCTACAAACACTCCCCGGGTGACGCTCATTCCGGGGAGTGGGCTATTACATGCGGAGGTCGCCAAGTATCCGCAGGGTTTTAACGTGCTTTCCTTCACGGATTTTTGTATCGGGTATCACCCTCAGGCCAGCCAATTAAGGCAAGCCGCCTTCGGCCACGTTGCGCCGCACGTACCCTGTAGACCGTGAGACAGGGGTCGTTGCACGACGCAACGTGGCCGGCTACGAGAGGCTGGTCAGGCCTCCCCGATGCGACCTTTCAGTCGCGTCCGTTCCCATGGGCCTTGCAGGCCCATACGCCCCGACCCCCTCATGGGGTCCTCTTGCCTGTTAAGGCTCAGCTCAGGTGAGGCCGAGAACGACCCCACCATAGCTCCATAAGGAGCTGACAAACAGCGCGCCGTTGCCGCGACAGAAAAGATAGAAGAACAAAGACAAGAAACGAAAGATGGAAGAATAAACAAGGAGAAAAGAAGAACAAAGAAAACAACAACGACGCCGCGGGCCTTGCAGGCCCGCCATACCACGACCCCCCTCATGGGGTCAGCTAGCCCTGAAAAGGGCTTGTCGGACTTGGTCAATAGCTACCAGAATCCTCCGAGGAGGACACCAATAACCATTGTCCAGGGTGCACCAGCGTCCCGGCTTCCGTTCCCCCCACCGAAGTAGAAAGGACAAGAAGCAGGGCTAAGCCAACGTGGAGGTTATCCGACCGCACCCCAGGTTAGGTTAGGTTAGGTTAGGTTAGGTTAGGTTAGGTTAGGTTAGGTTTTTTTTTTTTTTTTTTTTTTTTTTTTTTTTTTTTTTTTTTTTTTTTTTTTTTTTTACGTGGTCGGTGATGCTTTTACGCACTTCACCGTCTCGCTGCGGGGGGAAGCGAGACGGCTTCGTGTGGGACTCCCGGCCCTAGGATGGAAAACGGGCCGGACTACCCACTAAAACCTATCCACGGTGTTTCTCCTTCGCCTTAGCCGGGCCGCCGGATAGACAGAAACTGTTAAGCAACGGCGGCCCGGCAAAGGGGCGCTCTTTCGAGCTCAACACGGGGGGCCTTACCCCCCCCCCAATCAACATAGAAGCGACGCCCCCGAAACACATAAGGGGCGTCGGACTCCTCAGGGCCTTTCGCGTGAGCGGTGGGCCCCCCGACCCACCGCCCACGGCCCTATCAGTCGGGGGCTTGGGCGTATGCAATACGCCGTCGCCCCCTGACTGGTGCCCGGCGGGGCGGAAGCGTGCGGCCTGCACGCTCCCGTTCCCGCAGGGCCTCTCTCTTTGCCGCCATCACCTCCCGAGCGAAGGAGGCGACGGCGGCCCAACATTCTTCGCTGCCGGCCATAGAGAGAATGACGGCCGGCAGCGAACCTACACTGCCGATGATGCCCGTGAGGGCCAACCTCTGCGTGTCCCAGGCGGCGCACACAGAGAGCGTATGCTGCGCCGTATCTACGGCGCCGCCTGCGCAGTGATGACAAACGGGCTCCGACAGGATCCCCACCACTTCCCACAGGAATTTGGCAAAACAGCCATGACCCGTGAGAAGTTGGGTGAGGAAGTAGGTCGGAGCCCCCTGCGCATGCTCCACCCACTGGCGGAGCACGGGACCGATGGCCCCCACGAGCACTCGGCTCGCGGTCGGAGCCGCACATCTCAAGGCCCATTGCCGGAACAGATCGTCGCGAGCCTCCTGTCTCCAGCGATTGACCTGCTCCGGCAACGGGCGACCTCCTTGTTGTCGCACCATGGCGCCCTCCTCGTAGACCCTCTTAAGGACCCCTGCTTCGAGATCCCAAGGGGGACTTTGTGCCAACAGGCACGCCGCCTCGAAAGACACGGTGCGGTACGCCCGTGCAGCCCTCTGCGCCGTGATCCGCTGCGGTCGTCGCAGCTGGACCACGTTCGCGGCGCTGAGGGCATCCGCCCAAATAGGCGCCCCATAGAGCGCCTTGGAGCGTACCACACCCTCGTAGAGACGGCGGCATGCACTTCCCGGTCCCCCTTTATTGGGGAGCAGCCTACCGAGCATCCCGGCAAACGTCACCAACTTTGGTGAAAGCTGCCGGAAATGCTCGACGAACCCCCACCGGCTGTCGAGCAAGAGACCCAGATATTTAAGGGTCCTCCCGACAGCGATGGAGGTGCCACCCACCACAATTTGGGCATCCCGAGGGGGTCTCATCCGAGGCCCATGGAAGAAGAGGGCCTCGGATTTTTCGAGGGCCACCTTGAGGCCGAGCGCCCTGATGCGACTGACGACCTGTGCCGTGCCCGCAGTGGCGAGCACGGCAGCGTCACGGAAAGTGGGTCCTCGCGCGGTGACTAGGGTATCGTCGGCGTAACATAGTACGCCGACTCCCCGAAGAGTAGCACCGCGCAGGACCCAATCGAAACCAATGTTCCACAGGAGCGGGCCCAGCACCGACCCCTGTGGAACGCCACAAGACATTTCCCTGCGGACTACGGCCGACCGGGCCGGAAAGATGATGGCCCGGTCGACAAAGTAGTCCGCAAGGACGCGCCTGAGGTACCACGGGACATTGTGGTACCTCAGCGCTTCGGCGATAGTAGGCCAGGGGAGGGTGTTGAAGGCATTGGCTATGTCGAGCGACACAGCCAACACCACCTCCCCCCGGCCAGTAGCATCCTCGACGCTGCCCCTAAGCCGGGATACGGCGTCCAGGGTGGACCTCCCGCTACGGAAGCCGAACTGGCTATCCGACAAGTTCGGCCCCGCCCCCTCCAAATGTCCGACGACACGTGCAGCGAGCACCCGCTCGAAAAGCTTGCACGTCTCGTCGAGGAGAACGATGGGGCGGTAGGCCGAAGGCGACTCCGGGGGACGCCCGTGCTTACGAAGCAGCACGAGCTTCCCCGTCTTCCAGCGTCGCGGGACTCTTCCGGACGCCACACACTCCGACATGAGGGACAGCGTCTCCTCTTCAAACTCCGGCATGACGAGGCCGACGACCCGCCCTGGGACGCCATCGGGACCAGGGGCGCGGTTCCTCAGCTTAAGTTTTAGAACCGCTACCCCCAGCTCGGCGCCAGAAACGGGCGAGATGACCTCGTCATCCGACGACTCCTGGCTTGGTGCCATTCGGGGGGGGGACCACTCTTCCCGCGCAGGGAAGAGGGAGCTGACCACTTCTTCAACAAATTGGGGCTCGAGAGACGTAGTGAGTGGGGGCACCCAAGGTCCAAGCTTCTTGCTGACGACCTTGTAGATGTGCCCCCATGGATCCCCATTTAAGCTCTCGAGCCCCTCGTTCCAGGCCGCGTTCTTCGCGGCCCGGATTGCCGAGCTAAAGGCCGCTCGAGCAGCCCGGTACGCGGCTAGCAGCACCTCCTCCTGGGCAAGGTCTCTCTGTCGCCTCCCGCGACTGCGGGTGTACCGTCGCTGAGCTGCGTGACAAGTTTTTCGCATCTCAGCGAGGTGAGGCCGCCACCAGTACACCCGCCTTCGCGGGGGTACCGGCCCTGCCCTCTGCATCGCCGCGTCGCAGACGCGAGTCATCGTACTGGCAAGATTGTCTGCCCTCGCGTCCACGTCCAGGCCGTCGACATTAGGAGCGGCCCAGCGCTCGACAATAGCCGCCTCTTTGGCCAGCTCCCGTTCCAGCGTATTAAGCCGCCACCGTGGTCCCCCCCCGAAAGGGGGGCGTTCAGTCGCCGCGGGGGTGGCCAAGGGAGCGGCGACGACGTCGAACCATATGTATCGATGGTCCGACATGGTCTCCACCCCCTCAATCACTCGCCACCCCCGTATACGGTCCACCAGGGCAGAACTGGCAAACGACAAGTCTACAATAGAACTACCCTGGGGCCGCACACAAGTGTGGACCGCCCCCCTGTTTAGCAGCACCAAGCCAAGCGACACCGCCCAGTCCTCCAACGTCTCTCCCCTAACATCGGTCGCCGGGGAACCCCAAGTCTGAGAATGAGCGTTGAAATCCCCGACGACCAAGGCAGGGGTGGGGCGCACATCCGCCAACAGGGCCTCGACTTCGGCGAGCACCTGCTCAAAATCGGCGAGACTCCTGTTGGGGGAAATGTACACCCCAACTACTGCATAGCCACCCATCAGGGCTAGAACACAACCATGTCCCCTCAACACCCGGCTGAAGGGGGACCCACCCTGACGGGCGACGATGGCCACTAAGCCGTCGCGGTCGCCAGCCCAGTTGTCCCAATCGCGGACGAGGTACGGCTCGCTGACAACGGCGACGGTCGCCTGCCACTGTGCCATAGACTGCATCAGGACATCCTGAGCAGCGACACAGTGGTTGACGTTGGCCTGCAGTATAGAGACGTTGGCCATTTAAATTTGGGCGGTGTCCATAGTCTCCACAGACTGGGTGGTGGGGCTGGACTTTCCACCACCCGTCTTGTTTCTCCGATTCTTGCGGCCTCCCCGTTTCCGGGAGGCCGCGAGTGGAGGGCGCAAGGTCGGCTCAGGGGGTAGGCGGCCTACAACCCCGGCGAGGCGTGCGTCGATCATGAATCCGATCTCATCGCGCGACATCGCCGGGGGGACGGAGCCCGCTACACGTTTCAGGCCCTCCATCTCGGCCCTCAGGGCGATGAGCTCGCCCTGCAAAATCACTACCTCCTCGTTGACTGTGCGCGATCTCAGCTCACGAGCGTTGTCGAGGATTGTGCTCGCGGCATTCTTGAGATCGCGCACGAGTCTGCTGTTCATCTTGTTACTTTTGTGGGCTATAGTGTTAATTATGCCCACAGCAGACTCAATGGTCCCAGTCAGCTGCTCCGACGATTGGCCCGCTACCGGGACTGGTACGTTGGATGGCCCCGGTAGGATGGTGTCCTTCTTGTGTAAGGCCCTCACCTCCTCGATGTGGACCTCTTCTGCCAGCTCCTTTTCGGCTTGGCGCTCTTCAGCAGCGGCAAGGTCGGCCTTAGCCTTGTGCAGGCCAACATACTGACCTGTCGTGGGAGGGCGCCCGCGGCCTCTCTTCGCGTTCGCGACCGTCTGACCACGAACGGGACTCCTGTGGGAGTCATCCGAATCCCCCCCATCCGACCCCGAGTTCCGGCGCTTGCGCCAGAAACGGGAAGTGGTGGGGAGGGGGGTGGGGAGGACGTAAGATGACCCCATGGTCGACCCCACAGTCTCCATGGAGACTGTGCTGCTGTCGGTGTCCGACAGCTGCAGGTCTCCACGCAATCCCTCCAACGTTGACGTCGATGACGTCAACAATGTCGGCGTGTCACACCTGGAGAGTGTGACACGCAGCTCCTTTACAGAAGCTAAATCTTCGGTAGTGCTTGTGTGGCAAGCATCCTTTGGTGTTTTAAATTTTTGGTAATCCATAGAATTCCCACGAGTAATGGGGCATAGGGGGCACTACCGGGCGAAGCCCCACCCGGCAGCGGGCTATTACATGCGGAGGTCGCCAAGGTATCCGCCGGGTTTTAACGTGCTTTCCTTCACGGATTTTTGTATCGGGTATCACCCTCAGGCCAGCCAATTAAGGCAAGCCGCCTTCAGCCACATTGCGCCGCACGTACCCTATAGACCGTGAGACAGGGGTCGTTGCACGACGCAACGTGGCTGGCCACGAGAGGCTGGTCAGGCCTCCCCGACGCGACCTTTCGGTCACGTCCGTCCCCATGGGCCTTGCAGGCCCATACGCCTCAGGTGAGGCCGAAAACGACCCCACCATAACTCCCTAAGGAGCTGACTGCAACACCGCCCTCAAACGCCCCTCTGAAAGCAGAGGGGGTGGAAGGCGGGTGGCGCGGCACTCAGGCGTCCCCAAAAATGGAAGAGGGGAATGCGCCTGCCGCCAGGTGTCGGGATATTGGTACATTTACTAACAGTCGCAGCACAGACTACTGCGGTCATTAGTGAATGCTCCAGGGTGCACCAGCAAATCCGGGTTGCACTCCCCCAGGCCAACGCCCGAACGAGAGCAACCAAGACCGCCCACGTGGAGGTTTCCCGACCGAGCACCCCAGGTTAGGTTAGGTTTTTTTTTTTTTTTTTTTTTTTTTTTTTTTTTTTTTTTTTTTTTTTTTTTGCGCTCCTCTACCAATGGCAGAGCCTATTCTGCAACGTTAATACTAGTCTATCTATTCAATCGCCAGCCCTCTCAGGGCTCATTATATTTTAGGCTAGACTTACACCCGTATTCGAAGGCCACGCCACGGGCACCCGGACGCCATGCACTGGAGAATGGTGATTAACCAGCGCACAGCGCCGTGCAACCCGTGGCGTCACCCGCGAATACGTCGTTTTTTGTTTAATAATCATCTTTCATTCTGTTCCTCTAGTACCATTCCATTTCTTCTTTTATTCCTCTCGCACTTTCATACTACCTTTCATTCTTTTGTGTGGGGGTTATTCATAGTACCAGCGCTTTGTATATTTATTAAAGTATTCCAAATTTTACATTTTTCTTAAATTTTTTACATTTCTTAAAAATCTTAGTGTTTTAACAAGTATTCTTATAATCTAATATGTGTTTATATTTGTTTAGTTTATTAATCTTATATATTATCTTCTTTTATTTTACATTTTTCTTACATGTTGACATTAATTTTCTTACATCCAACAATCTTAATATTTTAACAAAGTTTTCTTATATTCTAATATGTATGGGTTAGGTTAGGTTAGGTTAGGTTTTTTTTTTTTTTTTTTTTTTTTTTTTTTTTAACGTGGTCGGTGATGCATTTACGCACTTCACCGTCTCGCTGCGGGGGGGAGCGAGACGGCTTCGTGTGGGACTCCCGGCCCTAGGATGAAAACGGGCCGGACTACCCACTAAAACCTATCCACGGTGTTTCTCCTTCGCCTTAGCCGGGCCCCCGGATAGGCAGAACCTGCTAAGCGACGGCGGCCCGGCAAAGGGGCGCTCGTTTAAGCTCAACATAGGGGGGGTTTTGCCCCCCCAAACAACATAGAAGCGACGCCCCCGAAACACATAAGGGGCGTCGGACTCCTCAGGGCCTTTCGCGTGAGCGGTGGGCCCCCCGACCCACCGCCCACGGCCCTATCAGTCGGGGGCTTGGGCGTATGCAATACGCCGTCGCCCCCTGACTGGTGCCCGGCGGGGCGGAAGCGTGCGGCCTGCACGCTCCCGTTCCCGCAGGGCCTCTCTCTTTGCCGCCATCACCTCCCGAGCGAAGGAGGCGACGGCGGCCCAACATTCTTCGCTGCCGGCCATAGCAAGAATGACGGCCGGCAGCGAACCTATACTGCCGATAACGCCCGTGAGGGCCAACCTCTGCGTGTCCCAGGCGGCGCACACGACGAGCGTATGCTCCGCCGTATCTACGGCGCCGCCTGCGCAATGATGGCAATCGGGCTCCGACAGGATCCCCACCACTTCCCACAGGAATTTGGCAAAACAGCCATGACCCGTGAGAAGTTGGGTGAGGAAGTAGGTCGGAGCCCCCTGCGCATACTCCACCCACTGGCGGAGCACGGGACCGATGGCCCCCACGAGCACCCGGCTCGCGGTGGGAGCCGCACATCTCGAGGCCCATTGCCGGAACAGATCGTCGCGAGCCTCCTGTCTCCAGCGATCGACCTGCTCCGGCAACGGGCGACCTCCTAGTTGTCGCACCAGGGCGCCCTCCTCGTAGACCCTCTTGAGGACCCCTGCTTCGAGATCCCACGGGGGACTTCGTGCCAAGAGGCACGCCGCCTCAAAAGACACGGTGCGGTACGCCCGTGCAGCCCTCTGCGCCGCGATCCGCTGCGGTCGTCGCAGCTGGACCACGTTCGCGGCACCAAGGGCATCCGCCCAAATAGGCGCTCCGTAGAGCGCCTTGGAGCGCACCACACCCTCGTAGAGGCGGCGGCAAGCACTTCCCGGTCCCCCTTTATTGGGGAGCAGCCTACCGAGCATCCCGGCAAACGTCACCAGCTTTGGTGACAGCCGCCGGAAATGCTCGATGAACCCCCACCGGCTGTCGAGCAAGAGACCCAGATATTTAAGGGTCTTCCCGACAGCGATGGAGGTGCCACTCACCACAATTTGGGCATCCCGAGGGGGTCTCATCCGAGGCCCATGGAAAAAGATGGCCTCGGACTTATCGAGGGCCACCCTGAGGCCGAGCGCCCTGATGCGACTGACGACCTGGGCCGTGCCTGCTGTGGCAAGCACGGCAGCGTCTCGGAAAGTGGGTCCTCGCGCGGTGACAAGGGTATCGTCGGCGTAACAGAGTACGCCGACGCCCTGAAGAGTGGCACCGCGCAGGACCCAATCATAGCCTACGTTCCACAGGAGCGGACCCAGCACCGACCCCTGTGGAACACCACACGACATTTGCTTGCGGACAACGGCCGACCGAGCCGGGTAAGTGATGGCCCGGTCGACGAAGTAGTCCGCAAGGACGCGCCTGAGGTACCACGGTACGTTGTGGTACCTCAGCGCTTCGGCAATTGTTGGCCAGGGGAGGGTGTTGAAGGCGTTGGCTATGTCGAGCGACACAGCCAACACCACCTGCCCCTGGCCAACGGCATCGTCGACGCTGTCCCTGAGTCGGGACACGGCGTCGAGGGTGGACCTCCCGCGACGAAAACCGTATTGGCCACTACTTAGATTCGGCCCCGCCCCCTCCAGATGCCCGACGAGACGCGCAGCGAGCACCCGCTCGAAGAGCTTGCACATCTCGTCGAGCAGAACGATGGGGCGGTAGGCCGACGGCGACTCCGGGGGACGCCCGTGCTTACGAAGCAGCACGAGCTTCCCCGTTTTCCATCGTCGCGGGACCCTTCCGGACGCCAAACAGTCCGACATCAGGGACAGCGACTCTTCTTCAATTTCCGGCATGACGAGGCCGACGACTCGCCCAGGGACGCCATCGGGACCAGGGGCGCGATTCCTGAGTTTTAACTTTAGGACCGCCACCCCCAGTTCAACGTCGGATACGGGCGGGACGGCCTCGTCATCCGGCACTTCCCGGCTTGGTGCCATACAGGGAGGGACCCACTCTTCCCGCGCAGGGAAGAGGGAACTGACCACTTCGTCTACAAATTGGGGCTCGAGAGAGGTAGTGAGGGGGGGCGCCCAAGGTTTGAGCTTTTGGCTCACAACCTTGTAAATGTGCCCCCATGGATCCCCATTTAAACTCTCGAGCCCCTCGTTCCAGGCTGCACTCTTGGCTGCCCGGATTGCCGAGCTAAAGGCCGCCCGAGCGGTCCGGTACGCGGCGAGCAAAATCTCCTCCTGGGCAAGGTCTCTCTGGCGCCTCCCGCGACTGCGGGTGTACCGTCGCTGAGCTGCGTGACAGGATTTTCGCATCTCAGCGAGGTGAGGCCGCCACCAGTACACCTGCCTTCGCGGGGGTACCGGCCTTGCCCTCCGCATCGCCGCGTCGCAGACGCGAGTCATCGCACTGGCGAGATTCTCCGCCCTCGCGTCCACGTCCAGACCGTCGACATTAGGAGCGGCCCAGCGCTCGACAATTGCCGCCTCTCTGGCCAGCTCCCGATCCAGCGTGTTCAGCCGCCACCGGGGTCCCTCCCCTGCAAGGGGGCGATCAGTCACCGCAGGGGCGACAGAGGGAGCGGCGACAACGTCGAACCATATGTATCGATGGTCCGACAAGGTCTCCACCCCCTCGATCACTCTCCACCCCCGTATCCGGTCCACCAGGGCAGAACTGGCAAACGAAAGATCGACGATTGAACTACCCTGGGGCCGGACACAAGTGTGGACCGCCCCCCTGTTTAACAGCACCAAGCCAATTGACACCGCCCACTCTTCCAACACCTCTCCCCTAACATCGGTCGCCGGGGAACCCCAAACTTGCGAATGGGCGTTGAAATCCCCGATGACCAAGGCAGGGGTGGGGCGTACGTCCGCCAGCAGGGTCTCGACTTCGGCCAGCACCAGTTCGAACTCGGCGAGACTCTTGCTGGGGGAAATGTACACCCCAACTACTGCGAAGCCACCCATCAGGGCTAAAACACAACCACGCCCCCTCAGCACTCTGCTGAAGGGGGACGCGCCGACCGCACCCTGATGGGCGACTATGGCCACTAAGCCGTCGCAGTCGCCAGCCCAGTCGCTACGATCGCGGACCAAATACGGCTCGCTGACGACGACGACGTTCGCCTGCCACTGTGCCATGGACTGCATTAGGACATCCTGAGCAGCGACACAGTGGTTGGCGTTGGCCTGCAGTAGAGAGATGCTGGCCATTTAAGATTGGGCGGTGTCCATCCTCTCCTCAATCGGCGGCGAAGACTGAGTGGTTGCAGCGGATTGCGCCACACCACGTCTTCTGCCACCGCGGCGTCCCCGCTTTCGGGTAGCCGCATCACATGTTTTGGTGCCCAGGCGGTGGGCAGCCGGTGCACTATCTGTGGAACAGAGGGGGCACCTGGGCTCCAAAGAACAACCGGCTGCCTTATGGCCCGGTTGTCCACACCGGAAGCACAGCGCACTGCGATCAACTTCGCAAGTGCACCGTGCTCCGACATGACCCGAGTCCAGGCAGCGGAAGCACCGCTGGACGCGCAGCTCCAGGATGGTGGCGCGAACACTGGACCACCCGATCGTGATGCGGCGACCATCGACCAATTTCCTTGCAGCCGCAACCGGGCACTTGACCCAGCAGGTGCTCTGACGACCTGGTGGGCAAATAATTTCACCCACCTTGACACCACCCACGCTGCAGCCACCGACTTCAGCCACAACTGCAGCAACTTTCTCCTTAGTGGCGGTGTCGCCAAGGCCTGTGATGCGTAGCTCCGCACATTTCTCAGGCCTGGCGACCCGTACCACATCCTTCCCTAACGCCGACCGGAGCTTTTCCGCTAAAGCGTCCGCCTTCTGATCTCGTTCCGCACCGCTTACCTCGAGGATCTTTCCCCCAGTGGCGGCGGCGCGGAAACGAAGGCCGTCAATGCCGAGGCTTTTGAGGTTAACTAACCTCTCGGCCTCGGCAAGTACGCTCGCGTACGTCATCCCCGACTCCACCGCACCCTGCTGCAGCGTGAGTGTCACTGCAGCAGTGCGAGGCGTGCGGGGTTTTGGGACGCTCTTCTTCTTCGTTTCTTTGGCTGGCGCCGGGGCAGCTGCGGCCTTTGTTTGACGTCCGGCCACCACATTCCACGCCTCAGTAAGAGGCTGAGGGGCAGTTTGGGGGGGAGGAGGGTGCACTTGCCGAGCAGCTGCGGCTTCTGCTGCCGCAGCGCTTACTCTTTTCGCCCTCTTCTTCTTCTCCTGGACAACCACACCCGACGATGAGGACGGGATTGAGGGAAGAATAGGACCGGCCACCGAGGCGGCGACAGGTGCCTCCCGACTTGAGGCCGATTGCGGAGGACCTTTGGCCTTCCGTGTGGGAGCTGACATAGAGGAGCCAGCCGCAGCGGAACGCGAGGCGCGTGCTGCGTTCCGTGCATCCGCAGCCAGTGGAGGACGTACTGGCACCTCAGGGGGCAGGCGGTCCACGACCCCGGCGAGGCGCGCGTCTATCATGAAGCCGATCTCATCGCGCGTCATCGCCGGGGCGAAAGAGGCCGCTGCTTGTTTTAGGCCCTCCATCTCCGCCCTTAGGGCTATTAACTCCACGTTGAGGAGCACCACCTCTTCTGACTCTGTGCGGGATTTCAACTCCCGCACACTTTTTATAATGGTGCTTGCGGCTTCCCTGAGGTCCCGCACGAGTTGACCTTTTATTTTATTTGATTTGACGGCGACGGTGTTGATCACCGCCACCGCCTCCTCAATCCCCCCAGTCAGCTCCTCAGATGTCTGAGCTGTTACCGGCTTCTCCGGTTTCTCCTGTATTGGTGGCCCCACTGAAGTGGGGACACTTTTAAAAAAGGAAGCTTGCACTTCCTTCCTGTAGGCCTCTTCTGCAGCCTCCTCAGATGCGTGCTCCTGCGCCGCAGCGTGCTTGGCCTTGGCCTTGGCCAGACCAACGTACATCCCTGTAGAAGGGGGGCGCCCACGGCCCCTCTTGGAGGC
Organism: Nudaria mundana; assembly: GCA_963556515.1. Classification (NCBI taxonomy): domain Eukaryota; kingdom Metazoa; phylum Arthropoda; class Insecta; order Lepidoptera; family Erebidae; genus Nudaria; species Nudaria mundana. The sequence goes on along the minus strand of OY748311.1, from coordinate 76,388 downwards.
TGATCCGGGTCTGCTGGGACTAGACACAGAGGAGTCGCTCAAGCAGTGCATCTCCTCCTCTTCATCATCACTGAAAGTGACTGACCCCGTAGGCATTTTCCGCCTGCGGAAGAATCTAGAGGTCAGTGGTAACGGAGACGCGGAACGCGAGCTCACTTCCACCATGGTGGCCTCACTATCGGCGTCTGAGATGACAGCCGTCTCTTTAGTTGAGGGCGTTGGCGAAACGCTGCAGCGAGACAGCGTGACGCGCGCCTCTTTCAGTAACAGGCCCCGGAGTGGACTTCGGGACCTAGTGTATTCAGCTAGTACCTCTTCGTTTATTGTTTTTTTATTGGTTGTTTTATTTAAATTTTCCATGTTATTCCCACGAGTATGAGCCGACTTAAAAACGACTCCCTGGGTGACGCTCATCCCAGGGAGCGGGATGAATACTGTGGGGTGCTCCAGGTGCCCCACAGGTTTTCACGACTTCGCTGTCGGGTTTTAAAGACTTTTCCCTGTCGCGGGCCGGCCAATTAAGGCAAGCCCTTCGGCCCCCAGAACCACGGCGTATCCAACTGGCCACCAGTTGGGTTGTTGTCGACGATCCTGAGGGTTACGAAACGCGAGAGGGATGGCTAATCCCTCCCAACTCCGACGCTGGCACGAATGCCTGTAAGCCCCTGCGCGAGCAGAGGGCCTACACGTCCGTCCCCATGGGCCTTGCAGGCCCATACGCCCCGACCCCCTCATGGGGTCCTCTTGCCTGTTAAGGCTCGGCTCGGGTGAGGCCGACCCCACCATAGCTCCCTAAGGAGCTGACGAACAGCGCGCCGTTGCCGCGACAGAAAAGGTAAAGGAACAGAGACAAGGAACGAAAGATGGAAGAATAAACAAAAAGAAGAGAAGAACAAAGAAAACAACAACGACGCCGCGGGCCTTGCAGGCCCGCCATACCACGACCCCCCTCATGGGGTCAGCTAGCCCTGAAAAGGGCTTGTCGGACTTGGTCAATGGCTACCAGAATCCTCCGAGGAGGACACCAATAACCATTGTCCAGGGTGCACCAGCGTCCCGGCTTCCGTTCCCCCCACCGAAGTAGAAAGGACAAGAAGCAGGGCTAAGCCAACGTGGAGGTTATCCGACCGCACCCCAGGTTAGGTTAGGTTAGGTTAGGTTAGGTTAGGTTAGGTTAGGTTTTTTTTTTTTTTTTTTTTTTTTTTTTTTTTTTTTTTTTTTTTTACGTGGTCGGTGATGCATTTACGCACTTCACCGTCTCGCTGCGGGGGGGAGCGAGACGGCTTCGTGTGGGACTCCCGGCCCTAGGATGTAAAACGGGCCGGACTACCCACTAAAACCTATCCACGGTGTTTCTCCTTCGCCTTAGCCGGGCCGCCGGATAGGCAGGAACTGTTAAGCAACAGCGGCCCGGCAAAGGGGCGCTCTTTCAAGCTCTACTCGGGGGTGCCTAAACCCCCCCTGATCAACACAGAAGCGACGCCCCCGAAACACATAAGGGGCGTCGGACTCCTCAGGGCCATTCGCGTGAGCGGTGGGCCCCCCGACCCACCGCCCACGGCCCTATCAGTCGGGGGCTTGGGCGTAGGCAATGCGCCGTCGCCCCCTGACTGGTGCCCGCCGGGGCGGGAGCGTACGGCCTGCACGCTCCCGCTCACGCAGGGCCTCTCTCTTCGCCGCCATCACCTCCCGAGCGAAGGAAGCGACGGCGGCCCAACATTCTTCGCTGCCGGCCATGGATTGAATGACGGCCGGCAGCGAACCTACTCTGCCGATAACGCCCGTGAGGGCCAACCTCGGCGAGTCCCAGGCGGCGCACACGAAGAGCGTATGCTCCGCCGTATCTACGGCGCCGCCTGCGCAGTGATGACAATCAGGCTCCGACAGGATCCCCACCACTTCCCACAGGAATTTGGCAAAACAGCCATGACCCGTGAGAAGTTGGGTGAGGAAGTAGGTCGGAGCCCCCTGCGCGTGCTCCACCCACTGGCGGAGCACGGGACCGATGGCCCCCACGAGCACCCGGCTCGCGGTGGGAGCCGCACATCTCAAGGCCCATTGCCGGAACAGATCGTCGCGAGCCTCCTGTCTCCAGCGATCGACCTGCTCCGGCAACGGGCGACCTCCTTCTTGTCGCACCAGGGCGCCCTCCTCGTAAACCCTCTTCAGGACCACCGCCTCGAGATCCCACGGGGGACTCTGTGCCAACAGGCACGCCGCCTCAAAAGACACGGTGCGGTACGCCCGTGCAGCCCTCTGCGCCGCGATCCGCTGCGGTCGTCGCAGCTGAACCACGTTCGCGGCGCTGAGGGCATCCGCCCAAATAGGCGCTCCATAGAGCGCCTTGGAGCGTACCACACCCTCATAGAGACGGCAGGTTAGGTTAGGTTTTTTTTTTTTTTTTTTTTTTTTTTTTTAACGTGGTCGGTGATGCATTTACGCACTTCACCGTCTCGCTGCGGGGGGGAGCGAGACGGCTTCGTGTGGGACTCCCGGCCCTAGGATGAAAACGGGCCGGACTACCCACTAAAACCTATCCACGGTGTTTCTCCTTCGCCTTAGCCGGGCCCCCGGATAGGCAGAACCTGCTAAGCGACGGCGGCCCGGCAAAGGGGCGCTCGTTTAAGCTCAACATAGGGGGGGTTTTGCCCCCCCAAACAACATAGAAGCGACGCCCCCGAAACACATAAGGGGCGTCGGACTCCTCAGGGCCTTTCGCGTGAGCGGTGGGCCCCCCGACCCACCGCCCACGGCCCTATCAGTCGGGGGCTTGGGCGTATGCAATACGCCGTCGCCCCCTGACTGGTGCCCGGCGGGGCGGAAGCGTGCGGCCTGCACGCTCCCGTTCCCGCAGGGCCTCTCTCTTTGCCGCCATCACCTCCCGAGCGAAGGAGGCGACGGCGGCCCAACATTCTTCGCTGCCGGCCATAGCAAGAATGACGGCCGGCAGCGAACCTATACTGCCGATAACGCCCGTGAGGGCCAACCTCTGCGTGTCCCAGGCGGCGCACACGACGAGCGTATGCTCCGCCGTATCTACGGCGCCGCCTGCGCAATGATGGCAATCGGGCTCCGACAGGATCCCCACCACTTCCCACAGGAATTTGGCAAAACAGCCATGACCCGTGAGAAGTTGGGTGAGGAAGTAGGTCGGAGCCCCCTGCGCATACTCCACCCACTGGCGGAGCACGGGACCGATGGCCCCCACGAGCACCCGGCTCGCGGTGGGAGCCGCACATCTCGAGGCCCATTGCCGGAACAGATCGTCGCGAGCCTCCTGTCTCCAGCGATCGACCTGCTCCGGCAACGGGCGACCTCCTAGTTGTCGCACCAGGGCGCCCTCCTCGTAGACCCTCTTGAGGACCCCTGCTTCGAGATCCCACGGGGGACTTCGTGCCAAGAGGCACGCCGCCTCAAAAGACACGGTGCGGTACGCCCGTGCAGCCCTCTGCGCCGCGATCCGCTGCGGTCGTCGCAGCTGGACCACGTTCGCGGCACCAAGGGCATCCGCCCAAATAGGCGCTCCGTAGAGCGCCTTGGAGCGCACCACACCCTCGTAGAGGCGGCGGCAAGCACTTCCCGGTCCCCCTTTATTGGGGAGCAGCCTACCGAGCAAGGTTAGGTTAGGTTAGGTTAGGTTAGGTTAGGTTAGGTTTTTTTTTTTTTTTTTTTTTTTTGTTGACGCGGGGAATGCATTTAGGCACCGTCACCCCGCTGCGGGGGCAGCAGGGCGGTGTGTGGGACTCGACGGTCTGGGATCGGACCGTAATACCCACTAAACCACCGCGGTGTTCCGTCTCACCTTAAACCGGCTCGCAGGGTAGGCCAGAGGTTAAATCACTGCGAGCCGGCAAGGGGCGCCCCGTGAAGTCGGGGCTCGCCTCGGAGGAGCCAATTAAGTGACCCCCCCGGAGCTCCCTAAGGAGCTGAAGAATCTAGCCCGCACCTCCACCGTTCTCGAGCACCTCTCTGAAAGCAGAGAGGGTAGAGAACGACCGGTGCGGGCGTGCGTAAGTGGGCACCGTCCGGAACACGAGGAGGGTGCCCGTCGCCACGGGTGACCATCGGTGGGCGGAGGTCCCCCGACCTTCCGCCCACGGTCAAAAAACACTAGTCGGGGGCGCGCATAAAAGCCGCTAGGCGGCGCCCTCGGACCGGACGGCGGGGAGGAAGCGTGCGACCCGCCCGCTCCCTCACCCGCAATTCCTCTCTCTTGGCCGCCATCACCACGCTAGCAAACGTGGCGACGGCAGCCCAACACTGTTGGCTGCCGGCCATGGCTAACACCACGGCCGGCAGCGACAAATTCACACCAACGATGCCCGTGAGGGCCATACGCGGCCCGTCCCATGCCGCGCACTCGGCAAGGGTGTGGGCCGCTGTGTCAACGACACCGGCCGGGCAGTGACGACACACGACGTCCGGCTCCACCCCAACAATCCTGCACAGGTATATGGCGAAAACACCGTGACCTGTGAGGAGTTGTGTGAGGTGGTACGTCGGTACGCCATGTGACCTCTCCACCCAGGCCCGCAGGGCGGGTCGAACGGCCCCCACGAGCATCGCGCTCGCGGAAGGCGACTCCAATCGCAAGGCCCACTCCCGGAAGAGATCGTCGCGAGCCGCCTGTCTCCAGCGGTCGATCTCCTCCGGAAGTGGGCGACCACCACTCAGTCGCACCAGGGCGCACTCCTCGTAAACGGCTTGGAGGACTCCAGCCTCGAGATCCCATGGAAGGGACCCGGCTATCAGGCACGCCGCCTCGTAAGAGACGGTGCAGTACGCCCGTGCACCTCTCTGCGCGATCGCGCGCTGCGGACGTCGCAGCAGCGCTAGACTTTCGGCGCAGAGGGTGCCCGCCCAGATGGGCGCTCCGTAGAGCGCTTTCGAGCGTACCACACCGTCGTACAGACGGCGACACGAACTACCAGGCCCCCCCCGATTGGGAAGTAGCCTGGCGAGCCTCCCGGCGTATGACACCAGTTTTGGTGCCAGACGCCGGAAGTGCTCGACGAAACCCCATCTGCTGTCGAGAACCAGACCGAGATACTTTAAGGTCCGCCCGACAGCGATGGGGGTGCCACCCACCACAATCTGGGAGTCCCGAGGAGGGGCCCCCGACCGAGGCCCATGAAAGAAAACGGCCTCGGATTTTTCGAGGGCCACCTGGAGTCCAAGCGCCCTGATGCGACCGACAATGTGAGCCACACCAGCCGTGGCCAACACTTTAGCGTCCCTGTAGGACGGGCCCCGCGCGGTGACCAGGGTATCGTCGGCGTAGCAAAAGACGCCAACGCCCCGAAGAGTGGCACCGCGCAGGACCCAATCATACCCGATGTTCCACAGGAGCGGCCCGAGGACTGACCCCTGTGGAACACCGCATGTCATGTCTCGGCGGACCACTCCCGACCGGGTCGGATACGAGACGGCCCGGTCAACGAAGTAGTCCGCGAGTACGCGCCTGAGGTACCACGGGACGTTGTGGTACCCCAGCGCCTCCGCAATGGTCCCCCAGGGGATGGTGTTGAAGGCGTTCGCGATGTCCAGCGACACTGCCAACAACACCTCCCCCTGGCCGACCGCCTCTTCCACGCTGTCCCTGAGCCGGGATATCGCATCCAGGGTCGATCTCCCGCGACGGAACCCGTACTGGCCGTCACTAAGGTTGGGCCCCGCCCCCTCCAGGTGCTCGACGAGACGTGCCGCGAGCACTCGCTCGAGCAGCTTGGTCATCTCGCCGAGCAGGACGATGGGGCGGTAGGCCGACGGCGACTCGGCCGGGCGCCCGTGCTTCTTCAGCAGCACGAGCCGCCCGGTCTTCCATCGTCGCGGGACTCTTCCCGACGACAGACATTCCGACAGCAGGGACAGCGTCTCCTCCTCGAACGCGGGCATCACCAGGGCGACGACCCGCCCAGGGATGCCGTCCGGGCCAGGGGCGCGGTTCCTCAATTTGAGTTTCAGAACCGCGACCCCCAATTCGGCATCGGACACGGGCGGAATCGCCCCGATATCCGCCGGCGTCTGGCTTGGCGCCATCCGCGGTGGGACCCACTCTTCCCGCGCAGGGAAGAGGGAGCTGACGACGTCGCTCACGAAGGAGGGCTCGAGAGACCTAGTGAGCGGGGGCGCCCACGGCCGAAGTTTGTCGTTTACGACTTTGTACGGGCGCCCCCACGGATCTTCGTTGAGTGTGTCGAGCCACTCCTTCCAAGCAGCCTCCTTGGCGGCTCTCATCGCCGAGCGAAAGACCGCCCGGGCGGCCCGGTATGCGGCGAGCAGGACCTCTTCTTGGGCGGGGACCCGTACTCTACGTCCGCGGCTGCGGGTGCACCTTCGCTGGGCTGCGTCACAAGCTGTACGCAGCCCCGCTAGGTGGTCGTTCCACCAGTACACCCGCCTCCGCGGCGGGACAGGCCCCACCCTACTCATCGCCGCATCGCAGACGCGAGTGAGCGCACTCTCCAGTCGCTCTGCCCTCGCGTCCACGTCACACCCCCATCGACCGCGGCCCATCGCTCGACGATGGCCGCCTCTTTCGCCAGCTCCCGGTCGAGCGTCTTGAGACGCCACCGCGGACCTTCCCCAGCCAGGGGGCGACTGCTGACCGCTGGGGTCCTCGAATTGGGGGCGGCGATGTCGAACCGTATGTAGAGGTGGTCCGACATCGTCTCCACCCCCTCGACCACCCTCCAGCCGCAAATGCGGTCAGCTAGTGCGGGGCTCGCAAACGAGAGGTCTATGATAGACCCCACTTCGCCCCGCACAAACGTGTTTACAGCCCCCTGGTTGAGCAGCACCAAGCCGTGGGACACCGCCCATTCTTCCACCATCTCACCCCGATCATCTGTCGCCGGTGAGCCCCATGCCCGAGAGTGCCGTTGCGAGTTTCGGGGCGCGCCGCACGGCATTGCCATTGGCGGGTGCCTTGGCGGGCGCCTTCGGGGCCAGCGCCTTTTTTGGGCGCCCCGCCACCACATTCCACGCGTCGGGCAAAGGTCGAGAAGTGGATTCCTGCATGGGGGGCGCCTGACGCGCCGCCTCCGCCTCTCGCGCTGCAGCGCTCTTCTTCTTCCGCTGGGGCTTCTTCTTAGTCCCCTGACTCACAGGGGGAGAAGAAGCCGCTGTCGCAGAAACCTCCGCCTCCCCCAACAAAGGGTCGGACGCGGAGGGTGCGGCGCCAGCGGACTGAGCCGCAGCGGCGAAGGAGGTGCCAACAGCAGGCGCGACTTTGGCCGAGCGGCCTTTGGCTCCAGCGGAGCGAGTGGGCACGGAGGCACCGACGTCGCCAACGACAGTGGCTGAAGGGCCAGCAGTGACGGTGGCAGCTGCGGAGCGTGCGGCGTTGCGGGCGTCCGCCGCAAGCGGCGGGCGCAGCCGCGGCTCGGGCAACAGGCGGTCTCCAATGCCGTCAATGCGCGCGTCGATGAGGAAAGCGATTTCCTCGCGTGACATCGACGGCGCAGCACTCGCCTGCTGCTTTATCGCCTTCATTTCCACCTTGAGGGCCGCAATCTCGCGCTGCAGGCGAGCCACCTCATCAGACTCCGTGCGGGACAACAGCTCCCGCACGTGCTCCAATATGGAGCCTGCAGCGCTCCTGAGGCCCTGGACCGACTGCCCTTTGAGCTTGGAGCTCTTATGGGCGATGGAGCGTATCGACTCCACCGCCTCCCCAATTGCACGGCCCAGCTGCTCAGCTCGGAGTTCCCCAGCAGCTTGCGGCGACGTCGATGCCTCCTTTTCCGATGCGGGAGACTGGCGGAGGAAGGAGAGTCGCCTCTCCTCCCGCCTTCGGAGATCTTCGGCTAGCTCCTGCTCCGCCTGTAGCTCTAGCTCCCGCTCTTTGGCCTTGTTTAATTCGGCTTTCGCCGAAGCAAGGCCGACATATTGCCCCGTCGTCGGGGGGCGTCCTCGCCTGGGCCGCTGTTTGGCCAACACGTCGCCAGCCTCATCCTCTCCTGGCGGGTTGAGGTGGCGCTTCATATGCCTCCTCGGTGATGAGCCAGCCGACTCCTCGCTGTCCCCCTCTGAGCCCGAGTACCGGGGCCTCCGAAACAGCCGGGAGCACAGGGGCGAAGGGGGACCCGAGGTCACCTCAATCATTGAGACCACACTGCTGTCAGAATCTGACAGCAGTAGGTCTCGGGACAACACTGCCGTGTCACACCGTGACACCGCCACTCTCAACACTTTCCGACCCGGAACCGGAGTACCGGGCCTCTCCTCTCCACTACCAACATCATTTTTATTTTTTAAATTTAAATTTTCCATAGTAAATCCCACGAGTTGAGACGATATAAAAACGACTCCCCGGGTGACGCTCATTCCGGGGAGCGGGCTATTACCTGCGGAGGTCACCAAGTATCCGCCGGGTTTTAACGTGCTTTCCTTCACGGATTTTTGTATCGGGTATCACCCTCAGGCCAGCCAATTAAGGCAAGCCGCCTTCGGCCACGTTGCGCCGCACGTACCCTGTAGACCGTGAGACAGGGGTCGTTGCACGACGCAACGTGGCCGGCTACGAGAGGCTGGTCAGGCCTCCCCGATGCGACCTTTCGGTCGCGTCCGTTCCCATGGGCCTTGCAGGCCCATACGCCCCGACCCCCTCATGGGGTCCTCTTGCCTGTCAAGGCTCAGCTCAGGTGAGGCCGAGAACGACCCCACCATAGCTCCATAAGGAGCTGACAAACAGCGCGCCGTTGCCGCGACAGAAAAGATAGAAGAACAAAGACAAGGAACGAAAGATGGAAGAATAAACAAGGAGAAAAGAAGAACAAAGAAAACAACAACGACGCCGCGGGCCTTGCAGTCCCGCCATACCACGACCCCCCTCATGGGGTCAGCTAGCCCTGAAAAGGGCTTGTCGGACTTGGTCAATCGCTACCAGAATCCTCCGAGGAGGACACCAATAACCATTGTCCAGGGTGCACCAGCGTCCCGGCTTCCGTTCCCCCCACCGAAATAGAAAGGACAAGAAGCAGGGCTAAGCCAACGTGGAGGTTATCCGACCGCACCCCAGGTTAGGTTAGGTTAGGTTTTTTTTTTTTTTTTTTTTTTTTTTTACGTGGTCGGTGATGCATTTACGCACTTCACCGTCTCGCTGCGGGGGGGAGCGAGACGGCTTCGTGTGGGACTCCCGGCCCTAGGATGGAAAACGGGCCGGACTACCCACTAAAACCTATCCACGGTGTTTCTCCTTCGCCTTAGCCGGGCCGCCGGATAGACAGAAACTGTTAAGCAACGGCGGCCCGGCAAAGGGGCGCTCTTTCGAGCTCAACACGGGGGGCCTAACCCCCCCCCAATCAACATAGAAGCGACGCCCCAGGTTAGGTTAGGTTAGGTTAGGTTAGGTTAGGTTAGGTTTTTTTTTTTTTTTTTTTTTTTTTTTTTTGTTGACGCGGGGAATGCATTTAAGCACCGTCACCCCGCTGCGGGGGCAGCAGGGCGGTGTGTGGGACTCGACGGTCTGGGAACGGACCGTAATACCCACTAAACCACCGCGGTGTTCCGTCTCACCCATACCGGGCCGCAGGATAGGCCAGAGGTTTAGTCACTACGACCCGGCTAGGGGCGCCCATTGAAGTAGGGCTCGACTCTGGGGGGGCAATTGCAAGCCCCCCCCAGCTCCTAAGAGCGAAAGAAGAAGGCAAAAGATAAAAGATGCTGTGCACCGCCCTCAGGGGCCCCTCTGAAAGCAGAGGGGGTAGAGGGCGGGCAAGCTATAGAAGAAGAAGAAGATGAAAGAATAGGCCGGCGCCCCCCGGAACACGGGAAGGGCGCCTGTCACCACATGGCCTTCTGTGGACGGTGGTCCCCCGACCAACCGCCCACGGCCAGACAAAACAAATTACTCGGGGCCGCGCAAAAATTCTGCGCGGCGACGACCCCGAACTGCGCGGCGGGGCGGAAGCGTCTGTCCAGAGCGCTCCCGTATCCGTAGCGCCTCGCGCTTTGCCGCCATCACCTCGCTAGCGAACGAGGCAATGGCGGCCCAACTCTCCCGGCTGCCGACTATGGATAGAACCACGGCCGGCAGCGACAAATCTCCGCCGATAATGCCCGTGAGGGCTATACGCGGCCCGTCCCATGCCGTGCACTCGGCAAGGGTGTGGGCCGCTGTGTCGACGACACCGGCCGGGCAGTGACGACACACGTCGTCCAGCTCCACCCCAACAATCCTGCACAGGTATTTGGCGAACACACCGTGACCTGTGAGGAGTTGTGTGAGGTGGTACGTCGGTACGCCGTGTGACCTCTCCACCCAGGCCCGCAGGACGGGTCGGACAGCCCCCACGAGCTGGGGGCCAACCAATGTGGTCTCCAATCTCGAGGACCACTTCCGGAAGAGATCGTCACGGGCGGACTGTCGCCATCGATCGATCTCCTCGGGAAGCGGCCAACCCCCACTTCGCCGCATCAGGGCACTCTCCTCGTAGACGGCCCTTAGGACCCCCGCCTCGAGGTCCCAGGGGAGGCTACCCGCTATGATGCACGCCGCCTCGTACGAGACGGTGCAGTACGCTCGAGCTGCCCTCTGCGCGATCACCCGCTGCGGACGTCGCAGCAGGGCGATGGTGTCCGCTCGAAGGGCGCTTTCCCAAATGGGCGCTCCATATAGTGCTTTCGAGCGCACTACGCCGTCATAAAGGCGGCGACAAGCACTCCCCGGTCCACCACTGTTGGGGAGCAGCCTGGCGAGTCTTCCGGCGTATGCCACCAGCTTTGGTGACAGCCGCCGGAAGTGTTCGGCGAAACCCCATCGGCTGTCGAGGACCAGACCGAGATATTTCATGGTCCCCCCGACAGCGATGGGGGTGCCACTCACCACGATGGATGCCCCTCGAGGCGGCTTCAAAATATAGGGCCTCGGATTTCTCCAGGGCGACTTCAAGCCCAAGGGCCCTGATGCGGCCGACCACATGCGCCACACCTACCGTGGCCAACACGTTGGCGTCTCGAAATGTCGGGCCCCGCGCGGTCACCAGGGTGTCATCGGCGTAACAAAGCACGCCGACTCCCCGAAGAGTAGCGCCGCGCAGGACCCAGTCATACCCGATGTTCCACAGGAGCGGTCCGAGAACCGACCCCTGTGGAACACCGCATCGCATTTCCGTGCGAACGATTTCCGACCGGGTCGGATACGAGATGGCCCGGTCTGTAAAATAATCCGCCAAGACGCATCTGAGGTACCACGGTACGTTGTGGTACCTCAGAGCCTCAGCGATCGATGACCAGGGGATGGTGTTGAATGCGTTTGCGATATCCAGCGACACCGCCAACAACACCTCCCCCCGGCCAACCACCTCGTTGACGTCGTCCCTGAGCCGAGATATGGCGTCGAGGGTCGACCTCCCGCGACGGAAGCCGTATTGGCCGTCACTCAAATCGGGCCCCGCCCCCTCCAAGTGCTTGACGAGACGCCCAGCGAGCACTCGCTCGAATATCTTGCACGTCTCGTCAAGCAGGACGATGGGGCGGTAGGCCGACGGCGACTCGGGCGGGCGCCCGTGCTTTCGGAGAAGCACGAGCTTGCCCGTTTTCCAACGTCGCGGGACCCTCCCTGAGGCCATACACTCGGACAGCAGGGACAACAACTCCTCCTCAAAGGACGGCATGACAATGGCGATGACCCGCCCAGGGACACCGTCCGGTCCAGGGGCGCGGTTCTTTAACCTCATCTTGAGGACCGCTACACCCAATTCGGCATCGGACACGGGCGGGATCACCTCACTGTCTGCCGGCGGTGACGACGACGACGACGCATCCACTGGCGCCATCCGCGGTGGAACCCACTCTTCCCGCGCAGGGAAGAGGGAGCAGACGACTTCTGCGACGAAGGATGGCTCGAGGGATCTGGTAAGTGGAGGCGCCCAAGGCTTGAGTTTGTCACTCATAACCTTGTACGGACGCCCCCAGGGATCCAGGTTCAGGCTCTCGAGCCATTCCCTCCAGGACGCCTCCTTTGCTGCCCTGATCGCCGAGCTGAAGGCCGCTCGGGCTGCCCGGTATGCAGCGAGCGATTCCGCTTCGTGGGCAGGGTCTCTAGTTTCGCCACGCCTGCGGTAGCGTGTGTACCTGCGTTGAGCTGCGTTGCAAGCTGAACGCAGCTCTGCCAGGTGGTCATTCCACCAGTACACACGCCGCCGCGGCGGGACAGGACCTGCTCTCCGCATCGCTGCATCACAGACGCGAGTTAACGAGTCGGCAAGACGTTCCGACCTCGCATCCACGTCCGGATCCCCGTCAACAGCGGCCCAACGCTCGACGATAGCCGCTTCCTCCGCCAGCTCCCTGTCCAGGGTCTTGAGGCGCCACCGCGGTCCTTTCCCAACCAAGGGACGACTCCCTGCCGGGGGGGCGACCGACCGGGGGGCCACAACTTCAAACCAAATATATCTGTGGTCAGACATTGACTCCACCCGATCGAGCACCCTCCAGCCATTCACGCGGTTCGCCAGGGCAGAACTGGCGAACGATAGGTCCACGATGGAGCTGCCCGTGCTCCGCACGAATGTGGGCGTCGCCCCGCGATTGAGTAAGGCCAATCCCATGGACACCGCCCAATCCTCCAAAGCCTCGCCCCTGCCGCAGGTCGACCGGGATCCCCACGTCGGCGACCAGGCGTTGAAATCGCCGGCTAACACGACAGGGGTGGGGTGCAGGCCCACCACCAGGCCTCCGACTTCAACGAGCAGCTGCTCAAAAACCGCAAAGCTCCAACTGGGGGGGGCGTACACCCCAATCACTACAATGTCTCCCAACGCAGCAAGGACCCAGCCACGCCCTCTCGACACCCTGTCGAAGGGGGCGAGTCCGAGGGCACTACGCCGGGAGACAATAGCCACCGATCCATCGCAGTCGCTTGCCCAGTCGTCCCGGATGCGAATTGCGTACGGATCGGCGACTACGGCCACGGTCGCCTGCCACTGCGTCATGGTCTGGATCAAGAGATCTTGGGCCACTGCGCAGTGGTTGGCGTTGGCCTGCAGGACCGAAAAATTGGACATCTACGAAAGGGCGATGTCCATCACCTCCTCATTATTCACGACCGGCCTTGAAGTACCCCGAGAGGGGCCTTCGCCGGTCACTTTTTCAGGGGCCTTTGCCCTCCTCCTTGACCTTGAGGTCGAAGTGACCGCTGGGCAGTCTTTGCTGCCCAAGCGGTGGGACGCCGTCGCGCCCGTAGCGGCACACGTCACGCACTGGGGTGCCGCAGAACATTCCGCTGCCCTGTGGCCAGGTTGACCACAGTTAAAGCAGAGTGCACTGCGGTCAACACCCGCAGTGCACTGGGCGCCAACGTGCCCTGTCCCTAGGCACCTGAAGCACCGGAGTGCACGAGCCTCCAGCACCTGCACGCGGACCGACGACCAGCCGATGAGTATTCGGCGGCCGTCGGTCACTTGTTTGGCCGCAGCGACCGGGCATTTCGCCCACACCGTGCCTAAACGACCAGGTTGGCGATTAATTTCGCCAAGCTTCAACGATTCGACGGCGCATCCCCCAGCCGCGGCGAGACTCGCGGCCACCTTCTCCTTCGTTGCCGCATCATCGAGACCTGAGACCCGCAGTTCGGCGCATTTCTCCGGCCTAGCCACCCGGACGACCTCTCCCAGGGTCGATCTCAGTTTTTCAGCCAGTGCGTCGGCTTTTGACGCTTTATCCTCTCCTGACACCTGCAATATTCTGCCACCCCGCTGCGAGGGCAGCAGGGCGGTGTGTGGGACTCGACGGTCTGGGAACGGACCGTAATACCCACTAAACCACCGCGGTGTTCCGTCTCACCTTAAGCCGGCTCGCAGGGTAGGCCAGAGGTTAAATCACTGCGAGCCGGCAAGGGGCGCCCCGTGATGTTGGGGCTCGCCTCGGGGGGGCCAATTAAGTGACCCCCCCCGGAGCTCCCTAAGGAGCTGAAGAATCTAGCCCGCACCTCCACCGTTCTCGAGCACCTCTCTGAAAGCAGAGAGGGTAGAGAACGGCCGGTGCGGGCGTGCGTAAGTGGGCACCGTCCGGAACACGAGGAGGGTGCCCGTCGCCACGGGTGACCATCGGTGGGCGGAGGTCCCCCGACCTTCCGCCCACGGTCAAAAAACACTAGTCGGGGGCGCGCATGAAAGCCGCTAGGCGGCGCCCTCGGACCGGACGGCGGGGAGGAAGCGTGCGACCCGCCCGCTCCCTTACCCGCAGTTCCTCTCTCTTGGCCGCCATCACGTGTGGAGGTGTGTAATGTTGGTTAGGTTAGGTTAGGTTAGGTTAGGTTAGGTTAGGTTAGGTTAGGTTAGGTTAGGTTAGGTTAGGTTAGGTTAGGTTAGGTTAGGTTAGGTTAGGTTAGGTTAGGTTAGGTTAGGTTAGGTTTTTTTTTTTTTTTTTTTTTTTTTTTTTTTTTTTTTTTTTGTCCAGGCGCTGTGGCCCGGGCCGCGTACGGTTTCCCTACCATTAGTAAGGCTTTACAGGCATTTATATATTTACATTCCTATTCATTTCACAAAACAGTCTAACTATCTAGGTTCTAAGGGTGTATAAAGTAGTGTATAATTACAGGTTAAAAACGAATATAGTTTAGGCAGCTTAAAAATAATGGTGTAAAACATAGGTATAAAATTGGGACACGATAAAAAACAATAAAAACAGCAATAACGGTATAAAAATAAAAAGGGTAAAAAGTAAAGTAAAATTATTCAGGTAAAGTTAAAAGCTTAAAAATAATGGTGTAAAACATAGGTATAAAATTGGGACACGATAAAAAACAATAAAAACAGCAATAACGGTATAAAAATAAAAAGGGTAAAAAGTAAAGTAAAATTATTCAGGTAAAGTTAAAAACATCATCGTTGTATAAATTAAATAATATGTAAAAACGAAGTCCCATTCTAATAGATAAAACAATAAATATATTATATTACACCATTTTTAAATATTTCCGGTGCGATGGTGAGAAACAGGACCGTACGGATTGACTGCCTGGCTGAAAGCGATGTATGCTATCGGCAAATGCCTATCATAGATGTTCAGCCAGGGGCCTCCTAGGTCCTGTTTCTCTCCACCGCCCGTTCTGCCACGTAAGTGAGGAAGGTAATAACCTTCCTCCTAGCATTTTTATCTAATAATAACATACCTACACTATTTAAACTAAAATCGGTGGACAGGGACATCTCCAGGTCATATCGTTGTGCCCCAAAGATGGGACACTCGAACAGGAGGTGAGGCACGGTTTCGTCGATGGTAGCGTCACAGGCACACGACGGACTCGCCTTGCACTTGAAACGATGCAAGTACGAGGCGATCCCGCCGTGCCCTGTGAGTATCTGGGTGAGTAGGTACCCAGTACCCACTTTGATGACGAATTTGTGGGCTGCGCGTACGTCAGGGAAAAACAACTTGGTCACGCCGGCGACCCCGCCCTCTGTGTATCGCCGATTCCATTCGCCAACCGATTTCTCGCGGAGAATTCGTTTGACGAAGGAAACCGGCACTTGATCGTAGGAGGGTCGGGTTTTCAGACTCAACGCGGCACTCTTCGCCAGCTCATCGGCCCTCTCGTTACCCTCCAGACCGGCGTGCGCTTTGATCCAGAACAGGGATATTTCCCTGCCCTGGACCTCGCCGGCCCTGATGTTGGCCCTGGCCTCGACGGCCAGGCGGTGGGTGGAGGCGTGGTTGGTAACGGATTCGAGGGCCGATCGGGAGTCGCTGATGATTGCGAAGCGTGTACCGGGCCTTTCAGCCGCGAGCCTCGTAGCCCGGCATATTGCAAGCAATTCGGCCTGGTAGACGGTGCAGTAGGGCGACAGTCCAAGTTTGATGGCTCTGGTTTCCGTCTGTCGTTCCCAGATCGACAGAGCGGCTCCTACCTTGCCATCAATCTTGCTGCCGTCTGTAAAAATACGTACTGCATCGCCTACCAGGTCTGCCACATCACTCTGGGAGGTGAGGCGCATGAATTGCCTGCTAATATGGTCGGCTGGATGAGGTCTCTGGCTGAATGGGAATGGCGTCTCTACATCCCGGTCGGCCAGCACTGGTCGTCCTACCCCCCTTTTCGATTCGTACAGGGAAGCATTTTCCCTGATCCGAATGTCCAAGGGGAGCAGGCCGGCCAATGCCAACGCGGCATTGAGAGACACCGTCCGGTAGGCCCGGCACAGCTTCTGTGCGAAGCCGCGCTGCACCACGTTGAGTCTCTTCTGCACCATTTTCTTTTCTGTCGCTGGCGCCCAAGCTGCTGCTGCATATGTGATGATGGGCTCCACTGTAGCGGTATAGATAATGCGGATTATCTCCGGATGGAGGCCCCAGCTGGATCTGGCGGCTGACGACACCCGCTTGTAGACGCCCAATGCCCGTTCGCACACGTTTGCGACGTGGGCATTGAACGTCAACCGCCGGTCGATCGTCAGCCCCAGCAACTTGATTTCCTCCGCCATTGCAATGTCGACCCCGCCCATGCTCAGGCGTGGGGTGTCATAATCAAGCTTATTGGTAAGCACCATAGCGCACGTTTTGTGCGGTGCAAACCTCAGCTTGTTCATGACACCCCAAGACCGAACATACTCGAGGGCGCCATTGCCACGGCGCTCGATCTCCATTGCCGTGTCCCCGGAAAAGACGACGACTATGTCGTCGGCAAAAGCCTGACAATAGTCGCCTCTCTCCGTGAGACCCTTCAATAGGGGAT
This sequence comes from Nudaria mundana, assembly GCA_963556515.1. Lineage (NCBI taxonomy): Eukaryota > Metazoa > Arthropoda > Insecta > Lepidoptera > Erebidae > Nudaria > Nudaria mundana. The sequence goes on along the minus strand of OY748311.1, from coordinate 59,710 downwards.
CGAGGAGGAGATTCCAGAGGATAGGGCCTCCGATGGAGCCCTGCACGCAGCCCTTGGTGGTTTCCCTAACGTATTCGCTGCCCCCGTACCTCACTCGTACCCTCCTCTCGCTGAGGTAGTCGGCTAGCACCGCACGTAACACCGGTGGACACTGTTCCTCCGCCAGCCGAACCTTGATGGCAGGCCACCACGCGTTATCGAAGGCGCCCTCTATGTCCAGTGAGACCATCGTGATGAGCTTCTTCTTGCGAAGTTCGCCCCTCACGTGGCCCACCAGGGCGCAGAGGGCGTCCTCGGTACTGCGCTGCGGCATGAAGCCGTACTGACGGGGGCTCATCCTCGGTGCTAGGTGCCATACCAGCCGCCTAACCAGCATCTTCTCGAATATTTTCCCAAACACTGGAAGCAGCCCAATGGGTCTGTACGACCGTGGATCCTGGTAGTCGGTTTTACCCGGCTTCCGTAACGCGATCACGGTCGCCTCCTTCCAGTCTTTGGGAAAACATCCGAGACGAAAACATTTGTTGAAGAGGGTAAGGTGGGTGTCCAGATTGGTCAGCACAACCCGCGTGCAGATATCCGACGTGAAGCCATCCACCCCGGGAGCCTTTTTCGGATTGAAGCTGAGCACAGCCGCACGCAGCTCGTGTTCAGTGAGGTCCGGCTCATGATCATCATGGGGCGCGGGCCCCACTGTCTCGGCTTTTAGTCGAATGCGGCTGTGCTCCGGTGTATCTTCCCGTGGGGAATCCACGGGGTAGAAGACTTCCGCCAGCACCCTGACGGAGTTCCGCTGATCAATCTGGATTCCACCATGTACGAGAGGTAAGTCCTCCTCCTGTCTCGAAGTGTTGCGTATGACCCTGTAGATGCCCTGCCACACCCCTTCCCTATCCTGACGCTCACAAAACTCCTTCCATGACTTAATTTGGGCCGCCTTAGCCTGCTTCACGTAAAGGGCCTTGGCCGTCACGTACTCCTCGACTACCCACTGCCGCCGCGACGGTGCTGCCCAATGGACTCTGCGCTTCTTGGTGGCGACTGACTTTTTCATCTGTTCCAGCTCCTCCGACCACCATGGGATGCTAAATCTGTGCCGAGATTTGTGTTTAGGTATCGCGTGGTCACATGCTTCGGCGACCGACTCCGTGTGCTTTCGCACAAGTGCGTTCAGAGCACCCGCATCGCAAATGGGCTGGATATCTTCCACAGTGATTCGGTTCAGCGAGCTTACCTCGCTGAACTTACTGTGGAAGTCCCCCCATTTAGCTTTGCGGGTGTTGTACACACGGGTCGTGCGTTCCACGGCGATACCTTTAGCTCTTTCGAGCAGAATTTTGAATAGCATCCCATTGTGGTCGGAGGTAGCCAGGTCCTTGACTACTCGCCAGCCGTTCACCAATCCGAGCAGGTCCTCGCTGCAGCAGGTCACGTCGACATAGCTGGTGAGGTGGGTCGTCCCTCGAACCGTGTCGAAGGTCGGCCCACCCCCGTCGTTGAGTACGTGAAGGTCAAGCTCCCCCACGAGAGCAGACAGATCGTCACCCCGGTCGTCGTCTATCGGGCTACCCCACCAGGCGCTTTTCGCGTTGGCGTCCCCTCCAACGAGAAGTTTTGGCGTACCGAGCTCTCTTCTAATACGGGCCAAGTGCTCCAAGTATGGTGCAAGAGGTACGTCGGGCTCAAAGTAGTACGAAACGACGAGCATCTCCCAGACCCTGGTCCGAAGCATCACCACACAAACGTTGTTGGTGGTGAGTTGGGGGCACTGGCTAACGTCGATGTCGTAGTCGAAGACCACGACAGCGGCCTTAACAGTGCCCTCACCTCGGCAGGTGTTCTGGAAGATCCTCGCCCCTCCGTACGACTTCATCGCTTTGATGTTCCCAACGTAGGGCTCTTGCACCAAAGCAAAAGCGATCTTGCGCTTCTTGGCCTCTAGCATGAGCTCGGTAGTGGCCAACTCTCCCCGCTGGAGGTTAACCTGGGCGACGTTGTAGCCGGGGGCGTCCGCAGCACTTGAAACGCCAAAGGTGCCCTCAGCAATACGATACTGAGGACCGCGCTATGGCGTCCCACTTGACGCGGACAGGGCAATCCCGGCCAAACGTCGCATGACTAGCGTCTGGTAGTTTAGCCCGACAGCAATTTACACAAGTGGGCCCGCGGCCGGCCAAAGCCGCAGGACATGCAGCCCTCAGATGAGGTCCCCCGCAATGACTGCAGGTTTCCCCAGCCTCGGCGCAGTTCCTGCGGCCGTGGCCGTACGCGAGGCACGTGGTGCACTGGACGACGGGGGATTGATCCTCAACCCGCACCTGCTGGATGTCTATGTAGACCCGCCCAGCTGTCACCAGTCTCTGCCACAACTTGGGATGCACCTGGAGGACGGCATGGCACTCTAGGTCGTTCCGTGCCCTCCTCCGGTACCTCACAGTTGCCGCAGACTCGGCTGGTGACAGCCCATCCAGCAGGTGTTTATTCTGTTTTTGTAAGGCAGCCAGTATGTCGCTATCCGAGTTGTACCTCATCAGGAACCGGAGGACGACGAGGGGGTGCTTGGCTGGTGCGTCCTCAACAAGAAGTTTCTTGTTGGCACTCAGCCTAGTCTGTGCCCTCTCGAGGTCGTCCCGTGAGGTACAACTCAGAACTACCCTCTTGTCCCTCACCTTTCTTACCCTTTCAACCTGGATGCCCGTCTCCCTCGCATCCAGGGCCTTCCTTACATCCTCGATCACTCTCTCACTACTATCTTTTTCATCACCGGACGACACCAGGACGGAGAACGTTGGTTTCGGCTTTGCGAGGACCGCCGCATAGGAGGGCATCGACCTCTCCCCCGCTGCGACCCGTCGCTCCACCTCCTTCGTGGTGTGGCCTATGGCCCTTATTTCCTTTAGCAGTTCTCCGTTCTGTTGCCCTCCGGCGACCTCATTCCTCATACCTTTCATTTCTTCTATCACTCTAATCATCTGACACTCGTGAGTCGCCAGGGCTCGCGTATGTTGCTCTAATTTATCTAGCAGGCCACAGCTGCCTGGTTGCCCCCCAATCACTATCCCCCCACCAGGAGCAGAGACAGGAGCGATCTGTCCCTTCATTTCTTCAATTTTCTTCTCGTTTTCCAGTAGTAACTTTGTATTTCTTCCTATCTGTTCTTTCAGTCTGTCTTCCATTTTCTTTACCGCTTTCATGGCTCTACTTTCTTCCTTTTCTTCCCTTTCCTCGTACCTCCTTGCTTGTTCTATCTGAGCTATAATTTTCTCTATTTCCTCATCCTCTTTCCCGTCCCCTTCCTCCGTGCCTTTACACAGCCTATACAGGCCTTTTAGTGCAGCCAGTGCGCCTGTTTTAAGGTCACTCCTCATATTCTTCGAGTCCTCCACACACGCCACCCCAGTGGTCCATAGTCGCGTGGCTCTTGACAATGGGGTTTCCTGGGTGAGGGGCTTTCCTAAGCTGACTGCTGGTATGTCAGAGGTGAGGAGCGCCTTTGGGCTGTCTTCTTGCCCTTGTGCAGCCACGGTTGGTTTTGGTGGTGGTGGTTGGGGTTTTAGTGGTGGTGGCGGCTTCGAAATGGGCTTTGCCTTTTTGCCTCTGGTTGTAGTGGTAGTTGACTTTATAGGGGGAGGTGGAGATATTTCGAAGGTCTTGGTTGGGCTTCTAGGTAGGGCGTTCCCCTTCGGTATAGAGCAGGGTTGTATTATAACCTTCGGTATCTTCTGTTTTGCGGCGGGTACCTGCGAGGTCGTCCCGCTGCCGCTAGCCTCCGTGCTTTTGCGTATCGGTATTTTTGTCACCGTTTTTGAGGGTGACACGCCGTTCCCCTGGCAGTTTTTAGAAGGAGGAGGAGTTGAGAACATCCTGTGTTAAAAGGTAAGTGCAGACTGATAATGTGGGGGCTTGTTGCACACCGGGTGTAAAGCGTCCGGTGTTTAACCCAACCTAACCAAAAAATAACAATCAGAATAGTATATAAATATGCAGTTATGCGATTAATTAAAATATTTAAAAATCCTATAAAAAAAAAAAAAAAAAATTACAAGGTTAAAACCCAATAGGGAACAAAAACGGACAAACACAATGTAAAAACAATAGAATTATAAGAATATCGCGTCAAAATTTAGATATACAATCTAAGCCAATAGGGCTACTAAGTCTTAAAACTAGAGGGGGTACAGAAAACTCTACCCCCGTCAAGGTAGCGCTGCTACACAAAGTCACTTAATCCTAAGCCAATAGGGGCAGTACAATTAACCTAAACTAACCTGTAAACAAATCTACAATACAAATTAATAATTAATATTTAAGTGTAGGTTTTGGCTTAAAAAAGTCCCTGCGACCTTCCAGTCGTCCGCTTCCAAGTCTAGGTCCCTAGACGAGGAAACAGGGCGGGTGGGCGGGCGATCGCACGCAGTTTTTTGCGGTTCTCTCAAAAACTATAAGACCTAGAAAAACAAATGATACGTCTAAAGATAGGTATTTAGACGGGCTATATTGTGACGTAATAAAATATTTGGTGTAGTACAAAAATTTGGAATTATAGCACTTTGACTGTTTTTTGAGGCACTAGATGTACCACAAAAGTGAAATTTGATACAACCAAATATCAACCCTTATCAACAAAAGGGGTGTCCAGAGAAAGGTATTAGGATGAACTTTAATATGGTGTAATAAAAAGTCTAGGCCTAGAACAAAATTTTGAATAAACAATTCGGAAACTACTATGTGATCACCAGGTGCACCACGAACTGAAGATTTCAGCAGCTGAATTTAGGTTTTTACTATTGAAAGCTGTACCGCCAGAAAGCGCCTACGAAGATGTATCTAACGGTATAGATGGTTTGTTTAAAATCTGAAGTTTGAAATGTAAAATTTAATGTTTTATATGAAAAGTTAGGCCAAAAGTTAGATAAATTTTGAAAAACGAGCAAAACCGGGCGAACTTTATATGTATGTAACGGGCGCGACAACAGGATGCCAAAAATGTTAAAATTATCGATCTAGGTCAAAAACTGAGCGAGTTATGCTGTCAAATAGGTTACGAATTCGTTGAAATTTCGTTAAAAATGTCCTTCTAAGGAAGACTTTATTTGATATTTATCGGTTCTATGGTATGGCTTTATTTATATCAAAACGCAGTTTTTTGCGGTTCTCTCAAAAACTATAAGACCTAGAAAAACAAATGATACGTCTAAAGATAGGTATTTAGACGGGCTATATTGTGACGTAATAAAATATTTGGTGTAGTACAAAAATTTGGAATTATAGCACTTTGACTGTTTTTTGAGGCACTAGATGTACCACAAAAGTGAAATTTGATACAACCAAATATCAACCCTTATCAACAAAAGGGGTGTCCAGAGAAAGGTATTAGGATGAACTTTAATATGGTGTAATAAAAAGTCTAGGCCTAGAACAAAATTTTGAATAAACAATTCGGAAACTACTATGTGATCACCAGGTGCACCACGAACTGAAGATTTCAGCAGCTGAATTTAGGTTTTTACTATTGAAAGCTGTACCGCCAGAAAGCGCCTACGAAGATGTATCTAACGGTATAGATGGTTTGTTTAAAATCTGAAGTTTGAAATGTAAAATTTAATGTTTTATATGAAAAGTTAGGCCAAAAGTTAGATAAATTTTGAAAAACGAGCAAAACCGGGCGAACTTTATATGTATGTAACGGGCGCGACAACAGGATGCCAAAAATGTTAAAATTATCGATCTAGGTCAAAAACTGAGCGAGTTATGCTGTCAAATAGGTTACGAATTCGTTGAAATTTCGTTAAAAATGTCCTTCTAAGGAAGACTTTATTTGATATTTATCGGTTCTATGGTATGGCTTTATTTATATCAAAACGCAGTTTTTTGCGGTTCTCTCAAAAACTATAAGACCTAGAAAAACAAATGATACGTCTAAAGATAGGTATTTAGACGGGCTATATTGTGACGTAATAAAATATTTGGTGTAGTACAAAAATTTGGAATTATAGCACTTTGACTGTTTTTTGAGGCACTAGATGTACCACAAAAGTGAAATTTGATACAACCAAATATCAACCCTTATCAACAAAAGGGGTGTCCAGAGAAAGGTATTAGGATGAACTTTAATATGGTGTAATAAAAAGTCTAGGCCTAGAACAAAATTTTGAATAAACAATTCGGAAACTACTATGTGATCACCAGGTGCACCACGAACTGAAGATTTCAGCAGCTGAATTTAGGTTTTTACTATTGAAAGCTGTACCGCCAGAAAGCGCCTACGAAGATGTATCTAACGGTATAGATGGTTTGTTTAAAATCTGAAGTTTGAAATGTAAAATTTAATGTTTTATATGAAAAGTTAGGCCAAAAGTTAGATAAATTTTGAAAAACGAGCAAAACCGGGCGAACTTTATATGTATGTAACGGGCGCGACAACAGGATGCCAAAAATGTTAAAATTATCGATCTAGGTCAAAAACTGAGCGAGTTATGCTGTCAAATAGGTTACGAATTCGTTGAAATTTCGTTAAAAATGTCCTTCTAAGGAAGACTTTATTTGATATTTATCGGTTCTATGGTATGGCTTTATTTATATCAAAACGCAGTTTTTTGCGGTTCTCTCAAAAACTATAAGACCTAGAAAAACAAATGATACGTCTAAAGATAGGTATTTAGACGGGCTATATTGTGACGTAATAAAATATTTGGTGTAGTACAAAAATTTGGAATTATAGCACTTTGACTGTTTTTTGAGGCACTAGATGTACCACAAAAGTGAAATTTGATACAACCAAATATCAACCCTTATCAACAAAAGGGGTGTCCAGAGAAAGGTATTAGGATGAACTTTAATATGGTGTAATAAAAAGTCTAGGCCTAGAACAAAATTTTGAATAAACAATTCGGAAACTACTATGTGATCACCAGGTGCACCACGAACTGAAGATTTCAGCAGCTGAATTTAGGTTTTTACTATTGAAAGCTGTACCGCCAGAAAGCGCCTACGAAGATGTATCTAACGGTATAGATGGTTTGTTTAAAATCTGAAGTTTGAAATGTAAAATTTAATGTTTTATATGAAAAGTTAGGCCAAAAGTTAGATAAATTTTGAAAAACGAGCAAAACCGGGCGAACTTTATATGTATGTAACGGGCGCGACAACAGGATGCCAAAAATGTTAAAATTATCGATCTAGGTCAAAAACTGAGCGAGTTATGCTGTCAAATAGGTTACGAATTCGTTGAAATTTCGTTAAAAATGTCCTTCTAAGGAAGACTTTATTTGATATTTATCGGTTCTATGGTATGGCTTTATTTATATCAAAACGCAGTTTTTTGCGGTTCTCTCAAAAACTATAAGACCTAGAAAAACAAATGATACGTCTAAAGATAGGTATTTAGACGGGCTATATTGTGACGTAATAAAATATTTGGTGTAGTACAAAAATTTGGAATTATAGCACTTTGACTGTTTTTTGAGGCACTAGATGTACCACAAAAGTGAAATTTGATACAACCAAATATCAACCCTTATCAACAAAAGGGGTGTCCAGAGAAAGGTATTAGGATGAACTTTAATATGGTGTAATAAAAAGTCTAGGCCTAGAACAAAATTTTGAATAAACAATTCGGAAACTACTATGTGATCACCAGGTGCACCACGAACTGAAGATTTCAGCAGCTGAATTTAGGTTTTTACTATTGAAAGCTGTACCGCCAGAAAGCGCCTACGAAGATGTATCTAACGGTATAGATGGTTTGTTTAAAATCTGAAGTTTGAAATGTAAAATTTAATGTTTTATATGAAAAGTTAGGCCAAAAGTTAGATAAATTTTGAAAAACGAGCAAAACCGGGCGAACTTTATATGTATGTAACGGGCGCGACAACAGGATGCCAAAAATGTTAAAATTATCGATCTAGGTCAAAAACTGAGCGAGTTATGCTGTCAAATAGGTTACGAATTCGTTGAAATTTCGTTAAAAATGTCCTTCTAAGGAAGACTTTATTTGATATTTATCGGTTCTATGGTATGGCTTTATTTATATCAAAACGCAGTTTTTTGCGGTTCTCTCAAAAACTATAAGACCTAGAAAAACAAATGATACGTCTAAAGATAGGTATTTAGACGGGCTATATTGTGACGTAATAAAATATTTGGTGTAGTACAAAAATTTGGAATTATAGCACTTTGACTGTTTTTTGAGGCACTAGATGTACCACAAAAGTGAAATTTGATACAACCAAATATCAACCCTTATCAACAAAAGGGGTGTCCAGAGAAAGGTATTAGGATGAACTTTAATATGGTGTAATAAAAAGTCTAGGCCTAGAACAAAATTTTGAATAAACAATTCGGAAACTACTATGTGATCACCAGGTGCACCACGAACTGAAGATTTCAGCAGCTGAATTTAGGTTTTTACTATTGAAAGCTGTACCGCCAGAAAGCGCCTACGAAGATGTATCTAACGGTATAGATGGTTTGTTTAAAATCTGAAGTTTGAAATGTAAAATTTAATGTTTTATATGAAAAGTTAGGCCAAAAGTTAGATAAATTTTGAAAAACGAGCAAAACCGGGCGAACTTTATATGTATGTAACGGGCGCGACAACAGGATGCCAAAAATGTTAAAATTATCGATCTAGGTCAAAAACTGAGCGAGTTATGCTGTCAAATAGGTTACGAATTCGTTGAAATTTCGTTAAAAATGTCCTTCTAAGGAAGACTTTATTTGATATTTATCGGTTCTATGGTATGGCTTTATTTATATCAAAACGCAGTTTTTTGCGGTTCTCTCAAAAACTATAAGACCTAGAAAAACAAATGATACGTCTAAAGATAGGTATTTAGACGGGCTATATTGTGACGTAATAAAATATTTGGTGTAGTACAAAAATTTGGAATTATAGCACTTTGACTGTTTTTTGAGGCACTAGATGTACCACAAAAGTGAAATTTGATACAACCAAATATCAACCCTTATCAACAAAAGGGGTGTCCAGAGAAAGGTATTAGGATGAACTTTAATATGGTGTAATAAAAAGTCTAGGCCTAGAACAAAATTTTGAATAAACAATTCGGAAACTACTATGTGATCACCAGGTGCACCACGAACTGAAGATTTCAGCAGCTGAATTTAGGTTTTTACTATTGAAAGCTGTACCGCCAGAAAGCGCCTACGAAGATGTATCTAACGGTATAGATGGTTTGTTTAAAATCTGAAGTTTGAAATGTAAAATTTAATGTTTTATATGAAAAGTTAGGCCAAAAGTTAGATAAATTTTGAAAAACGAGCAAAACCGGGCGAACTTTATATGTATGTAACGGGCGCGACAACAGGATGCCAAAAATGTTAAAATTATCGATCTAGGTCAAAAACTGAGCGAGTTATGCTGTCAAATAGGTTACGAATTCGTTGAAATTTCGTTAAAAATGTCCTTCTAAGGAAGACTTTATTTGATATTTATCGGTTCTATGGTATGGCTTTATTTATATCAAAACGCAGTTTTTTGCGGTTCTCTCAAAAACTATAAGACCTAGAAAAACAAATGATACGTCTAAAGATAGGTATTTAGACGGGCTATATTGTGACGTAATAAAATATTTGGTGTAGTACAAAAATTTGGAATTATAGCACTTTGACTGTTTTTTGAGGCACTAGATGTACCACAAAAGTGAAATTTGATACAACCAAATATCAACCCTTATCAACAAAAGGGGTGTCCAGAGAAAGGTATTAGGATGAACTTTAATATGGTGTAATAAAAAGTCTAGGCCTAGAACAAAATTTTGAATAAACAATTCGGAAACTACTATGTGATCACCAGGTGCACCACGAACTGAAGATTTCAGCAGCTGAATTTAGGTTTTTACTATTGAAAGCTGTACCGCCAGAAAGCGCCTACGAAGATGTATCTAACGGTATAGATGGTTTGTTTAAAATCTGAAGTTTGAAATGTAAAATTTAATGTTTTATATGAAAAGTTAGGCCAAAAGTTAGATAAATTTTGAAAAACGAGCAAAACCGGGCGAACTTTATATGTATGTAACGGGCGCGACAACAGGATGCCAAAAATGTTAAAATTATCGATCTAGGTCAAAAACTGAGCGAGTTATGCTGTCAAATAGGTTACGAATTCGTTGAAATTTCGTTAAAAATGTCCTTCTAAGGAAGACTTTATTTGATATTTATCGGTTCTATGGTATGGCTTTATTTATATCAAAACGCAGTTTTTTGCGGTTCTCTCAAAAACTATAAGACCTAGAAAAACAAATGATACGTCTAAAGATAGGTATTTAGACGGGCTATATTGTGACGTAATAAAATATTTGGTGTAGTACAAAAATTTGGAATTATAGCACTTTGACTGTTTTTTGAGGCACTAGATGTACCACAAAAGTGAAATTTGATACAACCAAATATCAACCCTTATCAACAAAAGGGGTGTCCAGAGAAAGGTATTAGGATGAACTTTAATATGGTGTAATAAAAAGTCTAGGCCTAGAACAAAATTTTGAATAAACAATTCGGAAACTACTATGTGATCACCAGGTGCACCACGAACTGAAGATTTCAGCAGCTGAATTTAGGTTTTTACTATTGAAAGCTGTACCGCCAGAAAGCGCCTACGAAGATGTATCTAACGGTATAGATGGTTTGTTTAAAATCTGAAGTTTGAAATGTAAAATTTAATGTTTTATATGAAAAGTTAGGCCAAAAGTTAGATAAATTTTGAAAAACGAGCAAAACCGGGCGAACTTTATATGTATGTAACGGGCGCGACAACAGGATGCCAAAAATGTTAAAATTATCGATCTAGGTCAAAAACTGAGCGAGTTATGCTGTCAAATAGGTTACGAATTCGTTGAAATTTCGTTAAAAATGTCCTTCTAAGGAAGACTTTATTTGATATTTATCGGTTCTATGGTATGGCTTTATTTATATCAAAACGCAGTTTTTTGCGGTTCTCTCAAAAACTATAAGACCTAGAAAAACAAATGATACGTCTAAAGATAGGTATTTAGACGGGCTATATTGTGACGTAATAAAATATTTGGTGTAGTACAAAAATTTGGAATTATAGCACTTTGACTGTTTTTTGAGGCACTAGATGTACCACAAAAGTGAAATTTGATACAACCAAATATCAACCCTTATCAACAAAAGGGGTGTCCAGAGAAAGGTATTAGGATGAACTTTAATATGGTGTAATAAAAAGTCTAGGCCTAGAACAAAATTTTGAATAAACAATTCGGAAACTACTATGTGATCACCAGGTGCACCACGAACTGAAGATTTCAGCAGCTGAATTTAGGTTTTTACTATTGAAAGCTGTACCGCCAGAAAGCGCCTACGAAGATGTATCTAACGGTATAGATGGTTTGTTTAAAATCTGAAGTTTGAAATGTAAAATTTAATGTTTTATATGAAAAGTTAGGCCAAAAGTTAGATAAATTTTGAAAAACGAGCAAAACCGGGCGAACTTTATATGTATGTAACGGGCGCGACAACAGGATGCCAAAAATGTTAAAATTATCGATCTAGGTCAAAAACTGAGCGAGTTATGCTGTCAAATAGGTTACGAATTCGTTGAAATTTCGTTAAAAATGTCCTTCTAAGGAAGACTTTATTTGATATTTATCGGTTCTATGGTATGGCTTTATTTATATCAAAACGCAGTTTTTTGCGGTTCTCTCAAAAACTATAAGACCTAGAAAAACAAATGATACGTCTAAAGATAGGTATTTAGACGGGCTATATTGTGACGTAATAAAATATTTGGTGTAGTACAAAAATTTGGAATTATAGCACTTTGACTGTTTTTTGAGGCACTAGATGTACCACAAAAGTGAAATTTGATACAACCAAATATCAACCCTTATCAACAAAAGGGGTGTCCAGAGAAAGGTATTAGGATGAACTTTAATATGGTGTAATAAAAAGTCTAGGCCTAGAACAAAATTTTGAATAAACAATTCGGAAACTACTATGTGATCACCAGGTGCACCACGAACTGAAGATTTCAGCAGCTGAATTTAGGTTTTTACTATTGAAAGCTGTACCGCCAGAAAGCGCCTACGAAGATGTATCTAACGGTATAGATGGTTTGTTTAAAATCTGAAGTTTGAAATGTAAAATTTAATGTTTTATATGAAAAGTTAGGCCAAAAGTTAGATAAATTTTGAAAAACGAGCAAAACCGGGCGAACTTTATATGTATGTAACGGGCGCGACAACAGGATGCCAAAAATGTTAAAATTATCGATCTAGGTCAAAAACTGAGCGAGTTATGCTGTCAAATAGGTTACGAATTCGTTGAAATTTCGTTAAAAATGTCCTTCTAAGGAAGACTTTATTTGATATTTATCGGTTCTATGGTATGGCTTTATTTATATCAAAACGCAGTTTTTTGCGGTTCTCTCAAAAACTATAAGACCTAGAAAAACAAATGATACGTCTAAAGATAGGTATTTAGACGGGCTATATTGTGACGTAATAAAATATTTGGTGTAGTACAAAAATTTGGAATTATAGCACTTTGACTGTTTTTTGAGGCACTAGATGTACCACAAAAGTGAAATTTGATACAACCAAATATCAACCCTTATCAACAAAAGGGGTGTCCAGAGAAAGGTATTAGGATGAACTTTAATATGGTGTAATAAAAAGTCTAGGCCTAGAACAAAATTTTGAATAAACAATTCGGAAACTACTATGTGATCACCAGGTGCACCACGAACTGAAGATTTCAGCAGCTGAATTTAGGTTTTTACTATTGAAAGCTGTACCGCCAGAAAGCGCCTACGAAGATGTATCTAACGGTATAGATGGTTTGTTTAAAATCTGAAGTTTGAAATGTAAAATTTAATGTTTTATATGAAAAGTTAGGCCAAAAGTTAGATAAATTTTGAAAAACGAGCAAAACCGGGCGAACTTTATATGTATGTAACGGGCGCGACAACAGGATGCCAAAAATGTTAAAATTATCGATCTAGGTCAAAAACTGAGCGAGTTATGCTGTCAAATAGGTTACGAATTCGTTGAAATTTCGTTAAAAATGTCCTTCTAAGGAAGACTTTATTTGATATTTATCGGTTCTATGGTATGGCTTTATTTATATCAAAACGCAGTTTTTTGCGGTTCTCTCAAAAACTATAAGACCTAGAAAAACAAATGATACGTCTAAAGATAGGTATTTAGACGGGCTATATTGTGACGTAATAAAATATTTGGTGTAGTACAAAAATTTGGAATTATAGCACTTTGACTGTTTTTTGAGGCACTAGATGTACCACAAAAGTGAAATTTGATACAACCAAATATCAACCCTTATCAACAAAAAGGGGTGTCCAGAGAAAGGTATTAGGATGAACTTTAATATGGTGTAATAAAAAGTCTAGGCCTAGAACAAAATTTTGAATAAACAATTCGGAAACTACTATGTGATCACCAGGTGCACCACGAACTGAAGATTTCAGCAGCTGAATTTAGGTTTTTACTATTGAAAGCTGTACCGCCAGAAAGCGCCTACGAAGATGTATCTAACGGTATAGATGGTTTGTTTAAAATCTGAAGTTTGAAATGTAAAATTTAATGTTTTATATGAAAAGTTAGGCCAAAAGTTAGATAAATTTTGAAAAACGAGCAAAACCGGGCGAACTTTATATGTATGTAACGGGCGCGACAACAGGATGCCAAAAATGTTAAAATTATCGATCTAGGTCAAAAACTGAGCGAGTTATGCTGTCAAATAGGTTACGAATTCGTTGGTTAGGTTAGGTTAGGTTAGGTTAGGTTAGGTTAGGTTAGGTTAGGTTAGGTTAGGTTAGGTTAGGTTAGGTTAGGTTAGGTTAGGTTAGGTTAGGTTAGGTTAGGTTAGGTTAGGTTAGGTTAGGTTAGGTTTTTTTTTTTTTTTTTTTTTTTTTTTTTTTTTTTTTTTTTTTTTTTTTTTTTTTTTTTTTTTTTTTTTTTTTTTTTTTTTTTTTTTTTTGTCCAGGCGCTATGGCCTGGCCCGCGAATGCCTCTGCTATAGCTGCAGAGTCCTTTTTTAACTAATCAATAAATTTTTTACTCTCTCATTTAAGCTGTCCTCTTTATCATTCCTCGCACTTATCCCTCTCGCACTTTCATCCATCTCTTTCATTCTATCGTTTAATTTTTGTGTCTTTTGTGTTGGGATCATTGGGGGGGGTTTTTAATTTATTTTATTTTATTTTCTTTAAACATTCTTTTCTTAATTTCTATTGTCTTAATTTATCTTACTTTCTACATATTATATTCTAGGTCTTACATTTTATTTTATACTTTCCAGTTTCTATGTTTTACACAATTTACTAACATTCTTATTTTTTGTTACTATCTATTCTAACTATCTATTCCTATTATTTACTATTTTTACTATTCTGATTACATAATTTAGAAATATTTCTCTTTTCTTACAGCTAACAAGTGTTTTTAAGTTGTTCAAGCTAATATCCATTTCCAGTCTACTCTCTGTGTCGTGCCTGTCTCTTGTGTGTATGGGGCAGTCTATGAGTATGTGTGGGACTGTTTCCTCCTCATCATTGTCGCAGGCGCATATTGGATTGTCCCTGCATTTGAACCTGGTAAGGTATGCAGCGAAACCGCCATGCCCCGTGAAGGCCTGTGTCAACTCCCTACTGATGCCTATTTCCCTAACCGTTCTGTACGCCGCGATTACGTTCGGGAAGAACAGCTTGGTCACCGATGCGGTTTGTCCCTCCGTAAACCTCTCGTTCCACTCCACCAGTGTCCTTCTCCTTATCTCGCTCTTCGCGTAACTGACTGGACAGGCATCATAGTCCGGTCTCCTTTTTAGGTTCAGCGCTGCCTCCTTGGCCAAACAGTCCGCTCTCTCGTTCCCAGCCAATCCTGAATGCGCCTTGATATAGTACAAGGAGACGCTCTTGTTCTGCATCTTGCACTGGTCTAGTGCGTCTCTTGCTTGCACCGCCAGGGGATGCAAAGCCTCGGGGTTTTCGATCGTTTGGAGGGCAGCCGTCGAGTCACTATAGATTGCATAGCTGCTCTCTGACCTGGTCGTGATGGTCTTCGCTGCCTCCCGTAGTGCGAACAGTTCAGCCTGGTAGACTGTGCAGTACTTGGCAAGAGCAAATTTGCGGGAAGTGTGTTCGCCCTCTCCTATCCATAATGATAGGGCGGCGCCAACCCTTCCCGCAATCTTGCTCCCGTCCGTGTATATACGCACATCGTAATCGCTATGGCGATTGTACTGCTCCTCGTCCACCAGGCTGCCCGCCTGCCGCCGTTCTCTTCTTGATGGATGGGGTGCTTCAAGTGCCGATACCATCCGCTCGATCTCCCGGTCCTTCGGCAATGATGGCACAGGGTGGTGCAACCCCCTTCTGGCCTCGTACAGTGAGGCCGCCTCGCGGACTCGAAGGTCAAGAGGGAGCACACCAGCCAGTACCATCGCCGAATTTAGGGAGACCGTTCGGTAGGCACGGCACATCTTCTGAGCGAAGCCCCGTTGTATCAGGTTGAGGCTTTTTTGCACGCCTAGCTTCTTCGCAGCTGGTGCCCACGAACTTGCCGCGTACAGGACGATGGGCTCAACCGCGGCCGTATAGATTGTGCGGATGATCTCTGGCTGCAATCCCCAGCTGACTCTGGCAGCTCTCGCCAGCTGCTTATAAATGCCTATGGCCTTTGCACAGACATTCGCGACGTGAGTATTGAATGTGAGCCTGTCGTCGATGGTTAGGCCCAGCAGCTTCATTTCTCTGGACATGCGAATGTCGACCCCTCCCATGCTCAGTCGTGGGGTGTCGTATTCAAGCTTCCGCGTGATGTGGATTGCCGTAGTTTTGTGAGGTGCGAACTTGAGCTTGTTTACTCTACCCCACTCCCTCACACACTCGAGGGCGGCATTCGCATCCCTTTCGATCTCAAGTGCCGTATCACCATCGACGATCAGGACGATGTCGTCGGCGAATGCCTGGCATTTGTGACCACAGGCCTCCAGCTTTTTTAAGAGCGTGTCGAGCAGCAAATTCCAAAGGATTGGGCCCCCAATGGATCCCTGGACACATCCCTTTTCGGTCGCAGTCTTCTGCTCCTCCCCCGCGTACCTAACCCCCACTAACCTGTCACATAGGTAGCTGTCGATGACCCTCCTCAAGTTCACCGGGCACTGTTCCTCAGCCAATCGTACCCTAATCGCCGGCCACCATGCGTTATCAAATGCCCCTTCGATGTCCAGCGAGATCAGCGTTATCATTTTGTGCTTGCTGAGCTTGATTCTGACGTACTGTGTTAAGTTGTATAGGGCATCCTCGGTGGATTTCTGGGGCATGAAACCGAATTGGCGAGTACTAAGCTTCGGTAAAATATGGAACTTGATTCGGGCCATCAACATCTTTTCATAGACCTTGCCTAGAACTGGCAAGAGTCCTATTGGTCTATGAGATTTGGGGGTCGTGTAACAGTCCCTGCCCGGTTTTCGGAGCAGAACGACTGCGGCCTCCTTCCACTGTCGCGGGAAGTAACCATGTGCCAGGCACTTGTTCATC
This sequence comes from Nudaria mundana, assembly GCA_963556515.1. NCBI lineage: Eukaryota > Metazoa > Arthropoda > Insecta > Lepidoptera > Erebidae > Nudaria > Nudaria mundana. Next base: position 43,170 of record OY748311.1, on the reverse strand, counting down.
AAGTGGAGAACCATTTGTGGATCGTTTTCCACCAGCTTTACACAGATGTCCGCAGTTAGGCCATCAACACCCGGGGCCTTTTTGGGGTTGAACGATTTGGTAGCACTATTCAGTTCGTGGAGTGTGAATGGCGGGTCCCAAGTTTCACCTTGCTTTCGTTCATTCACCCTCCCCGCAAGGTTTCTTGTGTTGATGTGCTCCACTGTATCCTCTTCGTTCTTGTCCTTGGGGTAGAATGTGTCAGCCAGTAACTCTGCTGATTCTTTCCCCGTTAGCGTCCTTCCTTCTTTGACCATAGGCACATCCTCTTCTCTTTTACCTGTCCTTCCTATGACTCTGTATATGCCTTCCCACATACCTTCACGCTCCTGTTTACCACAAAACTCCTTCCAGCTGGCGACCTTGGCATCTGCAACCTCGCGCTCGTACTCCTCCTTCTGCTTAAGGTACTCCTCCACAACCTTTGCTCTCCGGATTGGTGCTGCACAGCGAATACGTCGCCTCTTGGTGGCAGTTTCCCTCTTTAGACGAGCGAGCCGGTCCGACCACCACGGCAGTTTCAACTTCTCTTTGGTCTTTTTCTTAGGCATCAGTAGTGTGCACGTTTCGACCGTCGCCAGTGTCAACTGTTGGGTGAAACTTTCCAGTTCTTCAACACTACTGATGCCCTCCAGCGTCGACATGGTGACCCCTTTATCCTGTTTAACTTGCCCCAGTTTCTCATGAAACTGGGACCAGTCTGTCCTTCTGGTGTCGAATTTCCTTGTGGTTCTGTCAACCATGACGCACCGTGCTTTCCCCAGCTCCACTGTGAATTCGATGCCGTTGTGGTCAGACCCGGTCAGGTCATCGACTACTCTCCACCCGTCTATGTCACCCAAGATGTCCGACGTGCAGCATGTTACGTCCACATGACTCTCGATGTGTATGTCTCCTCTCATGGTGCTAAAGGTTGGGGTTTCCCCCCGGTTGAGCACATGCAGACCCAAGTGGTCCAGTGTACCCAGTAGCTCCTCGCCTCTAGGTTTGGTCACTCTGCTACCCCACCAGACACTCCAGGCGTTGGCGTCTCCTCCGATGATGAGTCCACTCGGTTGCAGTTTTTGTTCTGCTTCTCTTAGTCTGTCCAGGTATGGCCCAAGTGGAGTTCCGGGTTCAAAATAGAATGACACGAGGGTGAGAGACCATGCACTGCCTTGGATCCTCACCACGGCCATGTTGTCCGTGGTGAGTTCTGGGTACTGTGTGACTTTGAGGGTGTCGTCAAAAACCGCTATAACCGCTTTGACAGTCCCTCCTCCTTGGCCAGTGTTCTGAAATAGTCTCACCCCCCTGTAGCTCCTCAGAATTCCCCTGTTTCCGGTATATGGCTCCTGGATCAGAGCAACGGTTGCCTTCCTGCGCTCTGCTTCCAACATGAACTCATCGGTGGCCAATTGCGCCTTTTGAAGGTTAGCCTGGAGTATCTTGTGAGGCCTGGTGTTCTCCTGGGTGCCCTTAACAATATGCGACAGAGGCTCGCGCCAATCTGTCCCACTTTATACGGACTGGACATTCTGCACTGAAGGCGTTATGTTCCGCATTCTGGACTTTTGCCTTTATGCAGTTCCTGCATGCTGGCATCACCCCAGTCTGCCTGAGGGTGCAGTCCATTGCGAGGTGAGGTCCCCCGCAATGGCTGCAGATGTCCTCTGTTTCGGTGCAGAATCGGCGTCCGTGTCCGTAACCCAGGCACCGAGTACACTGTACCAGCGGCGATTGGTCTTCCACGGGCACTCTCTGCAGGTCTATCAAGGCCTTACCCTTCTCGATCAATCGATTGTAAATTGTAGGCGAGACGCTGAGCACGATGTTGTTTGTCATCGGGTTTCTTGCTCTTTTTCTGAATTTGACTGTAACTCTATCCTCCTCCTCGCCGAGGCCATGAAAGACCTCCCTATTCTGGTTCCTAAGAGCTCCCAGCACTGATTCATCATTGTGGATCTTCAGCACGCTCTTAAGAACCACCATAGGGTCCTTGTTTTTCATGTCTTCGGCGGTGAGGTGCTCTGCTGCCCCTCTGAGCTTCGCCTTGAGCTTCTCTCTTTCTTCTCTCGTCCTGCAACCTACAATTATCTTTCTGTCCCTAGCCTTGCGTATATTTTCGAATTCTATCCCTCCTCCCTTCGCGTTCACAACTTCCCTCAATCTCTCAAGAACCTGGTCCCCGTTTTCCGTCTCTAGCTTCGACGAAATAGCTATGGAGTGTAGTACGGCCCTACCCGGCGGTTTGGCTTTAGGTGGTCCTGCCGCTACACTTGCGTAGGATAGCTTTTCCGTAGCGTCGGCTTGGCGTACTATCTGTTCTTTCATCTCCTCCATTCTCTTTTTATTTTCCTCCAGGAGCTTCGTGTTCTTTTCTAAATGTTCGCGCAGTCTGTCCTCCATTTTCTTCATCGCCTTTATAGTTTTACTATCCTCCTTTTCCTCTTTTTTCTTACCCTGTTCTCTCTGTGTTATAAATTGCTCCAATTCCTCATCCTCCTCCTCCTGCCCTCCCTCCGTGCCTTCGCATAGTTTATACAAGCCTTTCAGTGCAGCCAGTGCGCCAGCTTTCAGCTCGGTCTTCATGTTCCTGGAGTCCTCCACGCATGCTACCCCTGTGCGCCATAGCCTTTTGGCTTTCGCCATCCGGTTCTCCTGGGTAAGGGGCACTTCTAAGCTGCGTGTTGGAATTTCCGGGTACAGAATCCCCGGGCAATCTCTTCCTTCATTCCCGGGCATGGTCGGTTTTGGTTGTGGTGGCTTAGGTTTGGGTGGTGTAGAGAACATTTTGTTCAATTACTGGAGGGTGTAGTGTGGATAGTTTGTAGTTCGGTGTAGTGTGTAGTAGCTAAGTGTCTTGAACTAGGCCAGCAAGGGCTTAAATGGTCTTAGAGCTACTATACAAGTCTTAAATCTAATAAAAATTTGTAATTTCTTAAACACTAAGTTGCAATACGTATAGTCTAAATAGAGGCAGAAGGTCTCCTAAGTTTCGGAGCTACAACACTTTTAAAATTTTGAAATTAATCTGCTGAATACCGGTTTGGACGATTTTCACCAATTTTTGAGCTATCGGGCCCAGACTTGGGCTCAATAATGGTGAAATGTGTACTCCAAAACGGAATCTGCTGTCAAAAAGTATTTAAATTAATTAACTTAGGATATATTAACAAAAAAACACATAAAAATCGATAGCTCCGAAACGCAAAGGCCTATAAGTACACAAAAAATTTTGAAAATAGTATAAAATAGGGGGTTACAACATAAAATAATAATAACGACAAAATGTAAGAATTTGACTAAAAATTCCCAGAAAATCAAAAAAATACGGTTTTTTAGTTTTAAAAGTAACAAGGAATAGTCCAAAAATGATGAAACTTGCTACACCGGTTCTTCTTACGAGCGCGCAAAAAGTAGCAGTTGAAAATTTTCTTAAATCTTGATAGGTTCGGAGCGGCGTGTACTCAAAGTTTTAATGTTCTAATAATAATTACTCACTATGTATGTGTTTTAAAATTATTCTGCCCACGGCAATGTGTTTCTATTGGTGTTCTCTTGAGTGATGCAAAATTTGGTGACTCTCCGATGAAAATTGAGAGAGGCGTGGCTCGTTGCAAAAGAGAAAGTTCCCTCTTTTCTCCGGAACGGTGTGCTCGCGGCTTGGTGTAGAGGTGTCCGCAGATGCGGGCACGCGGGGCGCACTCGAAGGCACTTTTTCCCGGAAGAAACACGCAACACACACTTCAGCGCACGCAGAAAACACAATTCCTAACCTCAAAAACTTAGGTTTTTCACTTATAACTTCGCAAGGCGATGTGTGAATTTCACTCGCGAACTATCGGCGTGTGCGCCTCGCAAATGCGCAACTTTTGAGTTACAGGTCAGGTCTCTACGACTAGAAAAATCTACCAAAATGAATTTAAAACTGTGGAGCACGTGGGAAAATGATCCGGTTTTCGTGACGAACGAATTGCAACTGGGTTAGGTTAGGTTAGGTTAGGTTAGGTTAGGTTAGGTTAGGTTAGGTTAGGTTAGGTTAGGTTAGGTTAGGTTAGGTTAGGTTAGGTTAGGTTAGGTTAGGTTAGGTTAGGTTAGGTTAGGTTAGGTTAGGTTTTTTTTTTTTTTTTTTTTTTTTTTTTTTTTTTTTTTTTTTTGTCCAGGCGCTATGGCCTGGCCCGCGAATGCCTCTGCTATAGCTGCAGAGTCCTTTTTTAACTAATCAATAATTTTTTACTCTCTCATTTAAGCTGTCCTCTTTATCATTCCTCGCACTTATCCCTCTCGCACTTTCATCCATCTCTTTCATTCTATCGTTTAATTTTTGTGTCTTTTGTGTTGGGATCATTGGGGGGGTTTTTTATTTATTTTATTTTATTTTCTTTAAACATTCTTTTCTTAATTTCTATTGTCTTAATTTATCTTACTTTCTACATATTATATTCTAGGTCTTACATTTTATTTTATACTTTCCAGTTTCTATGTTTTACACAATTTACTAACATTCTTATTTTTTGTTACTATCTATTCTAACTATCTATTCCTATTATTTACTATTTTTACTATTCTGATTACATAATTTAGAAATATTTCTCTTTTCTTACAGCTAACAAGTGTTTTTAAGTTGTTCAAGCTAATATCCATTTCCAGTCTACTCTCTGTGTCGTGCCTGTCTCTTGTGTGTATGGGGCAGTCTATGAGTATGTGTGGGACTGTTTCCTCCTCATCATTGTCGCAGGCGCATATTGGATTGTCCCTGCATTTGAACCTGGTAAGGTATGCAGCGAAACCGCCATGCCCCGTGAAGGCCTGTGTCAACTCCCTACTGATGCCTATTTCCCTAACCGTTCTGTACGCCGCGATTACGTTCGGGAAGAACAGCTTGGTCACCGATGCGGTTTGTCCCTCCGTAAACCTCTCGTTCCACTCCACCAGTGTCCTTCTCCTTATCTCGCTCTTCGCGTAACTGACTGGGCAGGCATCATAGTCCGGTCTCCTTTTTAGGTTCAGCGCTGCCTCCTTGGCCAAACAGTCCGCTCTCTCGTTCCCAGCCAATCCTGAATGCGCCTTGATATAGTACAAGGAGACGCTCTTGTTCTGCATCTTGCACTGGTCTAGTGCGTCTCTTGCTTGCACCGCCAGGGGATGCAAAGCCTCGGGGTTTTCGATCGTTTGGAGGGCAGCCGTCGAGTCACTATAGATTGCATAGCTGCTCTCTGACCTGGTCGTGATGGTCTTCGCTGCCTCCCGTAGTGCGAACAGTTCAGCCTGGTAGACTGTGCAGTACTTGGCAAGAGCAAATTTGCGGGAAGTGTGTTCGCCCTCTCCTATCCATAATGATAGGGCGGCGCCAACCCTTCCCGCAATCTTGCTCCCGTCCGTGTATATACGCACATCGTAATCGCTATGGCGATTGTACTGCTCCTCGTCCACCAGGCTGCCCGCCTGCCGCCGTTCTCTTCTTGATGGATGGGGTGCTTCAAGTGCCGATACCATCCGCTCGATCTCCCGGTCCTTCGGCAATGATGGCACAGGGTGGTGCAACCCCCTTCTGGCCTCGTACAGTGAGGCCACCTCGCGGACTCGAAGGTCAAGAGGGAGCACACCAGCCAGTACCATCGCCGAATTTAGGGAGACCGTTCGGTAGGCACGGCACATCTTCTGAGCGAAGCCCCGTTGTATCAGGTTGAGGCTTTTTTGCACGCCTAGCTTCTTCGCAGCTGGTGCCCACGAACTTGCCGCGTACAGGACGATGGGCTCAACCGCGGCCGTATAGATTGTGCGGATGATCTCTGGCTGCAATCCCCAGCTGACTCTGGCAGCTCTCGCCAGCTGCTTATAAATGCCTATGGCCTTTGCACAGACATTCGCGACGTGAGTATTGAATGTGAGCCTGTCGTCGATGGTTAGGCCCAGCAGCTTCATTTCTCTGGACATGCGAATGTCGACCCCTCCCATGCTCAGTCGTGGGGTGTCGTATTCAAGCTTCCGCGTGATGTGGATTGCCGTAGTTTTGTGAGGTGCGAACTTGAGCTTGTTTACTCTACCCCAGTCCCTCACACACTCGAGGGCGGCATTCGCATCCCTTTCGATCTCAAGTGCCGTATCACCATCGACGATCAGGACGATGTCGTCGGCGAATGCCTGGCATTTGTGACCACAGGCCTCCAGCTTTTTTAAGAGCGTGTCGAGCAGCAAATTCCAAAGGATTGGGCCCCCAATGGATCCCTGGACACATCCCTTTTCGGTCGCAGTCTTCTGCTCCTCCCCCGCGTACCTAACCCCCACTAACCTGTCACATAGGTAGCTGTCGATGACCCTCCTCAAGTTCACCGGGCACTGTTCCTCAGCCAATCGTACCCTAATCGCCGGCCACCACGCGTTATCAAATGCCCCTTCGATGTCCAGCGAGATCAGCGTTATCATTTTGTGCTTGCTGAGCTTGATTCTGACGTACTGTGTTAAGTTGTATAGGGCATCCTCGGTGGATTTCTGGGGCATGAAACCGAATTGGCGAGTACTAAGCTTCGGTAAAATATGGAACTTGATTCGGGCCATCAACATCTTTTCATAGACCTTGCCTAGAACTGGCAAGAGTCCTATTGGTCTATGAGATTTGGGGGTCGTGTAACAGTCCCTGCCCGGTTTTCGGAGCAGAACGACTGCGGCCTCCTTCCACTGTCGCGGGAAGTAACCATGTGCCAGGCACTTGTTCATCAAGTGGAGAACCATTTGTGGATCGTTTTCCACCAGCTTTACACAGATGTCCGCAGTTAGGCCATCAACACCCGGGGCCTTTTTGGGGTTGAACGATTTGGTAGCACTATTCAGTTCGTGGAGTGTGAATGGCGGGTCCCAAGTTTCACCTTGCTTTCGTTCATTCACCCTCCCCGCAAGGTTTCTTGTGTTGATGTGCTCCACTGTATCCTCTTCGTTCTTGTCCTTGGGGTAGAATGTGTCAGCCAGTAACTCTGCTGATTCTTTCCCCGTTAGCGTCCTTCCTTCTTTGACCATAGGCACATCCTCTTCTCTTTTACCTGTCCTTCCTATGACTCTGTTAGGTTACTCTGGTTAGGTTAGGTTAGGTTAGGTTAGGTTAGGTTAGGTTAGGTTAGGTTAGGTTTTTTTTTTTTTTTTTTTTTTTTTTTTTTTTTTTTTTTTTTTTTTTTTTTTTTTTTTTTTTTTTTTTTTTTTTTTTTTTTTTTTTTTTTTTTTTTTTAATGAGCGCTCCTCTACCTATGGCAGAGCCTATTTGACAACAGTATTATATATCTAGTCTACCTAATATTTACGATAGCCCTCTCAGGGCTCTTTTCACATGAACTACCCTTACACCCGTATTTGCCGGCCACGCCACGGGGCGCGCGGACGCCATGCACTGGGAAATGGTGATTAACCAGCGCACGGCGCCGCACACCCCGTGGCGCCACCCGCAAATACGTCGTTTTGTGTTTAAATAATAAATCATCTTTTATTCCTATCCTCTTGTACCATTCCATTTCTTCTTTTATTCCTCTCGCACTTTCATACAACCTTTCATTCTTTTGAGTGTTGGGGATTTGTAGGGTGCTAACGCTCTTTATTTCTTTATTTCAAAATTAAATTTTTTACATTTTTCTTATCTAAGATTTTAAAATTATCCTTATTTTAACTTAACAGTTAAAACAGTTTTTACATTATTTTTCTTATCCTTTACTTTCTAATGACTTATTTCTAACAATATTTCTAATCTTTTCTTATATTTGATCAACTTAACTTACAGTGTAGTATTTTGCTTAATAATCTAATTATTTATTTTCTTGTTATATATTATCCTTATTTTCTCTAGCAGTATATGTATACCAATATTTATCATAATATTGTCACATATTACTATTTACCTCCATTCCTCTTATGAGCTATTCGTATAATTTTTTCACTATATTTCAAGAATTCATCTCTATAATTTCTTATCATTTTTGGCAAGTTTCTAATATTCAAAGTTATACTATTTTTAATTTCAAAATTTTGTCTGTCATACAAGTGGACTGGACACTCAAGTAGCAGGTGTATGATGGTTTCAGGTATGTCCGGGTCGCAGGCGCACGATGGGCTCGCCTTGCACCTGAAACGGTGCAGGTACTCTGCGAACCCACCGTGCCCCGTCAGCAGTTGTGTAGTAGTGCCAGCGACCGGCATCTTGCGGACGATACTGTACGCCTCCACTGCACAAGGGAGGAAAAGCTTGGTGACGGAGGCGGTCGTACCTTCTTTGTACCTCTCATTCCACTCGCGAAGCGTGCGCTGACGCAGAACACGCTTCACGAATGAAACCGGGTACAAACCGTAGTCCGGTGCCTTCTTCAATTTCAGAGCCGCCTCCTTGGCGAGCACATCGGCTCGCTCATTGCCCTCCAGCCCCGCGTGGGCCTTGACCCAGAATAAGGAGATTTCCTTACCCTGGGCCATGCCTTGTCGAATGGCTGAGCGGGCCTCCACCGCCAGGGGATGGAGGGCATGACGGTTAATTACCGTCAGGAGTGCGGCTCTGCTATCGGAGAAGATGCCGAACGTGGTAGCGCCACGCCTGAGAGTCTCACTGGCCGCTCTGCACAACGCCAGGAGCTCGGCCTGGTAGACGGTGCAGTGCGGCGCGAGAGCAAGTTTGAGGGCCTTTGTTTCGGCCGCGTTATTCCAAAAAGATAACGCTGCACCGACCCGGCCCTCAATCCTGCTCCCGTCCGTAAATATTCGAACGTCGAAGTTATTCGAGTTCTCTAATTGTTCCTCGTCTACCAGGTCCGAAAACTCCATGGCGGTGTGCACAGCGGGGTGAGGACCCTCGATTGCTCGGGCCATCCGTTCAATCTCCCAGTCCCCAAGCCCTAGCTGGCCAACTCCTCTCTTGGCCTCATACAATGAGGCCACCTCATGAATTCTGAGGTCCAGAGGGAGCAGGCCAGACAGGACCAGTGCCGAGTTCAGGGAGACCGTCCGGTGGGCCTTGCACAATTTCTGGGCGAAACCGCGCTGCACCACGTTCAGCTGCTTTTGGACGCCAAGCTTGTTCGCCGTTGTGTGCCAAGCACTGGCTGCGTACAATATCGTCGGCTCCACGGCAGCTACATAGATGGTCCGGACCACCTCGGGGTGTAATCCCCAGCTGATTCGGGCCATCCGTGCAAGCTTGTGGTAGATGCCGATCGCTTTCCTGCAGATGTTTTTGATGTGTGTGTTGAAGGTGAGTTTGTGGTCGATTGTTAAGCCTAAGATTTTAATTTCTTGCGAGAGGCCGATGTCCACCCCGCCCATGTGCAGGCGTGGGGTATCATATTTTAAACGTCGTGTTATTAACATTGCGCAAGTCTTATGTGGCGCAAATTTAAGCTTATTTTTGACACCCCACTCCCGCACATAGGCGAGGGAGGCATTGGCCTGTGTCTCTATTTCAAGTGCCGAATCGCCGTCAAACACCAACACCACATCGTCCGCGAACGCCTGTACATACATCCTCTTTCGTTCCAGTTCATTCAACAGAGGATTCAGCAGTAAGTTCCACAGTAAGGGACCTCCGATCGAGCCTTGAACGCACCCTTTGTCCGTGGAGCGGCTGCACTCCTCGCCCGCGTACCTTACCCTTACCTTCCTTTCACTAAGGTAGCTGCTGACCACCCGCCTCAAGTTCAGAGGACACCCTTCCTCCGCCAGTCGGACTTTTATGGCCGGCCACCAGGCGCTGTCGAAGGCACCCTCTATGTCCAAGGACACCATAGTGACTATTCTCTTTGCGTCGAGCTTAGTCACTATGTGCCCCATGAGGTCATAGAGGGCGTCTTCGGTGCTCTTCTGGGGCATAAAGCCGTACTGGCGAGGATTCATCCTTGGTAAAAGATGGAACTTGAGCCGGGTGACCAGCATCCTCTCGTACACCTTTCCCAAGACGGGTAACAGGCCGATTGGTCTGTACGACTTGGGAACTGTGTACGAGTCCTTTCCGGGCTTCTTCAGCACCACCACCACAGCTTCCTTCCATATCTTAGGAAAGTAGCCGTGCCGGAGGCACTGATTAAGCAGCTCCAGGAAGTATAAGGGGTTGGCCCTGACAGCGTGAGTGCAGATGTCGGACGTAAATCCATCCGCCCCCGGAGCTTTCTTGGGGTTGAACCTATGAAGGGCATCGTGCAGTTCCTCGAGAGTAAAAGGTGGGTCATCTCCATGATGACCCTCGCCGCTGTCGTCGTCATCCATCTCTGCTGCCTTTTTTCTAATGGCACGATGCCCCTCGTTATCCTCCTCGACTCTATCTTCTGGGTAGAAGGTTTGAGCGAGGAGGTTGGCTGAACCCCAAGAATCCAGGTGGTTTCCATTTTGAATAAGAGGCTGATCTTCTTCCCTCACTGTGGCCCTTCCTAGCACTCGATATATCCCCTCCCATACTCCCTCCCTGTCCTGCTTTCCGCAGAAGGCCTTCCAACTTTCGACCTGTGCCTTTTTTACTTCACTTTCATACATCTCCTTTTGCTCTAGATACCGCAGAACTACCCCCTCTCTTCGGACTGGGCATGCATTCCTGATCCGACGCCTTTTAGTGTTGACGGCCCTGCGTAGCTCAGCGAGCTTCTCCGACCACCACGGCATGGTAACAATATCCCTGTTTTTAATGTGGGGAATACTATCCTCGCAGGTATCACTTATAATGCTCGTGTACGCTCCAATGACTGTCTCTAACTCCTGCGTATTCGCAATGTTAGTGGGACTAATTTGTTGGTCATGGAGCGCACCGACCATCCGTGTGCCGAACTTCTCCCAGTCTGCCTTTTTGGTGTGATACCTGCGAGTAGTTCTCTTAATGGAGATTCCCGATGACTTCTCCAGGTTAATACTGAATACCATGCCATTGTGGTCCGAGCTAAGCGCGAGGGATTCGTCAACCCTCCAGCCGTCGACTCGAGGAAGCATGTCACTACTGCATACCGTGATGTCCACGTAGCTGCGATATCTCGTTACACCTCTCACAGTGTCGAAAGTCGGAGTGTCCCCACTGTTCAGGACATGGAGGCCCCATTCATCTAGGGCACCACTCAGTATGGCGCCCCTGGGATCTTCAGACGTGCCACCCCACCAGGCACTCTTCGCGTTGGCATCCCCTCCGAAGATGACAGACCGTGGTCCCAACGTACGGACTACTCTACCCAAGGTCTCCAGGTACGGCTCGATGGGTTCGGATGGTTCGAAGTAAAAGGATACCAGCGTGATCGTCCAGGCGCTGGTCCGGATCCCCACTACCGTAACGTTGTCGGTAGTGAGTTGCGGGTACTGAATGACGTCCAACGCCGAGTCAAACACGACGATGGCCGCCTTTGCAGTCCCATCTCCTTGTCCAGCGTTCTGGAAAACCCTGACGCCCTGGTATCCCCTCATCCTCTTCCCATTGCCCACGTAAGGCTCCTGTACGAGTGCTATGGAAGCCTTACGCCTGGAGGCCTCGAGCAGAAAGTCTTGGGTTGCCACCTGTTTCTTCATTAGGTTTGCCTGCACGACTCTGTATGGGGTGGTGATGCCCGGGACGCCCTTAGCAGTACTGGGTGGTTGCCCGTGCTAACTCATCCCATCTCATTCTAACTGGGCAGGAAGCGAACATTGCGCTGTGCCGTGTGTTGCTCAGCCCCTCCCTACGGCAGTTGCAGCAGGATGGCTCTGTTCCCACCTGCAGCTCTGGGCACTTGGCCCTCAAATGAAGGCCGCCGCAGTGGCTGCACGTGGGTTCAGTGCCCTTGCAATATTTCCTACTGTGCCCGTATCCAAGGCACAGGGAGCATTGCACTAAAGGCGATTGATCCGCAACCCTAACGGGTTGCAGGTCAATGTGCAACCTCCCTATGCCCAGGACACGGGACCACACCGCCGGGGAGACCCTGAGCACCACATGACACGTCAATGGGTTGCGCGCGTTCCTGCGGTATTGTACGGAAATCCTGTCCTGGCCCTGATCCAGTCCCCTAAAAATCTCACGATTTCGGGTCCTGATCGTCTGTAATAACTGGTCGTCGTTATGGACCTTTAGGACCCCGTACAACACCAACAGGGGATCTCTGTTTTTTATTTCTTCGACGCAGAGGCCCTTCTCCCTCTCGCCGAGTCGCTTCGCTGCCCTCTTCCTCTCCTCTTCCGTTCTGTACCCTATTATGACTCTCTTATCCTTCGCGGTTAGGTTAGGTTAGGTTAGGTTAGGTTAGGTTAGGTTAGGTTAGGTTAGGTTAGGTTAGGTTAGGTTAGGTTAGGTTAGGTTAGGTTAGGTTAGGTTAGGTTAGGTTAGGTTAGGTTAGGTTAGGTTAGGTTAGGTTAGGTTAGGTTAGGTTAGGTTAGGTTAGGTTAGGTTAGGTTAGGTTAGGTTAGGTTAGGTTAGGTTAGGTTAGGTTAGGTTAGGTTAGGTTAGGTTAGGTTAGGTTAGGTTAGGTTAGGTTAGGTTAGGTTAGGTTAGGTTAGGTTAGGTTAGGTTAGGTTAGGTTAGGTTAGGTTAGGTTAGGTTAGGTTAGGTTAGGTTAGGTTAGGTTAGGTTAGGTTAGGTTAGGTTAGGTTAGGTTAGGTTAGGTTAGGTTAGGTTAGGTTAGGTTAGGTTAGGTTAGGTTAGGTTAGGTTAGGTTAGGTTAGGTTAGGTTAGGTTAGGTTTTTTTTTTTTTTTTTTTTTTTTTTTTTTTTTTTTTATATGCGCACCTCTACCTATGGCAGAGCCTATTTGACAACACTTGTTTTTAACTAGTCTAACTAATGAACGATAACCCTCACAGGGTCCCTTCCTTTTTAACTATTCTTATTCTAATCAACTTTCATTCCTGTCCCCTAGTACCATGCCATTTCTTCTTTTATTCCTCTCGCACTTCCATACTACCTTTCACTCTTTTATGTTGGGATTATTTGGGGTACTGCGCTTTTATTTCTTTATTAATAAATAATAATTTTAACCTTTACACTTTTCTTATCTCTATTTTACATTTCTTAAGTCTAACAGTTTTTAATTTTAACAATGGTGTTTACTTATATATTAACAGTTTACTTCCTTATTTGTTCTCAATATTCTTAGACTACTTACTTTAATAATCTACACAGTTTTTATATTCTATCATCACTGTAGTATTTTTACAGAGTTATTTTACCGTTTGGGCAGTTTAAACTTAAATTTATACATTTTATCTCTATTTTTCTTATTTTAAATACATAGATTTTACTGTCTATTTGTGCACAATATGTAGTGCAATATTATCATAATATTGAGACATATTGCTCATTTGCCGCCATTCCTTTTGTGCACTATGCTTATAATTCTATCGCTGTATTTGATAAACTCTTCTCTATAGTCTTTTAACATTATGGGCAAGTTTGCCCTGCTCAAAGTAATACTGTTCCTTAATTCAAAATTGTGGCGGTCAATTGTATGGACTGGGCATTCGAGCAACAAGTGTATAATTGTCTCGTGTACGTCCGGGTCGCAGGCGCACGATGGGCTCGCCTTACACCTGAAACGGTGCAGGTATTCTGCGAACCCACCGTGCCCCGTCAGCAGTTGTGTAGTGGTGCCAGCGACCGGCATCTTGCGGACGATACTATACGCCTCCACTGCACAAGGGAGGAAAAGCTTGGTGACGGAGGCGGTCGTACCTTCTTTGTACCTCTCATTCCACTCACGAAGCGTGCGCTGACGCAGAACACGCTTCATGAATGAAACCGGGTACAAACCGTAGTCCGGTGCCTTCTTCAATTTCAGAGCCGCCTCCTTGGCGAGTACGTCGGCTCGCTCATTGCCCTCCAGCCCCGCGTGGGCCTTGACCCAGAATAAGGAAATTTCCTTACCCTGGGCCATGCCTTGTCGAATGGCGGTTCGGGCTTCCACCGCCAGGGGATGGAGGGCATGACGGTTAATTACCGTCAGGAGTGCGGCTCTGCTATCAGAGAAGATGCCGAACGTGGTAGCGCCACGCCTGAGGATCTCACTGGCCGCTCTGCACAGTGCCAGGAGCTCGGCCTGGTAGACGGTGCAATGCGGCGCGAGAGCAAGCTTGAGGGCCTTGGTTTCGGCCGCGTTATTCCAAAATGATAACGCCGCACCGACCCGGCCCTCAATCTTGCTCCCGTCCGTAAATATTCTCACCTGCAGATGGGTGAATTGATTAACTTGTTCCTCGTCTACCAGGTCCGTAAACTCCAAGGCGGTGTGCATAGCGGGGTGAGGAGCCTCGATTGCTCGGGCCATCCGTTCAGCCTCCCAGTCCCCAAGCCATGGCTGGTCCACTCCTCTCTTGGCCTCATATAATGAGGCCACCTCACGAATTCTGAGGTCCAGAGGGAGCAGGCCAGACAAGACCAGTGCCGAGTTCAAGGAGACTGTCCGGTAGGCCTTACACAATTTTTGGGCGAAACCACGCTGCACCACGTCCAGCTGCTTTCGGACGCCAAGCTTATTCGCCGTTGTGTGCCAAGCACTGGCGGCGTACAATATCGTCGGCTCCACGGCAGCTACGTAGATCGTCCGGATCACCTCGGGGTGTAACCCCCAGCTGATCCGGGCCATCCGCGCAAGCTTGTGGTAGATGCCGATCGCTTTTCTGCAGATGTTTTTGATGTGTGTGTTAAAAGTGAGCATGTGGTCAATGGTGAGGCCTAGAACCTTTATTTCCTCCGAGAGGCCAATGTCCACCCCGCCCATGTGCAGGCGTGGGGTATCGTATTTGAGTCGCCGAGTGATGAGCATGGCGCTCGTTTTGTGTGGTGCGAACTTAAGTTTATTTTTGATACCCCACTCCCGCACATACGCGAGGGAGGCATTGGCCTGCGTCTCAATCTCCAGTGCCGAGTCGCCATCAAACACCAACACCACATCGTCTGCGAATGCCTGGACATACGTCATCTTTCGCTCCAGTCCATCCAAAAGCGGATTCAGAAGTAAGTTCCACAGTAAGGGACCTCCGATCGAACCTTGAACGCACCCTTTGTCCGTAGGACGGCTGCACTCCTCGCCCGCGTACCTTACCCTTACCTTCCTTTCACTAAGGTAGCTGCTGACCACCCGCCTCAAGTTCGAAGGACACCCCTCCTCCGCCAGTCGGACTTTTATGGCCGGCCACCAGGCGCTGTCGAAGGCACCCTCTATGTCCAAGGACACCATAGTGACTATTCTCTTTGCGTCGAGCTTAGTCACTATGTGCCCCATGAGGTCATAGAGGGCGTCTTCGGTGCTCTTCTGGGGCATAAAGCCGTACTGGCGAGGATTCATCCTTGGTAAAAGATGGAACTTGAGCCGGGTGACCAGCATCCTCTCGTACACCTTTCCCAAGACGGGTAACAGGCCGATTGGTCTGTACGACTTGGGAACTGTGTACGAGTCCTTTCCGGGCTTCTTCAGCACCACCACCACGGCTTCCTTCCATATTTTAGGAAAGTAGCCGTGCCGGAGGCACTGATTAAGCAGCTTGAGGAAGTATAAGGGGTCGGCCCTGACAGCGTGAGTGCAGATGTCGGATGTAAATCCGTCCGCCCCCGGAGCTTTCTTGGGGTTGAACCTATGAAGAGAATCGTGCAATTCCTCGAGAGTAAAAGGTGGGTCATCTCCATGATGACCCTCGCCGCTGTCGTCGTCATCCATCTCTGCTGCCTTTTTTCTAATGGCACGATGCTCCTCGTTATCCTCCTCGACTCTATCTTCTGGGTAGAAGGTTTGAGCGAGGAGGTTGGCTGAACCCCACGAATCCAGGTGGTTTCCATTTTGAATAAGAGGCTGATCTTCTTCCCTCACTGTGGCCCTTCCTAGCACTCGATATATCCCCTCCCATACTCCCTCCCTGTCCTGCTTTCCGCAGAAGGCCTTCCAACTTTCGACCTGCGCCTTTTTTACTTCACTTTCATACATCTCCTTTTGCTCTAGATATCGCAGAACTACCCCCTCTCTTCGGACTGGGCATGCATTCCTGATCCGACGCCTTTTGGTGTTGACGGCCCTGCGTAGCTCAGCGAGCTTCTCCGACCACCACGGCATGGTAACAATATCCCTATTCTTTATGTGCGGAATACTATCCTCGCAGGTATCACTTATAATGTTCGTGTACGCTCCAATGACTGTCTCTAACTCCTGCGTATTCGCAATGTTAGTGGGACTAATTTGTTGGTCATGGAGCGCACCGACGATCCGCGTGCCGAACTTCTCCCAGTCTGCCTTTTTTGTGTGATACCTGCGAGTAGTTCTCTTAATGGAGATTCCCGAAGATTTTTCTAGGATGATACTGAATACCATGCCGTTGTGGTCCGAGCTAGGCGCAAGGGATTCGTCAACCCTCCAGCCGTCGACTCGAGGAAGCATGTCACTACTGCATACCGTGATGTCCACGTAGCTGCGATATCTCGTTACACCTCTCACAGTGTCGAAAGTCGGAATGTCTCCACTGTTCAGGACATGGAGGCCCCATTCATCTAGGGCTGCACCCAGTATGACGCCCCTAGGACATTCTGTCGTGCCACCCCACCAGGCACTCTTCGCGTTGGCATCCCCTCCGAAGATGACAGACCGTGGTCCCAACGTACGGACTACTCTACCCAAGGTCTCCAGGTACGGCTCGATGGGTTCGGATGGTTCGAAGTAAAAGGATACCAGCGTGATCGTCCAGGCGCTGGTCCGGATCCCCACTACCGTAACGTTGTCGGTAGTGAGTTGCGGGTACTGAATGACGTCCAACGTCGAGTCAAACACGACGATGGCCGCCTTTGCAGTCCCATCTCCTTGTCCAGCGTTCTGGAAGACCCTGACGCCCTGGTATCCCCTCATCCTCTTCCCATTGCCCACGTAAGGCTCCTGTACGAGTGCTATGGAGGCCTTACGCCTGGAGGCCTCGAGCAGAAAGTCCTGGGTTGCCACCTGTTTCTTCATCAGGTTTGCCTGCACGACTCTGTATGGGGTGGTGATGCCCGGGACGCCCTTAGCAGTACTGGGTGGTTGCCCGTGCTAGCTCATCCCATCTCATTCTAACTGGGCAGGAAGCGAACATAGCGCTGTGCCGTGTGTTGCTTAGCCCCTCCCTACGGCAGTTGCAGCAGGATGGCTCCGTTCCCACCTGCAGCTCTGGGCACTTGGCCCTCAAGTGAGGGCCGCCGCAGTGGCTGCATGTGGGTTCGGTGCCCTTGCAATATTTCCTACTGTGTCCGTATCCAAGACACAGGGAGCATTGCACTAGCGGAGATTGATCCGCAACCCTAACGGGCTGCAGGTCAATGTGCAATCTCCCTATGCCCAGGACACGGGACCACACCGCCGGAGAGACTCTAAGCACCACATGACAAGTTAATGGGTTGCGCGCGTTCCTGCGGTATTGTACAGAAATCCTGTCCTGGCCCTGATCCAGTCCCCTAAAAATCTCGCGATTACGGGTCCTGATGGTTTTCAGCAACTGGTCGTCGTTGTGGACCTTTAGGACCCCGTACAACACCAGCAGGGGATCTCTATTTTTTATTTCTTCGACGCAGAGGCCCTTCTCCCTCTCGCCGAGTCGCTTCGCCGCCCTCTTCCTCTCCTCTTCCGTTCTGTACCCTATTATGACTCTCTTATCCTTCGCCTTTCTCACCTTCTCTACCCTCACCCATTCCTCATCTTCATTCGCAGCCTTCCTCAATCTCTCCATCACTTGCTCTCCCGTCTCCTGGTCATTTTTTGATGTTATGACCACCGAGTGTAGTGCGGTTCTCTCCGGAATCTGGTGTTCCTTCCGGCTCGCCACTACTCCCGCGTAGGTCTTTCGCTCTTCTGTCACTCTTTCTCTTTCACGCATATCCATACATTCTAATCTCTCTTTCATTTCCGTCATAACTACATTCCCTTCTTTTATTCTTCTATCATTCTCCTTTAGTATTTTTTCGTTGTTAACGATTTGGGCCTTTAAACTATTCTCCATCTTTTTTAGCTGTTTTGACAGCTTATCGAGTTCTGTTGCTTGGCCATTAGGCGGTTCACCCTCTGTGGTCACCATCTCGGGGGCCTCGTATATTCCCCTCTCTTTCACTATTTCGTAGAGGGCCTCCAGTGCCCCTATAGCTCCCCACTTGCACTCCGTTTTAATATTTCCGGATCTCATGATACAGCCTTTGCCATGAACCATAAGATCTCTCGCCCTGGCGATTCTGTTGTGTGGGCCGGGCGGATCTGGGGTAGTTGCCGGTGGTATGTACTCCGTTAAGTCCATGCTCGGAGAGCGTTGCGGTGGTAGTGGGGCGGCGATAGTGCTGGTAGTCGCCGTTTTGGTTGTGGTGAGGGCCGCGGTGGTGGTAGTCGCGGGGCTGGAGGTCGCGATGGTGCTATTAGCAGTTGTCGCGGTTGAGGTCGTGGTGGTGTTGGTGTTTGTGGCACCCGTCGCACTGGCTGCGACTTTGGCTCTAGCAGCCCTAACTCTGGCCTTTGGTGGAGTTCGTGGTAAGGCTGGCTTTTTTGGAATTTTTGCTTCCGGGTCCGCAATATCCATTCGGACGGCTCTCCGTGGAAGCAATGTAGTTGTGGCACTGCTGCCAGCATTTTCCCAGCTCTTACGAATAGCGGCCACTTTCGTAATCGTTTTGGGCGTTGTTTTTAGTGTCGATTCTGGTGTGGTAGTAGGCTCTTCTCCCTGCTTTGCCTTAACTGGTGTCCTTATGGGATTCATTCTTTGCGCAGCGACTTCTGGTATGTAAAGGTACCAGTAAGTGTGTGTATTCTGTTTACTCAGGGTGTGTAAAGGGTACCCTGAGTAGTGTGTATAGGTGGAGTGTGTGCTCGACCCGGACTATGTGGTGTATGAGCGTGTATTTGTGTAAGTGTGTGTGTGTGTGTGTGTCTGTGTGTGTGTGTGTGTGTGTGTGTGTGTGTGTGTGTGTGTGTGCGTGTGTGTGTGAGTGGCTGTGTGTGTGCGTGCGTGCGTATGTGTATGTTTTAATGTGTCCTGTGCGTGCGTGTGTGTATGTTGCTTAAGTGCCCAGTATTAATTTTAATTATTTTTCTTTTTCAGATCCAGTTACTGGTTGTACAGTTGAAAACAAAGGGAGCACCTAAAGTAAGGTGTGTCTCCCCCTTTGGTCGATTCTAGCTCTAGTAGGTGAGTAGTAAGAATACTCTTGTTAAGAATTTAATAAAATCAAATCAGAACCAGAAAACAAATTAAAACAAATTAAAATAAAATTGACTCTATATAGAGTCCTGTTTAAAACCTGGAGTCTCCCAGGATGTACTATCTTGGGTCTAAAGTATTGTAGCACAGCTACAAGTCTTAACCTAGGCCAATAAGGGCTATAAAGTCTTAAAACTAGCTTAAAGTTATTTAAAATGTATATAAAGTCTTAGTCTAAGTCGTATTTTTAACCTAGTAGGAAGCGGGAGGTCTCCCTAGTCTTAAAATATGTCCCCAGATATCTAAATACCTAAAAATCCTGAAAAACAGGAACGACTCTAGGTAGAGTGGTCTGACCGACTCTACTACCCCCCCAAACGATAGAGCTCCCCGAGCCCGTTTCAGCAATACCTCACTCGGCTGTGCTGCTCCCTCTGGTTCGGCTATACGGGCTGGTCAAACTTTTGGTCCCAGATGGTCCCAAAATTGTCCCAGTGGCGTATCTCCGAGACCAGTGGTCCTAGCTCGTCGAGAAAGGGCTCGCTGTGAAGGGCCCGGCAAGACCTACCGCTTTACCGGACGTGTTTCGGTATATTCTGGGACCAAATTTTGGACCCAGATTCTATCGAATCAGTCCTCCCTTTGCCTACTAATTGGTAGAGGACCCCCAGGCAAATCCCCCAAAGAAAACCCCACGTTCCTGCGACCCTCGGTTAAGGAGATATCGGTGTTGTAAAAAATAAAAGATGGCCGCCGAGCTGTCAAACTAAATGTTTGACTGGCCGTATCTCCTAAGCCAACTA
This sequence comes from Nudaria mundana, assembly GCA_963556515.1. Taxonomy (NCBI): domain Eukaryota; kingdom Metazoa; phylum Arthropoda; class Insecta; order Lepidoptera; family Erebidae; genus Nudaria; species Nudaria mundana. The sequence goes on along the minus strand of OY748311.1, from coordinate 23,255 downwards.
TCACTGGAACACCGCGTTTTCACTATTGTGAACAGTTAGTCTCCCACTGTCGACCCCTGGTCTTGTTAGAAGTTAAAAATTTTTGGGTCCAAATTGGACCCAAAAGGGCCCAGTCGGATAAAGAGAGCCCCACCGATGCCGAAAGCGAAATCGGCTTGCCCGTACGACTGCCGGTTCCGGAGTTATGCCCTGTAAAAGAATTCCAAAATGGCGGCGCAGCTGTCAAAGTCTAAGTTTAGACTTCAATAACTCCGGAACTATAAGCCGCACAGGCGCCGGGTTTTCACTACCTGCACCAGCCGGACTTCCTTCACCGGACTACAGGCGTGTTTTTCCTAAAATAAGATTTTGTCCCAATTGGGACCAAAAGTACCCCACCCTAAAAAGCTAAATGGGACCTAAATAACACAAAAAATCGCAATTCTGTATCTCAGCCCAATCCGGAGTTACCGGACTTACAAATTCTGGGACCTAAACTTTAAAATGGGACCAAATTAAATAATTTTTAAATGAAGCGCTACGAAGACCGGATTTTGGGTTCGTCTTATGGACTTACCCTATTTAAAGACAATTTGGAAGAAATATTTTGAATTTTACTATTATTTTTCTATTTATTAACGAAAATGATGAAAAATTGGGTATCTAAGGATTGGCTTGAGATAAATTTATAAAAAAAAATATTAAAATCGTATAAAACAGGGGGCTATAAGACTGAATTAAAATACACAAAAAATATCACAGTTAAGACAAAAAATTTCAAAAAATACAAAAAATACAGTTTTTTAATTTTAAAAACACTAAAGAATTGTCCAAAATTTATGAAATTTGCAGGGCCTGTTCTTTCAACGAGCGCGCAAAAACTAGCAGTTGAAAAAACTGGAAAATCTTGATGGATCCGGAGTGGCTCGTGTTGAAAGTTTTGATTTTCTAATAATTATTACTCACTGAGTATAGGTCCTAAAATTTTTCTCTCCACGGGAAAGTGTTGCTGTGGGTGGTCTCCTGAAGGCTGCAAAATATGAAGTCTCTCGGTTGAGAATTGGGATGGGCGTGGCTCGTAGCAAAAGAGAAAGTTCTCAATTTTCTCCGGAACGGTGTGCTCGCGGCTCGAAGTAGAGGTGTCCGCAGATGCGGGCACGCGGGGCGCACTAGAAGGCACTTTGTCCCGGAAGAAACACGCAACACACACTGCAGCGCACGCAGAAAACACAATTTCTAACCTATAAAAATCACTTATTCACTAATAACTTCGCGGGGCGGTGAGTGCCCGTTGCTCGCGTACTATGGGCGGATGCGCCTCGCGAATGCGCAACTTTCGGTGTATCACTCGCGTTTGTAACGTTTAAAAAACCCAGCAAAATGAATTTTTTAGTGCGGAGCACGTGGAAAAATGATCTAGTCGGCGTGGGAGACCAAATACGACTGGTTAGGTTAGGTTAGGTTAGGTTAGGTTAGGTTAGGTTAGGTTAGGTTAGGTTAGGTTAGGTTAGGTTAGGTTAGGTTAGGTTTTTTTTTTTTTTTTTTTTTTTTTTTTTTTTTCTATTTGCGCACCTCTGCCAAATGGCAAAGCCTATTCTACACATCTTTATTATTTGTCTAGACTGCCTAATCTTAAACGATAGCCCTCACAGGGCTCACTCATCGGTAACTACCCTTACACCCGCATACTCGAGCGTCACTATAAGGCGCGCGGTAGCTACACGCTGAGAAATGGTGTGTTTTGACAGCGCATAGCCCCCGCGCGCCCCACAGCGCCACTCGAGGATGCGGCGCTTTGTATTTATATCAATCATCTTTCATTCTTATTCTCTAGTAACATTCCATTTCTTCTTTTATTCTTCTCGCACTTTCATACTACCTTTCACTCTTTTGTGTGGGGGGGTTATCAGGGTTTTGCGCTTTATTTCTTTATTGTATCTAATTTCAAAATTTTACAGTTTTTTCTTATTTCTAACAAATCTTTTAACACTTTATCCTGGTTTACCTTAAACATTCTAAATTTTTTCCGTTTGACCAATTTAACAATATTCAAAATTTTCGCTTACTTTCTATAGACTTATTTCTAACAATATTATGTGTTTTGAACATTTTTAACTTACCTTCTAAACATTTTATTTCTGTACTAATATTATATTATTCCTATTGTTTATACATTAACTATTATTTTTACTAACTTCCTGCGCATATGTTGTGCAATATTCCTATAATATCGTAACATATTGCTTATTTGCCCCCATTTCTTTTATGTGCTATATTAATAATTTTTTTGCTGTAGTTAACAAAATCTTCTCTATAATCTTTCAGCATATTGGGTAAATTTGTCCTGTTCAGCGTGGTATTGTTCCTACTTTCAAAGTTGTTACGGTCTATTGCATGGACTGGGCATTCAAGCAACAGGTGTATTATTGTCTCGTGTACGTCCGGGTCGCAGGCGCACGATGGGCTCGCCTTACACCTGAAACGGTGCAGGTATTCTGCGAACCCACCGTGCCCCGTCAGCAGTTGGGTGGTAGTGCCAGCGACCGGCATCTTGCGGACGATACTATACGCCTCCACTGCGCAAGGGAGGAAAAGCTTGGTGACGGAGGCGGTCGTACCTTCCTTGTATCTCTCATTCCACTCGCGGAGCGTGCGCTGACGCAGAACACGCTTCACGAATGAAACCGGATACAAACCGTAGTCCGGTGCCTTCTTCGATTTCAGAGCCGCCTCCTTGGCGAGCTCGTCGGCTCGCTCATTGCCCTCCAGCCCCGCGTGGGCCTTGACCCAGAATAAGGATATTTCCTTACCCTGGGCCATGCCTTCTTGAATGGCGGCCCGGGCTTCCACCGCCAGGGGATGGAGGGCATGACGGCTAACCACCGTCAGAAGTGCGGCTCTGCTATCGGAGAAGATGCCGAACGTGGTCGCGCCACGCCTGAGGATCTCACTGGCCGCTCTGCACAGTGCCAGGAGCTCGGCCTGGTAGACGGTGCAGTGCGGCGCGAGAGCAAGCTTGAGGGCCTTGGTTTCGGTCGCGTTATTCCAAAATGATAACGCTGCACCGACCCGGCCCTCAATCTTGCTCCCGTCCGTAAATATGCGTACATCCAAGTGGATGTACTCGTTAATTTGTTCCTCGTCTACCAGGTCCTTGAACTCCAAAGCGGTGCGCACAGCGGGGTGAGGTGCCTCGATTGCTCGGGCCATCCGTTCGGCCTCCCAGTCTCCAAGCCATGGCTGGACCACTCCTCTCTTGGCCTCATATAATGAGGCCACCTCGTGAATCCTGAGGTCCAGAGGGAGCAGGCCAGACAAGACTAGTGCCGAGTTCAGGGAGACCGTCCGGTAGGCCTTGCACAATTTCTGGGCGAAACCGCGCTGCACCACGTTCAGCTGTTTTCGGACGCCAAGCTTATTCGCCGTTGTGTGCCAAGCACTGGCGGCGTACAATATCGTCGGCTCCACTGCAGCTACGTAGATGGTCCGGATCACCTCGGGATGTAATCCCCAACTGATCCGGGCCATCCTCGCAAGCTTGTGATAGATGCCGATCGCTTTTCTGCAGATGTTTTTAATGTGTGTGTTATACGTGAGCTTGTGGTCGATAGTGAGTCCCAGTATCTTGATTTCTTCTGATAGAAGAATGTCCACCCCGCCCATGCGCAGGCGTGGGGCATCAAATTTTAGTCGGCGTGTTAGCAACATTGCGCAGGTCTTGTGTGGCGCGAACTTTAATTTATTGTCAATGCCCCACTCCCGCACATAGGCGAGGGTGGCATTGGCTTGAACTTCTATTTCTAAGGCTGAGTCACCGTCGAACACCAACACCACATCGTCCGCGAACGCTTGCACGTACACTTTCATCCCTTCCAGTCCTTTCAGCAATGGGTCTAATAACAAGTTCCACAGCAAGGGACCTCCAATCGAGCCTTGGACGCAACCTTTGTCCGTAGAGCGGCTGCACTCCTCGCCCGCGTACCTTACCCTTACCTTCCTTTCGCTAAGGTAGCTGCTGACCACCCGCCTCAAGTTTGTCGGACACCCTTCCTCCGCCAGTCGTACTTTGATGACCGGCCACCAGGCGCTATCGAAGGCGCCCTCTATATCCAAGGACACCATAGTGACTATCCTCTTTGCGTCGAGTTTAGTCACTACGTGCCCCATGAGGTCATAGAGGGCGTCTTCGGTGCTCTTCTGGGGCATAAAGCCGTACTGGCGAGGACTTATCCGTGGTAAAAGATGAAACTTGAGTCGGGCGACCAGCATCCTCTCGTACACCTTTCCCAAGACGGGCAACAGGCCGATAGGTCTGTACGACTTGGGAACTGTGTACGAGTCCTTGCCTGGCTTCTTCAGCACCACCACCACGGCTTCCTTCCATATCTTAGGAAAGTAGCCGTGCCGGAGGCACTGATTAAGCAGCTCCAGGAAGTATAAGGGGTCGGCCCTGACGGCGTGTGTGCAGATGTCGGATGTAAATCCATCCGCTCCCGGAGCTTTCCTGGGGTTAAACCTGTGAAGAGCATCGTGCATTTCATCAAGCGTAAAAGGTGGGTCATCTTCATGATGACCCTCGCTGCTGACGACTTCATCTATCTCCGCTGCCTTTTTTCTAATTACACGATGCCCCTCGTTATCCTCCTCAACTCTATCTTCTGGGTAGAAGGTTTGAGCGAGGAGGTTGGCTGAACCCCAAGAATCCAGGTATGATCCATTATGAATTAGAGGCTGATCTTCTTCCCTTGCTGTGGCCCTCCCTATTACCCTGTATATACCCTCCCACACTCCCTCCCTGTCCTGCTTTCCGCAGAAGGCCTTCCAACTCTCGACCTGTGCCTTTTTTACTTCGCTTTCATACATCTCCTTTTGTTCTAGGTACAGCATGACTACCCTCTCTCTCCGGACTGGGCATGCATTCCGGATCCGACGCCTTTTGGTGTTGACGGCCCTCCGTAACTCAGCGAGCCTCTCCGACCACCACGGCATCGCAACAACATCTCGGTTCTTGATGCGGGGAATAGTTTCCTCGCAGGTATCACTAATGATGTTTGTGTACGCTCCAATGACGGTCTCCAATTCCTGCGTATTCGCAATATTCTGGAGACCAGTTTGTCGGTCATGGAGCGTACTGGCCATAAGCGTGCCAAATTTTGGCCAATCTGCTTTTTTGGTGTGATACCTGCGAGTTGTTCTTTTGGTGGAAAAACCCGAAGATTTGACCAAATTGATGTTGAATACGATGCCGTTGTGGTCCGAGCTGGGCGCGAGGGTTTCGTCAACCCGCCAGCCGTCGACTCGCGGAAGCATGTCACTCGAACATACCGTGACGTCCACGTAGCTGCTGTACCTCGTTACACCTCTCACAGTGTCGAAAGTCGGAGTGTCTCCACTATTCAGGACATGGAGGCCCCATTCATCTAGGGCACCACTCAATACGGCGCCTCTGGGATTTTCCGACGTACCACCCCACCAGGCACTCTTCGCGTTGGCATCCCCTCCGAAGATAACAGATCGTGGTCCCAATGTAAGTAGGACTCTCCCCAAGGTATCCAGGTAGGGCTCAATGGGCTCGGTAGGTTCGAAATAAAAGGATACCAGCGTGATCATCCAGGCGCTGGTCCGGATCCCCACCACTACGACATTGTCGGTGGTGAGTTGCGGGTACTGAATGACGTCCAGCGTCGAGTCGAACACGACGATGGCCGCCTTTGCAGTCCCATCTCCTTGTCCAGCGTTCTGGAAGACCCTAACGCCCTGGTATCCCCTCATTCTTTTACCGTTGCCCACGTAAGGTTCCTGCACAAGTGCTATTGCTACCTTACGCCTGGAGGCCTCGAGTAAGAAGTCTTGGGTTGCCACCTGCTTCTTCTTCAGGTTTGCCTGCGCAATTCTGTGTGGAGCGGTAATGCCAGGGACGCCCTTAGCAATATTGAGTGGTTGCCCGTGCAATTTCATCCCATCTCATTCGTGTCGGGCATGAGCTGCTCATCGCTCCGTGCCCCGTGCTGTCCACGCCATCCCCCCGGCAGTTACAGCAGGAAGGCTGCGTTCCCACCTGCAGCCCCGGGCACCTGGCCTTCAGATGAAGACCGCCGCAGTGACTGCAGGTGGGTTCAGTATTCTTGCAGTACTTCCTGCTATGCCCGTATCCTAGGCATAGAGAACACTGCACCAACGGTGACTGATCTGCGACCCTTACGGGCTGCAGATCGATGTGCAGCCTCTCCATGCCCAGGGCACGGGACCATACCGTCGGGGAGACCCTGAGCACCACGTGGCACGTCAGAGGGTTCCTCGCGTTCCTACGGTATTGTACGGAAATGCGGTCTTCGTCGTGAGATAGATCGCGGAAGATCTCGCGATTACGAGTCCTAATCGCGCCGATAAGTTGTTCGTCCTTATGGACCTTCAGCACTCCGTACAACACCAGTAGGGGGTCACGATTTTTAATTGCCTCTACACAAAGGCCCCTCTCCTTATCTCTGAGCCTTTGTGTCGCCCTCTTTCGTTCTTCTTCCGTCTTGTACCCTATTATTACTCTCTTATCCTTCGCTTTTCTTACCTTTTCCACTCTCACCCATCCTTCATCTTCGTTTGCAGCCCTCCTCAGTCTTTCTATCACCTGTTCACTCGTCTCCTGATCATCCTTAGACGTAACAACCACTGAATGTAGTGCGGTCCTCCCCGGAGGTTGATGGTCCCTCCGGTTCGCCACTACTCCCGCGTAGGTGGTGTTACGTCCCTTACTTTCCCTCTCTCTTTCTCTTGCATCCATCCCTTCCATCTTTTCTTTCATCTCACTCATAATCCTGTTGCTCTCTTCCATTCTTCTCTCATTTTCCCTCAAATACCTTCCGTTCCTCTCTATTTGTGCGTTAAGTTTTTCCTCCATATTTTTTATTCTCCTTGCCACCTTATCTGTGTCCCTACTGTCATTTGCCGTTTGGGGGACCTCTGTTAAATTTTCCTCCTTAAACAAACTGAAAAGGTCCGTAAAAGCCCCAAGAGCACCCGCTTTGAGGTCGCTCCGCATATTCCTGGTCTGGTTGATGCATGATTTGCCCCATAAGACCAGTTTTTTGGCCCTGGCTAACCGGTCCTCCTCTTGTGGTGGTGGTTGAGGAGGTGTTTCGGCTGTGCCTATGGTGGTTGTCGATGTTGTAATGGTGGCGGTTCTTGCGGCGGCTGTTGTTACGGTTTTCGTAGCAGTAGCCGTTGCATAGGTGGTGATAGCGGCCGCTGTGTTGGTAATTGCGGAGGTGGTGGCGATAGTGGTGGTGGTGTTCGCGGCGACAGATGTCCCTGACGCGGTCCCGGACCCAATCGTGATTGTTTTTGGTGGCGTTCTTGGGAGCGCCGGCTTCTTTGTCGTCGGAAAGTCTAATTTGAGGACGGCTTTCGGCGTGGTAGTCCCACCGCTAGCCGTCTCCAAACTCTTCCGAATGGCCGCTACATTGGTGAGGGTCTTCGTTTTTGACGGTGTCACCCTCGGCGCTGCCCCTTGCCTCTCTTTAGGTGGCGTGCGTATGGGGTTCATTGTGCGTCAATAAAAAGAAAAAAGAAAAAGAAAATAGATGTTGCAAAAAGAGATATACTCGAGGTATGTATAGGGTACCTCGGTAAGGGTGTGTAAGATGAAGTGTGCTGGTGTCTAGTGTGTGCGCGACCCGAACTGGTGTGCACGTGTGTAATGTTGTGTGTGTGTGTGTGTGTGTGTGTCTCTGTGTGTATTTGCGTGTGCGTGTGTGTGTGCGTGTGCACGTGTGTGTGTTTGTGTGTTTGAATGCGTTTGTGAGTATGTACGTGCGTGTGTGTGTGTGTGTGTGCTACCGGAATGCCCAGTGTTTATTAAAAAACTTCTTTTTCAGGTTCAGTTCCTGGTTGTGCGATGAGGGTTAGAGGGAGCACCTGAACTGAGGCGTGTCTCTCCCTTGTCAGCTCTAATCTACAATATGTGAGTAGATACTACTCTTGTTAAACTAAAAGAACAAAATGATGGCTCTATATAGAGCCCTGTTTTAAATCTGGGTCAACCAGGATGTTTCCCTGGGTCTAAAATACAGATTAGCACAGCTACTAGTCTTAACCTAGGCCAATATGGGCAATACAGTCATAAAATTACTTAAATTTAACCAAATAATTGTAAAAAACTTAGTCTATGTCGTATTTGGTGGTGCCTAGAGGGAGGCAGGAGGTCTTTTCTATCTTAAAATATATACTAAAATAAATAAAACCTAAAATTCCGCGCAAAACGGGATCGACTCTACGTAGAGTCGTCCGATCGACTCTACACCCCGCTCAAACGATAGAGCTCCCCGAGCCCGTTTCAGCGATACCTCACTCGACTATGCTGCTCCCCTTGGCTCGGCTATACGGACTGGTCCAATTTTTGGTCCCGGCTGGGACCAAAATTTTCCCAGTGGCGGATCTCCGAGACCAGTGGTCCTAGCTCGTCGAGAGAGGGCTCGCCGTGAAGGGCCCGACAATTCCTATCGTTCTACCGGACAGTTTCCGGCAAGTTCTGGGACCAAAATTTGGACCCAGACTTTGTCGAATCTATCCCCACTCTCCCTAATACCTGAAAGACTACCCCTGGAGACTTACCACGCTGAAAATCCCACCTCTCCACGGCCAATGGCTCGGGAGATATCGGGGTCTTAACAAAAACAAGATGGCCGCGCAGCTGTCAAAGTTGAACTTTGACCGGCCGTATCTCCCGAACCAAGGGTCGCAGAGGCGCGGGGTTTTCTTTGTGGGGTGTCAGTCTTACCTCCTGCGTCGAACTAGGCACTCTCCCAAGAGTGAAAATTTTTTGGTCCGAATTGGACCCAAAGGCACCCAACCCGGTAGAGTGGGCCCCACCGATGCCGAAAGTGAAATCGGTTTGCCCGTACGCCTCCCGGCTCCGGAGCTATGGCCTGTTGAAGAAAAACAAGATGGCCGCCGGGCTGTCAAAGTCCGGGTTTGACTGCGAATAACTCCGGAACTAAGAGTCGCACAGGCACCGGGTCTTCACTGAACGCACCGGCGGGACTCCCCCCACCAAACTAGGCACTTATAAACACAAAAAGCAACTTTGGTACCAAATGGGACCAAAAGTACCCAGGCTCAAAAAGTGTGCTGAGGCCTTTATAACACAAAAAACCGCGTTTCCCTAAGTGAATTTAATCCGGAGTTATTGAATTTAGAAAAAAGGGACCAAAAATTTAAAAATGGGACTTTTGTCCAAAATTTTGAATTTTGAAGATATTGACTCCGGATTTTGGGTTCAGGGACAAATAGTACCCTGTCCGAACAATGTTCCGGGATAAAATTTTAATTATTTATAATACATTCCTATTTATCGAGAAAAAACATTAAAAATTGAATAACTTTAAATTAAAAAATCTTAAAAATACATAAAAAATATCAAAATTTGTGTTAAATCGAGTTCTACACGATAAGCTAAAAACATATAAAAAAAATATAATAAAATGTACAAAAAATTCATAAAAACTAAAAAACGCAGTTTTTCGACCGTAGGTCCCACAAAAGTTGTCCAAAATTGCTGAAAGTTTTTCTCCCTGTAGAACTAATGAGCGCGCAACTTTAAGCAGTTGCGGAATCTTGAGTATGTACACCGAACACGAACTGTAGAAGGTGAAAGTTTGTGTCTTTAAATAAAATTAACTCACTTATTTAAGCTCTTAAAATTATTCTGCCACGGCGAATGTGATGCAGGTGATGAGGTCTTCTTGGCTGCCAATTTTCAGTGCTCTGCGATCAAATCTCGGCTGGGCGTGGCTCGAAGCGAAAGAGAAAGTTCCTCAATAACTTCGGAACCATGTGCTTGCGGTTTGATATGAAGGTGGCGGCAGGTGCGGGCAGCTGAGGCGCACCCGGAGGCACTTTTGTCCAGACGAACTTCACAACACAGAACGAGTTATTAACAAAAAACACAAACACTTTAACCTAAAAATCACTGTTTTCAATATAACTTTCTATGGGGTACCGTCCCCTTCACTCGCGATATGTCGGCGGATGCGCCTCGCGAATGCGCAACTTTTGGTGTATCACACGGGTCGCTAACGTGAAAAAAACCCACCAAAACGAATTTTTTAGTACGGAGCACGTGTAAAACTGATCTGTTCCGCGTGGGAGACCAAATGCGACTGGTTAGGTTAGGTTAGGTTAGGTTAGGTTAGGTTAGGTTAGGTTAGGTTAGGTTAGGTTAGGTTAGGTTAGGTTAGGTTAGGTTAGGTTAGGTTAGGTTAGGTTAGGTTAGGTTAGGTTAGGTTAGGTTAGGTTAGGTTAGGTTAGGTTAGGTTAGGTTAGGTTAGGTTAGGTTAGGTTAGGTTAGGTTAGGTTAGGTTAGGTTAGGTTAGGTTAGGTTAGGTTAGGTTAGGTTAGGTTAGGTTAGGTTAGGTTAGGTTAGGTTAGGTTAGGTTAGGTTAGGTTAGGTTAGGTTAGGTTAGGTTAGGTTAGGTTAGGTTAGGTTAGGTTAGGTTAGGTTAGGTTAGGTTAGGTTAGGTTAGGTTAGGTTAGGTTAGGTTAGGTTAGGTTAGGTTAGGTTAGGTTAGGTTAGGTTAGGTTAGGTTAGGTTAGGTTAGGTTAGGTTAGGTTAGGTTAGGTTAGGTTAGGTTAGGTTAGGTTAGGTTAGGTTAGGTTAGGTTAGGTTAGGTTAGGTTAGGTTAGGTTAGGTTAGGTTAGGTTAGGTTAGGTTAGGTTAGGTTAGGTTAGGTTAGGTTAGGTTAGGTTAGGTTAGGTTAGGTTAGGTTAGGTTAGGTTAGGTTAGGTTAGGTTAGGTTAGGTTAGGTTAGGTTAGGTTAGGTTAGGTTAGGTTAGGTTAGGTTAGGTTAGGTTAGGTTAGGTTAGGTTAGGTTAGGTTAGGTTAGGTTAGGTTAGGTTAGGTTAGGTTAGGTTAGGTTAGGTTAGGTTAGGTTAGGTTAGGTTAGGTTAGGTTAGGTTAGGTTAGGTTAGGTTAGGTTAGGTTAGGTTAGGTTAGGTTAGGTTAGGTTAGGTTAGGTTAGGTTAGGTTAGGTTAGGTTAGGTTAGGTTAGGTTAGGTTAGGTTAGGTTAGGTTAGGTTAGGTTAGGTTAGGTTAGGTTAGGTTAGGTTAGGTTAGGTTAGGTTAGGTTAGGTTAGGTTAGGTTAGGTTAGGTTAGGTTAGGTTAGGTTAGGTTAGGTTAGGTTAGGTTAGGTTAGGTTAGGTTAGGTTAGGTTAGGTTAGGTTAGGTTAGGTTAGGTTAGGTTAGGTTAGGTTAGGTTAGGTTAGGTTAGGTTAGGTTAGGTTAGGTTAGGTTAGGTTAGGTTAGGTTAGGTTAGGTTAGGTTAGGTTAGGTTAGGTTAGGTTAGGTTAGGTTAGGTTAGGTTAGGTTAGGTTAGGTTAGGTTAGGTTAGGTTAGGTTAGGTTAGGTTAGGTTAGGTTAGGTTAGGTTAGGTTAGGTTTTTTTTTTTTTTTTTTTTTTTTTTTTTTTTTTTTTTTTTTTTTTTTTTTTTTTTTTTTTTTTATGAGCGCTCCTCTACCGATGGCAGAGCCTATTCTGCATCTAGATTATTTAGCCTAGTCTACCTAATGAATCGACAGCCCTCTCAGGGCTCACGTCTCTTTACCTAAACTTACACCCGTATTTGCCGGCCACGCCACAGGGCGCATGGACGCCACGCACTGGGAAATGGTGATTAACCAGCGCACGGCGCCGCACACCCCGTGGCGCCGCCCGCAAATACGTCGTTTTGTATTAAATCATCTTTCATTCCAGTTCTCTTGTATCATTCCATTTCTTCTTTTATTCCTCTCGCACTTTCATACAACCTTTCATTCTTTTGTGTTGGGGATTTGTGGGGTATACCAGCGCTTTTATATTTATTTAGAAATTTTTATCTTTACATATTCCCTTATATCTATTTTACACTTTCTTAAATCTAACAATCTTAATTTTTTAACAAAGTATTCTTATAATCTCTTATGTATTTATATTTATTTTAGTCTAACAGTCCTAAATATATATTATATTCTTTTATTACATTAATAACATTCGGAAAAGATTTTTCTTAAAACAATAACACTTTGAACCTTAGGATATTCTTACAGTTTCTATATTTATTTTTACACTTCGTACAAGTAAACCCTCTTACACCTGTTTAATTCTTATTTTTTATACATTTACATATTCCTTATATTAACGTTTCTTTTTTACTATCTTAGTATATATAACGCCCAATATTCCATATGATATTGTCGTATATTGTCTAGTTTCCACCATTTCTTAAATGTGCTGTTTTAATTATTTTCTCCGTGTATTTCAGAAACGATTCTCGATAATGTTTTAACATTGTGGGCAGGTTTTCCTGAGTTAACCTAATATTATTACTTTGTTCAAAATTAAATCGGTCGGTCATATGGACTGGGCACTCAAGCAGCAAGTGTATGACTGTTTCGTGTACGTCCGGGTCGCAGGCACACGATGGGCTCGCCTTACACCTGAAACGGTGCAGGTATTCTGCGAACCCACCGTGGCCCGTAAGCAGTTGTGTCGTTGTGCCAGCGACCGGCATCTTGCGGACGATACTGTACGCCTCCACTGCACAAGGGAGGAAAAGCTTGGTGACGGAGGCGGTCGTACCTTCTTTGTACCTCTCATTCCATTCGCGTAGCGTCCGCTGACGCAGAATACGCTTCACGAATGAAACCGGGTACAAACCGTAGTCCGGTGCCTTCTTCAATTTCAGAGCCGCCTCCTTGGCGAGTTCGTCGGCTCGCTCATTGCCCTCCAGCCCTGCGTGGGCCTTGACCCAGAATAAGGAGATTTCCTTACCCTGGGCCATGCCTTGCCGAATGGCGGTTCTGGCTTCCACCGCCAGGGGATGGAGGGCATGACGGTTAATTACCGTCAGGAGTGCGGCTCTGCTATCGGAGAAGATGCCGAACGTGGTAGCGCCACGCCTGAGAATCTCACTGGCCGCTCTGCACAGCGCCAGGAGCTCGGCCTGGTAGACGGTGCAATGCGGCGCGAGAGCAAGTTTGAGGGCCTTGGTTTCGGCCGCGCTATTCCAAAACGATAGCGCTGCACCGACCCGGCCCTCAATCTTGCTCCCGTCCGTAAATATTCGTACCTCCAAATGGGTGAAATTGTTAACTTGATCCTCGTCTACCAGGTCCGTAAACTCCAAAGCGGTGTGCACAGCGGGGTGGTTAGGTTAGGTTAGGTTAGGTTAGGTTAGGTTAGGTTAGGTTAGGTTAGGTTAGGTTAGGTTAGGTTAGGTTAGGTTAGGTTAGGTTAGGTTAGGTTAG